>OZ023268.1:119779914-120379914 GCA_964006375.1 Tillus elongatus | reverse complement strand
TTCACGGTAGTGGTTTCCTTTCTGTGGATGTCAAATTCTAAAGAGTTTCTATTTTTAATGACTAATACATCACGAAAAGGTAATTTGTTATTAGTTTCTATTTCATCAGTGAATTTAATGGAATCAAATTTACTGTATAATTTGGCAATAAAATCGTCTACCTTGCATACATTTGTATTAAATACTGCAGAAACATCGTCCACATAACGAAAACATACTCTAAGAAAATAGTCACTATCGTTTGCTAGGTCTGATTTAAATCTACTCGTGAGAAGGTCTGCAGTGAATGGTGAAAGGGGGTTGCCCAATGCTGTGCCATGGGTTTGTTCAAAATATTCATTACTAAATTGAAAAACATTCTGATTCATGCAAAGATTTGTTAAATTTATATATTCTTTGCAGACCTTTTCATCTATGTTGTTCATTTTTAACAAATGGTCTAAATACGTTAGCGTTTCTTTTATGGAAACACTGGTGAACAGCGAGGTCACATCATGCGATATTAAAACCTCGCCTTCAACTAACTTAATGTTTTTAACTTTAGTGATAAATTCAAGTGAATTTGAGACTGAAAAACTTTTTTGCTTGATAGGCAAGCCTTTAAATTTGTTTGCTAACCATTTCGGTATATTTTCTGTCGGTGAATCTATTGCTGGAACGATAGTTCTCACTGATTTTCCGGGATTATGGATTTTCGGGAGACAATACTTTTTTGGAACCTTGATTTGAAACTTCTAACTTTTTTTCTAAATCTTTGTTGATAAGGTTATGACATCTCTTAAAAATTTTAACTTCGGAAATCATTTTTGGGGGAGGGTTTCTATTTAGTTTTTTATACAGTCCTGATTCTAATGCGTTATATACCCTTTCATTATATTCGCTTTCATCTAAAATCACAACCTTTGTCTGCTCTAACATAAAAAGATTATTTCTCTCGTAGTCGTTTAACTATATTTATTTAATTAACGTTTTTTGTATTATTGGCCTCAGTTTCATTTAAAATTTTAGTTAATTTATCTTTTTAGTTAATAAAAGATCATTATACAAAACAATAGATTAAAACAACTTGTAAAATATCAAATTAAAAATGAAAAACCATCTCCTCAGAAAGTTGACCATGTAGAAAACCTTTATTAGCAAAGGTTTAATAAAAATGAGATAGACCTTTTAAATAAATAAATAAATTTTTATTCAATTTATCTTTAGATGCTTGTCAACTAAAGGTTTTTGAAGGCTTAGATATTTGTTTAATAGCTGTTTTAATACCGGCAATGACATCTAATAGATCTTCTTTTTGTGATTGCAAAGCGAATTTTAGCCCTTTATTTAAAAGGTCTATCTTATTTTTATTGAACGTTTGCGAATAAAGGTTTTCTACGAGGTCAACTTTCTGAGGAGATGGTTTTTCATTTTTAATTTGATATTTTACAAACTGTTTTAATCTATTGTTTTGTATACTGATCTTTTATTAAATAAAAAGTTTAATAAACTAAAAATTTAAATGAAAATGAGCCCAATCATACAAAAAACGTTAATCAAATAAATATAGTTAAACGACTACGAGAGAAAGAATGTTTTTATGTTAGAGCAGACAAAGGTTGTGATTTTAGATAAAAGCGATTATAATGATAGGGTATATAACGCAATAGAATCAGGACTGTATAAAAAAACTAAATAGAAACCCTCTCCCAAAAAATGATTTCCGAAGTTAAAAATTTAATGAGATGTCATAACCTTATCACCATAGATTTAGAAAAAAGTTACAAGTTTCAAATCCTAAGGTTCCAAAAAAGTATTGTCTCCCGAAAATCCATAAACCTGGAAAATCGGTAAGACCTATTGTTCCAGCAATAGATTCCCCGACAGAAAATACAGCGAAATGGTTAGCAAACAAATTTAAAGGCTTGTATATCAAGCAAAAAAGTTTTTCAGTCCCAAATTCACTTGAATTGATCAATAAAGTTAAAAACATTAAGTTGGTTGAAGGCTAAGTTTTAATATCGTTTGATGTGACGTCGCTGTTTCCCAGTGTTCCTAAAAAAGATGCTAAGTAACGAGACTTCGAGATTAATTACCATAAATGTCTTCCTTCATCTTTACAACTTGGGTGGTTTTTAATGTCAAACCATGTTGGAGCATATACTTTGACAACATAAGTTGATAAACTAACAAGTTTATTCGATGGGTCTGATGTTTCAATGTAGACGAAGGATTCTGTTAGCACGCGTGACCCATCTGGTATGAGATATTTTACCAGGCGATTTGTAAACTAAGTCTTCAGGGCATTCACCAGATATAACGGTCGATACTATTGTGTACAAATACAGTTGGCCAGAACTGAGACCTTCCGTGTCTCAGTGGCATTTGACTTGGAATATTTTGGGATCTGGAAACAGCTCTCTCTTTACAATTTTCCAAGGATTTTCCGATTTTACCTGTAAATGTTTTGGACCAAAAGTTGAACCATCCACAACAAAAAATAAATGTCGGAATGACAAGTCATTCATATGCATCAAGCAAATTAGCCACTGTAAAGGTCTGTTCAATGTTTTTTTCATTAATCTAATTGTACCACCAAATTTTTAAATATTTAGATTAGTACCATCACATCCAATAGCTATTAAATGATCCAGAGATACAATTTCATTCAAAATAAAATTCATGACTGCTCTTTCTATGAGTTTAGTGTGGCAGCTGCTGGGCTGACATAACCTAAATATTTGCAATGTGGTTCTCTAATTAGTGAAATATGTTCTTAGTAACCAATGTCTTGTGTTTTCGGCTGTCAAAGTATAACGCAGGTACTTGGCAAAATTTCTGTTTCTCAACGATGTATTTTCGAGCCTTCTTTCTTTCACTTCTCAATTTATTTTTGTCAATAATAGGCATGTTCATTTCATGTAAAACAACCGAGGTTATGGCTGCTGCTGCTCTGTCTAATACCCCGTTCCGATTACAGGTTTGAGACAGTGTAGAATAGCTCATAGAAACAGAAGATTTCATCTTCAGTTTTCTTATTTCTGCTGGTTGAAAATCTTCGTTTTCGCAGGATGTATTACATGCAAAAGATAAGGAGCTATTGACCATAAAAGCAGTGGTAGTTGCGTCTTCGATGCGCGTTTGTGTGTGAGTTTTATTCGACATATCCGGTTTGAGTTTCCTTTTCAGGCGTTTTTGATTTTTCCTTGTTATTGCAACATCTGTGTTTCCTATCATCATTTTTCTTGCAGGTCTTTGATTAGGGAGAAAACTTTGCTCAATCGATGGGACTTTCTTTTCCTTAGAGCAGGAACATTTGGTGAAATCTGAGCACTTGCAAGCATAAATATCAAATACATTTATTCTAGAAGCGATATTGTCTTCTAAACGCTCTTTAGGTATTTTAAGACGAGATTTTAGAATATTTTTAAATTTTAGATGATAATCTTTAAGCATTTGTTGCACTCTTGCGTGTGATAAAATTGGTAGTGACGCTTTCTTCCATATATTTTCTATTTTTATGGTGACAGTATCAGCAACTTCTTCAACTTTTGGTTCATGTTTCTTATTTTTCGTCATTTTAATTTCAAACCTCGTCCACCCCCAGCACTTCATTACTTCTTGATAAGTTGTAAGCACATTATCCTTCAAGTCACTTGTATCCCCAAACTTGCAAGATTTTTTGGTACAATTTACTTTAAAAATCATAGTAACACACCTTTGTTCTGAATAAAGGCGGCGCAACTTAACGCCTAAAAGATTCGCGTTGGGGTTGTAACTTCAATAAAATATTTCATAAGTAACGGGTCCGACCGGTCCGACAAGCTGCAGTATTCAAGTATTTTGATTATGTTTTTGGTATTATTTGTAACACGAGATATCATTCGAATAAAAATATGAGCAGTTTTAAAAGTATAAATGGTGTATATTTATTATTCAGACTAGTTTTAAAAAGTCTGGACGCAGAAAGTGCGTTATGGTAGATAATTTTCATAAACATGTTTTTTAAGAGCAAATATGTGTGTTCTTTTTAAGAAAGCAGGCATCAAATTTGGTTACCAGTATGACCTATATTGTGAAAACAATGTACCATATATCATCCAAATAACTTTATGTTTGAAGATGTACAAAAATTTTTCTAAAATAAACTTAAAATGTTTCCAAAAAAAACTAGTTTGCTGGCCAACGAACCCTATAGATTACTAGAAAATTGAGCTATTCAAATTTGAAGCATTTACTGAAAATTCGCAACCATAGCGCACTTCCTGCGTCCAGAATTTCTTTTCTTACAAATACTCATTATATTTCAATGGAAAATGCAAAAATGCGATAACATAAGGCTAGTTCGATTAAAGAAAAAAAAAATTGTATCATCAACAACTTATAAGCCACCTGTAATTGTAGAAATATTTTTTAAGATGTAGCTCAAGACACCGTATAATTAATGTATACAATTTTTTTTGGTATCTTGTATAATAACGGATATATTGAGCTTTCTTCATTTTTTACGAAAATTCGACAAAAATTATATACCATTAAACGATAAACTCTATAGCTAAGACTACTACCAAAACATCAGAGAAAGGGTCTATTTGAAATGAATTTCTGGAAACATTTTAGTAAAATGAAGGACAATGATGGTTAAAGCTGAGACTTCAGGCTTTGTAAAACATTCTTCTTGAGACATCTTTCCATAGCACGTATTATTTTCAGGTTATTTGTCTAAATGTTGCCAATTTTGACGTTTTAAATTGCGACTTTGACGTTTTGAGGAAAACTAGAATTTATTTTTCATTAAATGCCTTTTTTGTCTTTTAACTTACAGAGCTAAGTTTTGGCAGGTAATTTATATATAATGAAGTAAACTTGTGCACCAAATTTGGTTGCCCTTACTTTGTTATTTCCGAAACGATTTTCCCGCTTAACGAACTTATCCAAGCCACTTGCAAAAGGAAGGCATTCACTAAATTTTATCAAAATCGGTCCGTTATTGTTTGAGTTAACGGTGTGATCTACACACACAAATATATATATATATATATATATATATATATATATATATATATATATATATATATATATATATAAACTGACCCCGGATATGTGTTCTACGGGGCCTAATTAACGTTCATTTGAAGAAATTTTTAAAATTAAAAAGTCGGGATCTTCTCATTAGTGATTTTTTAAAGAAAATTCATTAATAAGCTAATTTATTGAAAATATTTTTTATTTCGAAATTTCAAACCTGATCCGGAGGCAGTTATACTATGTAGATTGCAATGATATTGTATGCATATCAGTCTCAATTAACAACATATTATCGCTATTAGAAATCATAATTTGAGAAAAAGTTTTTTGACCCACCCTGATATGTATATAGATGTATATGTTGCTTTCCTTTCAGTCAATTAAATATAAATGCTATATAAGTGTAATCAATTGCTTTTCTTTCAGTAGATTAAATAAATTTTCTAATATTTTTTTCAATATGCCCGCGCCTCCCAATATGTTTTATCACGCCCCCTTGAGAGCGCCGCCCACAGGTTAAGAACCCAAGTACAGTCCACTTTCTATAGCCTGTATCAAGTTTAATGCATGGCAATAAAAACTGTAAATTTTTTTGTGCGGCAAGCATACAAATACAATGTGTTCTTATAATGTATGAATCAACATCTATAATGACCCTATCAATAGTTTAATGGTGAACATTTCTCGCGTGAACTACATAGTCGACAGTACGCTGCAGTTGTTCTGCAAAGTCAAGTTACTGAAATAAATTTCCTGCAATTTAAACTTTATAACACGTCTCGAGTGTATCGTTACAAATGACTTAAAACAAAGCGCTGTATTTGTTATTGTTCAGTTAATGCACTTAAAATTCATAGAAATAAGCGGACTATAAACAGAAAAAAGTTTCTGGTCTCACGAGAAATTAAATGTCCATGGAATAAATCATTGTTGTTACCTCGTTAACATATCCAAGTTCACGTAGCCATACGATGCATTATTGTTAACTTGTTACTTTCAGTAAATGGTCTGTCTATTATGGCTTTTAGCTACAGGAATAATTATGTTACATTGTACCAAGTAATCGACATAAAAGTCCTTCCCCTTAACCCTTAATTGTTAGGTGGTTGCAGACTTTTCCTTTACGTGATAGTAAAGGATTTTGTTCACGCCCGAGGAGGTACCACCCCTTGCATCAAGGGCCGGTGAAGTCCCAACGGACGTTTCCGGTTCTGGTGTATGAGTCGGTTTCGATTAATAAACAAAAATTATGATTGTTCCTTCTTGTACAAAAGATTCCAGAGATAAAATACCCCTCTATTCGGATCTCCGGGGTGCAGGGTGCGCCTGAATCAAGATTTAACATATCCTTCTCGAATATATGTGGCCTAAATTCTATCCTGAATTCCGTCCACCATTTTCTCCAGGCTAATAGACCTCAACTCCTCTTCCTCACCGAAACCGAAATCAGTGCCAAAACAGCCACTAGTCACCTTAATTTTCCGGGATATGAGCTCCTTTTTTACTTTAGATTGCATGGAGGTGTGTGCATTTACGTTCACAGCAATCTACCCTGCACCAAACTCCCCAATTTGGAAGCTGGAAAAAAAGACATCGTTTGGATGAAACTCTTTCTCAGAGCTGCAAATAAATTCAACTGTTGCATCTACCGGTCACCTTCTGACAACAATTTTGTCCCGCTCTTCGATTACCTTTAAAAAAAAACGACCATCTGATTTCTGATTATCCGTCCTTCGAGGTCACTATTCTTGGTGACTTCAATGTCCAAAATTGAGAATGGCTAAGATCTTCACAAACCAATCCACAAGGGAGAGCAGCGGAGGCCTTCGCAGTCAGCAATTCTTTAGCCAATATGGTTCAGCAACCTACTTACTTTCTTCGCATCCCAACACACAACTCAAATCACTTGGACCTCTTTCTTACTACAAAAATGCTGTAAGACATCAGTCACCGCCCCCCTTGGTCGCTCAAACCACGGAATGGTCACTGCTTCCTGCGCAATCCAATTCGAGGTCACACAGTCATCACATCCACGTATCGTTTTGCACTACAACTCCGCGAACTGGGACGAAATTGAGAATTACTTTTTCTCATTTCCATGGGCGTCTATCTGCTTCTCTCATCCTGACCCCTCTGATATCTTACAAAACGTCACCGAAACTATCCAAGCTGGCATCGAAGAATTTATTTCACGTACACAGCAAACCTTTTAAGTCACTCGAAAGCTCTGGGTCTCTAAATCCTCTGACAAGGCCAGACTTGAAAAAGTCAAGGCTCACAAAATTGTTCTACACAATTCCAGTCAAGAAAACCGTCAAGCCTTTAACCACGCAAGAAACCTCTATGTCCGCATCCTTTGTGAGGCAAAAAAACTCGTTTAGTAACCACATCAAAAACAAAGTCCTCTTAAGCTCCAACGGCAGCAATCCCTTCTGGACTCTTGCTAAATCTATTGGGAATAATTTTTGCAAGAGCACGTTCCCACCTCTTGTTTCTCATAAAATTATATTCCGCTAAGAGAGAGACAGAATCCGGTCACGTGGGGTTCGAGAATTTTTTCCCTGTTTCGTAGCTTTTCTTTAATATCATAATATATATATATATATATATATATATATATATATATATATATATATATATATATATATACATTTTTATCTATGTATCACACCGATACACGAAAAATAATGGGCCGATTAAATAAAATTTGGAACGTACCTTCCCTTTGTAAATGGCTTGGACAAGTTCGTTATCCAGGAAAATCTAACCAGGTTTTCCGGGAAAATTTTGGGGTTTCTTTCGGAAAAAAATTTTATCACCAAATAAAAGCTATGTTAATGAAATTAGGTACACAAGTTTATGATATTAAAGAAAAGCTACGAAACAGGGAAAAAAGTTCTAGAAAATATTTGGTGTAAGATCATTTCTATGAAAATTCACTACCATAACTCACTTCCTGCTCCAGACTTTTTTCTTTAACGTCGGTCTATTTCCGTGACTATGGCCAATCACCGACGCTAGGGAGCAGTTTCATCTCACTATCCTGGAAATTTTGACGAACCCCTGCGAAGGGCGAAACGTTCAGACATTCAACTTGCTCAAATACAATGACACTCACCTCGGTTGGTACTAATTGTACAGTATGTACTGAAAAAGTTATAGGGAAACCCTGGGAATCGAACCCGGTACCCCCCGGTTCAGAGATACAGGTTCTTACAACTGAACCGCCGAGGCTCTTATTGACTTTAGATACAATATACTTTATTATTAATTTTTTTTTGTGAATTAAAAAATACACACTATTTCACTTTACCTTATTAGTTCCAATAGACTACTTGTACTGTATTATGTTACGGTAATATCTGAGTTTATTTGTAAGTTAATACTATAAGTTCTAGAATCGCAGAACATAACTGAATTACACCAATATCAGCATTTACCCATTATGTACATTTACTTATCTTGCATGCAGCAACCGAAATTTCAGTTTTAGTTAACTCATGTGTAATTCCCTGCCTTATGTAACAATAGCTTGATATATCCTCGCTTGCTTCTCCAGGATTTAGCTATATGTATTGCTTAATTAAAACTCAGTTTACATAATTTTAATAGCGGATCGCAATGTACAGCTAAAGGAATTTCCTATTCTGTGTTTAGACCAATAAGTTGTGTTAAGTAATACTTAATTAGAACCGCAGACCGGTGTCGCTCTCATTAGAGCTCGTCAGTGCGATATACTAATTACAACGAGAACACGCATATAAAGTAATATGGCTATGGTAACCAGCCTCCTAAAACATTGTGAGATGTACGACACTGTCGCCATCTCTGTGCGGAATCAGGTAGTATGTTATCACGACAGCATCCATTAACATAAAATGTTATAAAATACAGACTGTGTACGACCAACTAAGAATTTTGGAAATTGTCAGCCCTGGCCCATTTCTTCACTAATATAGGGACAATGTATGTAAGGATAGATGTATTCTCAACACAATTAGAACCGCAGACCGGTTCTGCTCTAATTAGAACTCATGAGTACGGTATACTAATTACAGCAAGAACACATATATCTTTATAAGTGTGTTTTCGGTGTAGTGTGCATTACTTTAATACGGATATGGTAGCCAGCCTCCTAGAATATTGTGTGTGTCCCTATATTATGGAATAAATGGGCCAGGGCTGACAATTTGGGAAACTGTTAGTTGGTTGGACACACTCACTATTTTATAACATTTTGTGTTAATTGGAGCTGTCGTGACAACATACTACCTGGTTTCGAACCGAGATGGCGACTCTGTCGTAGCTCTCACAATATTCTAAGTTGTGATAATTTAAATTGGAAGTTGAGATTTGCTTCTTTAAACTACTCTTCTGGTGTTCATTTTTTCGCTCTAGCGAGTGAATAAAAAAACTAGATTTTAAGTCGTCACATGTCACATAAGAAGCATTAATAATAATTAGCCACAAGTGTCAAAATAAAACTATATCAAACGCAATACGCATTGGGTACATTCCACGTGCCGAAAAATAAATAGTTTGGACGCAGAAAGTGCGTTATGGTAGTGAATTTTCATAAAAATATTTTTAATAGCAAATATGTGTTTTTTTTTTTTAAAAAGCATGCATCAAATTTGGTTACCAGTATAATCTGCATAGTAAAAACAATGTGCCATGTTTCATCAAAATAACTTTATTGTTTGAAAATATACAAAAATTTCCGAAAGTAAACTTAAAGTGTTCTCGAAAAAACTCGTTTCTTGGTCAACCTGTTAGGTTAATATCAAATTAAGCTATTCAAATATAAAGCATTTAATCAACATTCGCTACAATAACGCACTTGGTGCGTCCAGAATTTCTTTTATAACAAACTTGCATTATATTTCGATGGAAAATGCAATAACATAAGGCGTGTTCGACTAAAAAAAAAATTGTTTCACCAACGCCTTATGGGCCACCTTGTTATTGTAGAAATAAATGTTTAAGATGTAGCTCAAGACACCCTATAATTAATGTGTACAGTTTTTTTCATATCTTGTATAATAACGGATATATTGAGCTTTATTATTTTTTAGCGGAAATTCGACAAAAACTATATACCATTAAACGATAAACTATATAGCTAAGGCTACTGCCAACCATCAGAGAAAGGGTATATGTGAAATAAATGTTCTGGAAATATTTTAGTAAAATGAAGGACAATGATGGTTAAAAGTAAGACTTCAGGGTTTGCTCTTCTTGAGACATTTTCTTTTCATAGCACGTATTAGATTCAAGTTTTTGCCTAAATGTTGCCAATTTTGACGTTTTGAGGTAAACCCCAATTTATTTTCTTTTAAATGCCTATAACTTTTTTGATTTTCGACCTACATAGCTAAATTTGGGAAAGAAGTGATTTACCTATAATTATATAAACCCGTGCACCAAATTTGGTTTCCCTTACTTAGTTATTTCCTTAGATATCTTTTTTTTTTTCAAAAGAAAACACACAATTTTCCGGGAAAACCTGTGCCGATTTTCTGGCTAAGGAACTTATCCAAGCCACTTGCAAATGGAAGGTGTTTAGCAAATTTAATCAAAATCGGCCTATTATTTTTTGAGTTATAGGTGTGATACACACACACACAGATATATATATATATATATATATATATATATATATATATATATATATATATATATATATATATATATATATATATATATTAACATATAAAAATCGAAATTGACCCCGGATATGTATTTTAGGACACCCAGTTAGCGATAATTCGAAGAAATTTTATTTATATCAACTAATTTTTCAATATTATAATTCATTTAAAATTAAATAACACAAAAGTTACTACATAAAACTTGGTTCAAACACCTGAGAACTGAAAGTAGTTATAGTTCTGGTTAGGTGACATTTATCTGTCATCTGACAATAAATATTAGTTGTTTCATTCTCTGCGCCTACTGTATCTGACAGTACCATTATTTTCACAAGCGAAACTAAAATAAACCACTATAACTCAAAAACTATCAACTATAGCTATAGGAAGACCTATATTACGTCGATGCAGAATTTAATGATCTACCTGATTAGTCCATAAAGAACAGGGTGTTCTATTTGAAAAACACAATTATGCTGCTTTAAAGTTAGATATTCTGTAACCCCAAAATAATACACTCTGTACAATAATGATGAATTATGCTTTAACAATTGTAAAGTACTAAATGTCGTCTATTGATATTCAGAATTTAAGGTAGCAAAACTCAAAAATCAGCTCACGTTTAAAGTAACACATAAATCGGAGCTAAAAAAAAAGAAAGTCGTAATATTTTCAAAAATATCAAACATAGCTATAGAGAATGTTACATAAGGTCACACTTATTTTGTAATCTCTATCCAAAAATGTAATAAAAAGTATAGCATTCTATTTAAAATAACGAAGTTGATAGCGACTTCCGAGACAACCGGAAGTTACATTAAGCTGAATATATTCTCTCGATATAGCTTAGATAATCACAAGAAAATTTTGTTTAAAGTTTTTTCGGCTAGCTCTAAGGGTAAGGGATATATAGAGAAATTACACGCTATTGGGAGACCTGTATGTATGTGTACATATATATATATATATATATATATATATATATATATATATATATATATATATATATATATATATATATATATATATATATATAATTGTTATTTTTAAGCGCGGTGGCGACTACACAAAATTTGATATATTTCACTATATCTCGACACCTTCTTCATTGAGTAAACAGTGCGACTAATGAAAGTATAGAAAGTACAATTTAGCGAAACGATCGAGATGTCTAGAAACTGTATTGTGATAAATTGGGTTCTTCAAATTGTACTTATCAGTGCTCATCACAGGTTCCAATCTTCACTTATTTAATCAGAGTCTACCAAAGCATAGGAAAACAACGCAAGGACATGCCGCAAAAACTATCGTGAAAAAGTTCACAAGGCATTACCAATCTCAGGTGAAATCAATACTAATAACTGAACGTAACAAAAAGGTCAAAGCTAACATCAATCAACATTTTCACATTCTCTTTGTTCCGGCAAAATCAGAATTATTATATATATATATATATATATATATATATATATATATATATATATATATATATATATATATATATATATATATATATATATATATATATATATATTAACATATAAAAATCGAAATTGACCCCGGATATGTATTTTAGGACACCCAGTTAGCGATAATTCGAAGAAATTTTTTCAAAATTCAAAAGTCGGGATCTCCTCATTAATGATTTTTTAAAAGAAAATTCACTAAAAGATAAGGTTGCATTTTTCGATTTCTTAAGACAGTTAAGCCTACAATTGTAAGATTAAATATATCAGGAATCCCATGGTCTGTTATGGCGAAATGCTGAAACTGTAGAAGTTCATTTGGTGTCGAAGTAACTGTCCTAATCCGAATATACAAAGTGAAAAGATAACCCTGATAATAGCGCACGTTATACCTAAATGTGCCGACGTATCACTATTACTTATCTACACTGTTATATACAAGAAGCCCCGAGGGAAACGGATACTCTGTATTTTGTTGTTGTTGATATTGGGAGAAAATAGTCTATACTTACTTGTTTTGAAACGCTTTAACTTTAAGTTCAAGTATATCAAGAATTCCATGGTTTGGGTTTTAGCAAAATGCTTAACCTCTAAAAGTTTTGGTGTCGATGTATGAGGGCGAGTCAATAAGTTCGTGACTTTTTCATTTTCCTGCCTCTTCACAGGAAGGACAAAACTGCTCCTGTCAACAAGCATCTGTCAGATGACTCCTGTCAAATTTTGAAGAAGCTGCGTCATTTGGTTTGTGTTAGATAGCCATTGAAAGCAGACAACCGCTTGAGTTATAAGGAAAATAGAAAAAGTTAATTTCGTGTGCTCATAAAGAATATTTTTTGTGGAACAAATCATCACTCAAACCAAGGCTAAGCTTGATAAATACTATATGGACTCTGCACCGTCAATTTCCATGGTAAAAAAGTAGTTTACTGAATTTTGTTGCGGCCGTACAAGCACAAATGACGCCAAACGTTCTGGACGTCCAGTTGAGGTCGCTACACCCGAAACAATTGACAAAATTCACGATATGGTGTTGGCCGATCGGAGATTGAAAGTGCGAAAAATTGTTGAAGACATAGGCATATCACATGGCTCAGTGGTTTCGATTTTACATGATCATTTGGGTATGAGAAAGCTATCCGCAAGATGGGTGTCGCGTTTGCTCATAATCGACCACAAACGCAGTCGTCTGACAAGCAGCAATCAAAACAGTGGGCTTCTCCGTGCGAATCGGCGCCGAAGAAGGCCAAGGTGGGTTTGTCGGCCAATAAAGTCATGGCGACCGTTTTTTTGAGATTCACGTTGTATAATCCACATTTATTACCTTCAAAAGAGAAGAACGATCAATGGCGAATATTATACCAACTTGTTGTACCGATTCAATGACGATTTGAAGAAAAAACAACCGCATTTGGCCAACAAAGGAGTTTTTTTTCACAAAGACAATGCAAGGGTGCACACATGTGTAGTCTCTATGGTAAAATTGCATAAATTGGGCTACGAAGTGTCCCCTCATCAGGATTTAGTCCCGAGTGACTATTCTTGTTTCCAAACTTAAAGAAATGGCTCGGTAGAAAGAAATTTTACTCCGTTTATGAAACAAATACTTATTTTGGGGACCTCGACAAATATTACATTTGGAATGGATAAAAAAAATGAAAAAACGTTGTACGAAGTGTATAGACCTCAAAGGAGACTATGCTGAGAAATAAAATAATTGTTTGTCAAAAACCTGTGTTTCATTCAAAATGTCACGGACTTATTGACCCGCCCTGGTAACTATTCTAGTCTGAATATAAATAGTGAAAATATAATCCTAGCACTGGCGCACGTTATAAATGTGCCGACGTATCACTACCACCTCTCTAAGCTTACAACAAGCACCGAATGAAAAGCGGATACTCTGTATTTAGTTGATATTTGGGGAAAATAGTTTAAAATCAACTTGTTCTGAAACACATATATTTGTATAGTTGAAAAAATTACAGATATGCAAAATGTGAATTGCTTTGTCTAAAATTTATAGGTGAGCAAATTAGCATTGTACTTCTAACGTGTTTTAACTCAAACCTCTAACCTAACTACTGACGTAGCGCCATCTCAACAACAACTATTTATTTAATATTATATACCTATTACATTACACACATTACAAAATTCGCTACCATAAGGCACTTTCTGCACCCAGACTTTCAATTTACGGAATTTTTTTTTAGTCAACTTTACTCTTGAACCCTGGCAATAAAATCGCCTACTCGGCATACTTTTAATTATTTACAAAAAAATCAGTACTGCGAAAATATCGACATAACGAAACTATATTCTGGGGGAAAAAAGTAATTTTTATTTGCTGCGTCTGTTTCGAAACCACTCATCAAATGGTATGACATGAATGGAAAAAGGGGTATCCTTTGCTGTGCCATAGGTTTGTTCAAAAGGTTCATTATTAAATTGAAAAACCGTGTGACGAAGTGGATATTTTCAGAACAGCTGTAGATATTAAAAGCGGCTGTTCGAAAATAAATATAATATAAATCACACGGGTAAAAATTCCACGTAGTAAAAATTATTATTTTTATCATTAATATTTCTTAAAAGTACGCATTTTCGAATTATCGCGGCGGAGTAAAAACATATCTGCAGAATATAAGGATAAGGTATCTACCACCGATTAAGATTTTTTAGTCGGGGACTGCAGACAGAAAATAACTACGGAAGGAGAAAGAGTTCACCGTTTGCCGTAGCGTGTTGAAATCTATAACTTGAATTTTCATTCAGTAAATGAAAAGTCTGTTCGTAAAAATTGTAACAAAACGTTAGAATACAATACCGTCCGTCCTGTTGTTGTGTGAGACAATGTCGTATTCTAATGATTCTACGGAACGCAGTCGAGGTAAGAACATTTTAGGCTTGTCTTGTATTTAATTATAGCGAATTATTGGATATTTTTCTCAGTTCCCACGCGTCTATCCGTCGACGTCGAGATCGCTGTATTTAGCCTAATTCCTTTCACTACCCTATCCCATCATGGTTGGCGTGTCGTAATACTTCTGGGAAGTGATGCTGTAGCTAACACAGACTTTTCGAGTGTATTACGTACGACCGTTCCGATTCGACCCTGGTCTGGACGCTGTATGTACACAAGCAGGCCAAGGTCGAGTCAGTATATGACAATATGCTTCCACAGGTGTTCCCCTATAATCCCATCTTTCCTTATCGACGCCCTGACGTCAAGGCGTTTGATCGCGTGGTACCGGCTTCGACAGATAGGCGTCATTTTAACAATTTGAGGAGCTTTTCTCCGATGGACCCACTTAACGGCTGCATCCACGGGTTGTAAACCACAACACTCGGAGTTTCCGTCCGCATGACTCCCGCATTTTCTTTTCGTGGGGAAGAATTAATTTCGTTGGCCCGTCACCTGTAACATAACTTGTTTAAGGATAAATTATCGTGATAAGTACCTTTCACATTGTAAGAATACCAGTGGACTGTAACGTTTTATAATGTAATAAATAGTGTGGAAATTATATTCAGTCTATGTTATAACCACAAATAAATCTGCTACACCCATACAAACTTTCGGAAGGTCGGGGAAATACCTGGGGAACGATTAAAGCCCACAACCTCGGAGGTATCTATACGGCCTGTTACGTCATAGGCTACCGGACCCTCTCCGCAGAGCTATCCAGGCACTCTGACCACAACCGTGGTCGGAGTCTTGTGACGAGGTCGCAGACATCCTCGCAGGGAGTAAACCCTTTCATAATCTGGCGCCCGGGACCGTTTCCGTAAATCCGTTAATCTGAACCACTGCATAATTCACCCCGCAAGTCAGGCATCGTTACAACCGTTTGGTTTTATGCAAATATTTGTTAAATTCTTCACAGACCTCTTTATCTGCATTGTTCATTGTTGACAAATAATGTTCTAAATACGTTATCGATTATTCTATGAGGACACAAGGAAACGACTTGTTAAATATATGCTTTCTTCACATACCTCTTTATCTCCGTTGTTCATTTTTGACAAATAATGTTCTAAATACGTTTACGGTTGTTCTATGGGGACACGAGGAAACGAGTCGTTGAATATATACTTTCTTCACAGACCTTTTTATCTGCGTTGTTCATTTTTGACAAATAATGTTGTAAATACTATCGTTTGTTCTATGGGGACACAAGGAAACGACTAGGCCACATCAGAGAATATTAATATGTCGCTTTCAACCCATTTTAATATTTTCCACTTTATTGATAACTTAATACAATTACAAAATGAAACACTTTTTTTGACAGGCAAGCCTTCAAA
Organism: Tillus elongatus; assembly: GCA_964006375.1. Taxonomy (NCBI): domain Eukaryota; kingdom Metazoa; phylum Arthropoda; class Insecta; order Coleoptera; family Cleridae; genus Tillus; species Tillus elongatus. Next base: position 120,363,482 of record OZ023268.1, on the reverse strand, counting down.
TTTACTTGTTAACCATTTCACCAAACTGAATGTTGTAGCATCTATAGGTGAAGCTATTACTGGTCTCACCAATTTTCCCGGTTTGAAAAATTTTTGTAAAAAAATTTACTATTGTACTGAAGACTTGTAACTTTTTTGTTGAATAGTTTGTAATAAGGTTGTGAAATCTCTTCTTATTTTTTATACGGCCCAGTCTCTACAGTATTAATTACCTTTCATTCCTAAACGTCACACAGTCTGGGATAGATATAATCAAATACTCAATGAATGACTGTCTGGATCAGAAGCCTTTCATTGAATATTTGATTATTTCATTGATTGTTGTTGCCCTTACTTGGTGAAACTTGTCCATACTACATACAGACTTCGAGACTACTTCTCTGGCTTCACTGTTGGTTTTCGTTGATGAAGGACGTAGCCAGCGCGTAAGCTAACTGGAGCAAGTAGATCTTGCGAATTCTGGATGTTCTAGGATGTTCTTCAACGTTTCTGCGACTATAGTTTCGCTGCTTGACAGCATTCTCAGACAGATTAAAATTGAATTAGTACGAAAGCATGACAACTACAAAGAAAGATCTGTTGCTATGTTATGATCTGATGCTTTGATCAAAAAATTTTGAAAATAAAATGAAACACAGATAACAGATGTGGACTTCAAAATGTCTACGTGATGTATGTCAATATTTAACATAAAAATAGAACTAGCTTATAATAACTATGATAACAGTTACAACAATAAAATAACTAAACAATAACTGTATAAAATCAGTCTCTATACAACGAAAATATCTACATACCTCAACTCATTGTCTTATTACAAATTTTTGAAAGAATAGTTAAATTTATTTTCTTTGACTTATTTAATTAGAAAGAAGAATATCCCAGAAAAGGGAATTCATTAAATCAGTTTGCTCGTTTAAAACAAGGTAGCTATTGTCGTGTGTGTGTTTTTTGACTTCCAAAGCTTCAAAAAAGTCTAGTTTACGCTTGTCATTATAAAAATGTTGTGGTTGTATGCGGTTATTTACTATAGGTCTATGTTCGGTATTAATAATATGTTTTGCAAATGTAGATTTGTCAGCGTGGTTATTTCTAAATGCAGAAATATGTTCTTTGTATCGGGTGTTAAAATTTCTACATAGGTCAAACTTCTAGAAATTTCAACACTCTTTATATCGGGTGTTAAAATTTCTAGAAGTTTGACCTATGTAGAAATTTTAACACCCGATACAAAGAATATATTTCTGCATTTAGAAATAACCACGCTGGCAAATCTACATTTGCAAAACATATTATTGATACCGAACCTGCCTAAAACGACAACCTTGTTACCTTTACCTGGTATAACATAGAAACATCCTTTGTCTTGTAGTCGTTTAACTATATTTATTTCCATTAGCATTTTTTGCTATTAACAGGCGCACTCCGTAACTGTTTTTTACCCTATATATGACGTAAATGTGCACCGGTATTTGATATGTTAACAATGTGCAAATAGATTCTCAAATATCACTTCCGACTGAACGAATGGACGATTTCAGTAACTGACTCTCATTGAATTTCTGATGTTAATTCATCAGAAAGTGCGAATCCAATTTCAAAATAAATCAGAATGTTAATTTGAGCAAGCATAAAACCACTACATTTTTATAATGACAAGCGTAAACTAGACTTTTTTGAAGCTTTGGAAGTCAAAAAGCACACACACGACAATAGCTACCTTGTTTTAAACGAGCAAACTGATTTAATGAATTCCCCTTTCTTGGATATTCTTCTTTCTAATTAAATAAGTCAAAGAAAATAAATTTAACTACTCTTTCAAAAAAGTTATAATAAGATAATGAGTTGATGTATGGCGATATTTTCGTTGTATAGAGACTGCGTTTATACTATTATTGTTTAGTTATTTTATTGTTGTAACTGTTATCATAGTTATTATAATCTAGTTCTATTTTTATGTTACATATTGACATACATCACGTAGACATTTTGAAAGCCTCATCTGTCATCTGTGTTTCATTTTTATTTTCAATTTGACAAATTTTTTGATCAAAACATCATATCATAACATAGCAACAGATATTTATTTGTAGTTGTCATGATTTTGTAGTAATTCAATTTTTATCAGTCTGAGAATGCTGTCAAGCAGCGAAACTATAGTCACAGAAACGTTGAAGAACATCCTAGAACATCCAGAATTCGTAAGGGCCACTTGCTTCAGTTAGCTTTAACTATATTTATTTCCATTAGCATTTTTTTCTATTAACAGGCGCACTCAGTAACTGTTTTTTACCCTTTACATGACGTAAATGTGCACCGGTATTTGGTATGTTAACAATGTGCAAATAGATTCTCAAATATCACTTCCGACTGAACGAATGGACGATTTCAGTGATTGACTCTCATTGAATTTCTGATGTTAATTCATCAGAAAGTGCGAATCCAATTTCAAAATAAATCAGAATGTTAATTTGAGCTAGCGCGTAAGCGAGCCTCACTTTTAGGTATTGTGTATTCGGTATGAGCTAATTTGCTACAGCCGGGCTGTGTGCTTTTTTTTTAGAATAATTATGATTTTGCCGGAACAAAGAGAATGTGAAAATGTTGATTGATGTTAGCTTTGACCTTTTTGTTACGTTCAGTTATTAGTATTGATTTCACCTGAGATTGGTAATGCCTTGTGAACTTTTTCAGTGAGATAGTTTTTGCGGCATGTCCTTGCGTTGTTTTCCTATGCTTTGGTAGACTCTGATTAAATAAGTGAAGATTGGAACCTGTGATGAGCACTGATAAGTACAATTTGAAGAACCCAATTTATCACAATACAGTTTCTAGACATCTCGATCGTTTCGCTAAATTGTACATTCTATACTTTCATTAGTCGCACTGTTTACTCAATGAAGAAGGTGTCGAGATATAGTGAAATATATCAAATTTTGTGTAGTCGCCACCGCGCTTAAAAATAACAATTATATATATATATATATATATATATATATATATATATATATATATATATATATATATATATATATATATATATATACATATATATACATATATATATATATATATATATATATATATATATATATATATATATATATATATATATACGTACATACAGGTCTCCCAATAGCGTGTAATTTCTCTATATATCCCTTACCCTTAGAGCTAGCCGAAAAAACTTTAAACAAAATTTTCTACTGATTATCTAAGCTATATCGAGAGAATATATTCAGCTTAATGTAACTTCCGGTTGTCTCGGAAGTCGCTATCAACTTCGTTATTTTAAGTAGAATGCTATACTTTTTATTACATTTTTGGATAGAGATTACAAAATAAGTGTGACCTTATGTAGCATTCCCTATAGCTATGTTTGATATTTTTGAAAATATTACGACTTTCTTTTTTTTAGCCCCCTATTTATGTGTTACTTTAAACGTGAGCTGATTTTTGAGTTTTGCTACCTTAAATTCTGAATATCAATAGACGACATTTAGTACTTTACAATCGTTAAAGCATAATTCATCATTATTGTACAGTGTATTATTTTGGGGTTACAGAATATCTAACTTTAAAGCAGCATAACTTGTGTTTTTCAAATAGAACACCCTGTTCTTTGTGGACTAATCAGGTAGATCATTAAATTCTGCATCGACGTAATATAGGTCTTCCTATAGCTATAGTTGATAGTTTTTGAGTTATAGTGGTTTATTTTAGTTTCGCTTGTAAAAATAATGGTACTGTCAGATACAGTAGGCGCAGAGAATGAAACAACTAATATTTATTGTCAGATGACAGATAAATGTCACCTAACCAGAACTATAACTACTTTCAGTTCTCAGGTGTTTGAACCAAGTTTTATGTAGTAACTTTTGTGTTATTTAATTTTAAATGAATTATAATATTGAAAAATTAGTTGATATGACACTTATTATAGCCGAGTGTCAGCGAAATTGTTTTTTAGCATCTCGTGTATACGCACAAACATATCCAAATCGAAGACATCCTCAGGAAAAATGTTTCGTCAAATTGTTGAACCGTTTTTTGCGAACTGCTAACGCCAATTATAAAATGACCACACGCAAAGGGAGAGTAAGCGGCAATGAAGAAAACAAATTTTCTATTGTTGCATCGGCATTATATAATCCGCACACAAGCGTGAGGAAAGTTGCTGACGAAATAGGAATATTAAAATCTTCAGTGAACAGAACATTGAGAAAATACAAGTTTTATCCATATAAAATGAAGCTGCAGCAGGCATTGACGAATGCAGATTTTCGAAGTCGCCTCAGTTTTTGTGAGTGGGCAGTAGCTAAGTACAATGAAAGTGAGATTTTTTTTAATTACGTGATGTTCAGTGATGAATCTTCATTTTCAAGTTGTGGTAGGGTTAACGGGCACAACTTTCATCATTATGCTTCAGAAAATCCAAACTTTTGCAGATCGTTTGACAACCAGCACCGTTTTACGATAAATGTTTCGGCTGGAATAATTGGGACTAATCTTATTGGGCCATATTTCTTTGATGGGCACCTCAACGGGCAGGGATATGTGCGTATATTTGAGGAAAATGTAGAGGCTTTTTTGGAAGATTTGCCTCTAGATAACAATCGACGTATGTGGTTTATTCAGGACGGGGCACCAGCACATTATGACAAATGTTCGCCGATTTTTAAATGATCGGTACCTCAATAAATGGAGAGGGCGAGGTGGTCCCGTCTCATGGGCTGCAAGATCTCCTGACCTCACATGTCTAGATTTTTTCCTGTGGGGCTGTATCAAGGAAATTGTGTATCAAACACCGTCCAACACCCCACAGGAACTAAGAAATAAAATTGCAGTCGCGTGCAGGGCAATAACTTCGCAAATGTTAAGCAATGTTCAAGAAGAATTCTTAAGGAGGGTTAGATTGTGTATTCAGGTCACTCTGTTTCACTTTTTGTATGGTAAAAATATAAATAAGTCCATTATATAACAATCATTGCATGTAGTCGCATCCGATAAGTTTTTTTGTCGACACATTATCTAGTTACGAGGATATGATCAAGTGATTTGCATCGTGACTATCTCATTTTATTTGGTAATTCTATTCAAATTATTGTTAAAACAAACATTTATTAGACGGAAGTAAGCTCAAACAATGGAGATATAAAAACTGCTGACTTTCTTGTCAGTGAGACGTTTAGGTGTCACCTGACATTGTTCACATGTTCTGAGCCTCATACACTGACAATCTGACAGTACAATTATGTGCCTCATACAGTGACAATCTGACAGTACCAATATTTTTACAAGCAAAACTAAAATAAACCACTATAACTCAAAAACTACCAACTATAGCTATAGAAAGACCTATACTATATCGATGCAAAATTTAATGGTCTGCCTGATTAATCCATAAAAAATAGTGTGTTCCATTTGAAAAACACACGTTATGCTGCTTTAAAGTTAGATATGCTGTAACCCCAAAATAATACACCCTGTACAATGATGATAAATTATTCTTCAACCATTTTAAAGTATTAAATGTCGTCTATTGATTTTTAGAATTTAAGGTAGCAAAACTCGGTTCACAGCAGACGTTTCAAATAACACATAAATTGGAGCTAAAAAAAAAAGAAAGTCGTAATATTTTCAAAAATATCAAAGATCGCTATAGAAAATGCTACACAAAGTCACACTTATTTTTTAATCTCTATCCTAAAATGTAATAAAAAGTATAGCATTCCATTGAAAATAACGAAGTTGATAGCTACTTGATAGTGGCAACCGGAAATTCCATAAAGCTGAATATATTTTCTACATATAGCTTAGATAATCACAAGAAAATTTTGTTGAAAGTTTTTTTGGCTAGCTCTAAGGGTAAGGGATATATAGAGGAATTATACACTATTGGGACACCCTATAAATATATATATATATATATATATATATATATATATATATATATATATATATATATATATATATATATATATATATATATATATATATATATATGTTGATGCAAGTTTGTATATAGGTATTTAATTTTGAAATTGCCGCCAGGCATTTGGGGATTGCTTGCCTGTTAGGCTTGCACAGTTACAGACAGGGGTGAAGGAGATATTTGTAGTTTGTAATTGGTAAATTATTTTGAAGGAAACCTATCAATTGTACCATTTACTGTTCCTTCAAAAAATTAACCCTCCACCCCAAACATTCAATGACCGCATTGTTTGGCTGTGTTCGGGAATGTCAATGCTACTTATGCTTTATACTTATACTTTATTGGTTAAAATTACACAATACGTCTATACAGTAAGTCCATTTTGACTTGTGTTGTATATTGTGACATAATTTAAACAGTTTATTCTAAAAAATACTTGACACTGCATTATCCAAATATGCTACTTCGAATTTTGACAAACCATTTTAAATAAACTTTTTATACCATTTTTTCTTCCATCTTACATTTCCAATCACTGCCTTCATTTACTACTAATCTTTACACATCCATCATTACTTTCCCATCATCATTCTTCGTTTACTTTCCATGTTTATACCAAATTTTTAAAATGTTATACAAAAACCGAACCGCTTCATTCTGACAATTGCGAAATTGAAGTCGGTCATTTGAGAATCGACTACAATATTGTTTTTATGTTAATGGGGGTCACTTTGAAAACCTAATGCGATTAATTTAATGTTTTTATCTAAGATTTAGTCTTTGCTGTTTTGTGAGTGTTGTCTTAGTATTATTATAGTTGTTGTTACAATATTTCATTAAAAAGTTGCATTGGTAAATTGATATAATTTTTTTAATGATTGTTTGTCAATTTCTTCTCAAACAATAGCAAAATTCAAAATCACATTGTCACATTTGTCTATGAGAATTAAGTTTATGGACTTTGTAACTTCTATGGTCAGTTGAAGTATGTTGGTAACAGCGGACAATCTGGAATGATATTTCTAGAAGGGACCAGAAGTAACAGGTGTATAAAAGTGTATAAGGTCTAGAATCTTTATGGAGAGTATAAATAGACGAGCGGTACATAGAGTGAGTTAATTCAGTATTGAATTAGGATGGCGCAGGGTAAGTGATCATTGAGTATTAAGTGAGTCAGCAGTAGTAAGTGTTGGAGTATAAAAAGCGATCATAGAAGGCGGATAGTGGAATGTAGCTCTATGGACATTAGTAATAGAGAGAAATATTTTAGTTGATGTGCTTATGATGTTGGATAATAGTTGGTTATAATAAATAATAGTTTAAAAAGCTGTGTTTTGTTAGTCAACAAATCCAGAACCCCGTAGAACGTAACAATATATTAAGCCCAATGACTATCAGATAAACATCACAGTCTTAGATTTTAAATCACCTTCATTAAATATGTGAAAATATCCCGATAACTACTCACTTTAGGTATAGAGAACCTTTAACAAAAATTAAACTATCGCATTACAGGATCTCATTGGTGATATAAATACAGGGTGTTCCATTTTAATTAAGAAAAAAAATGGATTATCCGTGTTTTGAGTCATCCTGTATACAAACCGCAAGTTAGTAAATAAATAATGATAAGTTGCGATACTATATCATATTCTGAGCCTCAACTGAACCACACATAATTTCTTTCTACAAACCGTATTGTTCTACAGAGCGTTGATTTACGTACAAGATAAACACAAAACAATCCATATCTTTTGAAATACCCTGTATAATGTACTTAAACCCTATTTTAAAAGACTAAGAGAAATGTGCATTATCTGGATTTTAAAACATTTAGGTGTTCCGATTTAAAAAAAACATAAGTTTGCTTTGCACCTGAAACACTAAACACCCTGTATATTTCGAAACAATTTTAGATTGTGCGTCGTTACCCACCTCTACCACTTTTGTTGAAAAACTTTTTTTATATTTATAAAAACTCTGGACGCAGCAAGTGCGTTATGGTAGTGAATGTTTATTAAATGCTTCAAATTTAAATAACTCAGTTGTTTATGAACTTACAAAGTTTAATTTTGGTACGTACTAAGGTCTTTCCTAGGGCAAGACATCCACTAAATTTTATTTAAATAACTTTGTAATTTTTAGATGAAATTTTTTTTTCCAAATAAAATTTAAAATTTCGATAACTCAATTTTCTATAAACTTATAAAGTTGAGTCTTGGTACTTAGTAAGGCCTCTTCCAAGGCAATATATAGAGTAAATTTCATTGAAACAGTTTTGTTCTTTTCGAAGAAAAAATTAAAATAAAATAAAAACTTAAATTTTCCCTGAAAACCTCGTCCGATTTTCCTGGATAACGAACTCATCCAAGCCCTTAATAAAATAAAGGCACTTGTCGACTTTCATTGAAATCGGTTAATTATTTTTTGAGTTATCAGACGGATACACATATAGAAATATATATATATATATATATATATATATATATATATATATATATATATATATATATATATATATATATATATATATATATATATATATATATATATATATATATATATATATATATATATATATATATATATATATATATATATATATATATATATAAACATATAAAAATTGAAACTCACCCCGGATATTGGTTCTAGGAGTCCTAGTTCGCGCTCATTTGAAAAAATTTTTGCAAAGTCTCACCATCGATACCTCTCTATTAGTGATTTTTATAAAATAAAAATTCACTAAAAACAAAGCAGTTATCGAACTTTGCATCTTGGTTAATACACTCTGTATAAACATATAAAGTTTGAAACTGACCACGGATATGGGTTCTAAAGGCTCTAATTTGCTTTCTATGACGAAAAAAAAACGACACCTAGAAATTCGTCACCTCTCTGTAAGAAAAATGCTCTCTATGAAAATTCTCTAAAAATCTGCAAATTTGTAGAAAATTCCTAGACGTACTATAAAGGCCTGCTAACAGCTATAACCAATGCCGATGTTACACACAGTTTGGAGATTTCCGATGTAGAGTAAAATGTACCGTGTTAAGTGATCGTAAAAAAAGATGATAGTAACAACAAGTTATACTTACCACAGATCTGACAGTCAGTTCGAATGTAAACCATGCATTACAAAAATGTTCGATGGTAAGAAAATATGGGTGAGGTTCTGTGCAGTTGATGGATGTGTTCTTCTTAACGTATTCACAACTCACTCTCATTCCTGGGTGGGTTTTCAGGCAAAATGACAGAACAGAGAGACAGATGAAAAATACAGAAGCTCCTGCTACTACCTGAAAATAATACAATAACTAGCATTTGTCGTTAAGCCTTTTTAGACTGATATAGTGAAACTGGGTATAAAAAAGCTATATAACTATAGAGCTAGAGTTTCTAACTACTTAAAAGGTCTGGAAGCAGCAAGTGCGTTACGGTAGTGAATTTTCATTTAAATGTTTGTAATAGCAAATATGTGTTTTTTAAGAAAGCAGGCATCAAATTTGGTTACCAGTATAATAGTAGAAACAATGTGCACAAAAAAATCCGAAAGTAAACTCAAAGTGTTCCCGAAAAAACTGGTTTCTTGGTTAACCTTATAGGTTAATATCAAATTGAGCTATTTAAATTTGAAGCATTAAATGAAAATTCGCTATCAAAACGCACTTGCTGCGTCCAGAATTTCTTTTCTTACAAACATGCATTATATTTCGATGGAAAATGCAAAAATGCAATAACAAGACGTGTTTGATTAAAAAAATGTCTATCACCAACGACTTATGTGCCACCCTGTGATTCTAGAAATGTTTTTTATGATGTAGCTCAAGACACCGTATAATTAATGTATACATTTTTTTTCGTATCTTTTATAATAACAGATATATTAGCTTTATTGATTTTTACAAAAATTCGACAAAAATTATATGACATTAAACGATAAACTGTATAGCTAAGACTACTGCCAAAGCATCAGAGAAAGTGTCTATTTGAAATGAATTGTCTGGAAATATTTTAGTAAAATGAGGGACAATGACGGTTGAAGTTAAAACTTCAGGCTTTGTAAAACATTCTTCTTGAGACATTTTCTTTCCATGGCTCGTATTAGTTTCAGGTTATTTGCCTAAATGTTGGCAATTTTGAAGGTTTAAGTCGCGACCTTGGCGTTTTGAAGAAAAATCTAATATTTTTTTTAATGCCTATAACTTTTTTATATTCTAACCCACAGAGCTAAATTTTAGTAAGTGATTTACGTATAATGATGTAAACCCGTGAGCCAAAAATAGTTGCTCTTACGTTGTTATTTCCGAATTTTTTCTTGAAAGTAAACACGACATTTTCCGGAAAAAACCGGACCGATTTTCCTGGTTAACGAACTTATCCAAGCCTCTTGCAGCCTATATAAGTGTATGCACATGTTTGTATCTCACTGTTTTAAGCATTGTGTTTTTTTTTACATTGTGCACTTTTATCTTTTTTTTTTGTAACTAAACAGCAAAATTGTCAACCATTTTTTCTGAAAATGTCAAAATAAAACGTAAAAAACATACATTCATCGAGATGGATTCAATCGCGTAACCTTCTGCTTATGAGGCAAGCGCGACGCCTCTCAGCCATCTAGGCATACGTCAAGTAACGTTTTGTTTACATGATACATTAGATCGGCTTCATGCCCGCGATATTATATTCAAAGTATACGTAACGAATAATTACAGAATTAGTAGAATTACCATTGAAACACATCCCAGGACTGTTTCGGTCTTGCATGACGTCTTATGTTTAAGTATAAAGATAAAAGAATCTATTTTAGAATCATTTTTATAGGGACTTGGCTTGATTTTGTTTACAATTATAATATATCTCTGCTGCGCTAAAACTGTATTTCAGGCCATTCATAAAGCCACAAATATAATGTCTTTTAATAATTGATTGACTCCCCCAGTTAAATAACAATCACATGGCAATTTTTTTATTTCATGCCGTCTCTCATTTTCCATAATTGCGGCCAAGATTTCAGGATTGTTGATTTGGGTAGTATGTTTTAAGCCTAGAACCTATTCAGTTTAGTTACCGTTGATGTATGGTTTATACTTGTTGTATGAATCAATCTACGCGTGTCAGTTAACTACTCTGTCTGTCAGGCTATGGACTTTAACCACTAAGTCGTCTCAACGCACGTCTTTGGAATTTTGTTTTTAGTTTGGAAAAAATATTGTGTAAGAGAGATATTGTTTGAGAAGAGAGCTATACGCCTCATCAGGGACCCTACCCTCACCCAAAAGCTGCCATCGCTTGCTCACCGATGTGCAGTTGATGACCTCTCACTCCTTTATAGATATCTGCACGGGCACTGCTCAGAGGAGCTTTCTTCCATAGTTCCTCCACTTGCTGCCCCCAACACATCTACCAGAGGAACAGAGCGAATGCACCCTTTTACTGTCCAGGTTACCAAACATAGAACATCTTGTTATGCCCGCTCTTTTGTCCCGAGGACTTTCAGGTTCTGGAATTCCTTGCCGGCACATGTTTTTCCTTCTCCTCCAAACCTCCAAATCATCAAGTCCAGAATTAACAGGTTGCCTCTTTTCTCCTTGTCGACACCCACGGTACGATAGTATTTAGGCTGTAAGCCCTCGTGGTGTGTTGTTCAAATATAGAAAAAAAACGTAAGTAAGATAGCTGGAATAAAGATTTTGTAAAATAGTTTGATAATTTGGTTAGTAATAAGATTATGAATGGTAGATTACGAGTTTTTTCATTTGTTTATTAATGAGGCGAGTTGTAATTCTCTAACAGGTTTGAGAAAAAATAAGGTTTCCGTGATTGAATTATGAGATTTTTATGTCCGTAGACTTTTTTCCACTATATTTAGGGATATTACTAACTAGTTCTTGGCCCATATTAATAAAATTATTATTAAAACTCGCAGCTATCTCAATATTGTTTTCTGCCAGTTCGTTATTATTATTTAATGGTTTAACGGTGCATTTACTACGCTGCTTATCTCTATTAGTTATTATATTGACTGCTTTCCATGTGTCTTTAGGGTCATTCTCGGCGTCTTTTTTATAAGATGGTTATAATATTCTCGTTTGGCTTTGTTAATTATCCCTATATCTAAATTTATGGTGTCTCTGTGTTGTTTCGTTATTGTCAGGATCAAGTGTGGCTAGTAGTCTATTTCTGGTTTGCATGGAATTGATTATACCAGATGTGATCCTGGGTTTTCTACCTGATGTATTTTTACAAACTAAAACTGCTTGATTTTCTATACTCTTAGAGATGTGTGAGGAGATGAACAATATGTATTAACGAAAACATTGTTTTCTATTATAGTTAATTTTATTATTCCTTTTGGCGTTAGAAAATAATAACTTTGATTATATGTCTATCACATTTTTATCTGAGACCATCCCACTTTTCCACGTCCGTCTCACTTTTCCACGACCGTCCCTCGTGATTTGTGTACAATTTAAATATTTGTAAGTAATATTGGCTGACGATAATCTGTCCGTCAATTGTCATTAAGAAAACTGCCTCCTGTGTTGCGGTAATGATTAGTTGTTTTTTTTTTATAGTGAAACAAACTGTTTATTGTTCTATAAATTCCTCGTATTTAAAAGCTGACGCAAAATATTTTTATAATCTTGTATGTATCTAAGCTGATTATATATGCATTGTGTTAATAGGAACATAGTTAACGTTTCTATTAAGAAAAATGTGATCTGACAACATTATTGTAACCGCGAAAAGACAAGTTATAGCTAGGATGGTCGTGGACTTTTTTTTCTGAAATTACCAGACTTAAAATTGAAATTTTTTATTTCGAGCTAAAAATTTAGCGCGACTACTATTAAAATATAATATTAGAACATGTTCTTAAACTAAAAAAATAGGACATAGTTCAATTTTACTTTTGCAAAATGTTTCATAAGACATTGAAAAATTATGGGAGAATGCCCCATATGCATTAAGGTATAGCAAGTACATATAGCAACTCTTCTGACCCATACAAAAGATATAACAAGGAGCAAACCGCTCGTGTTATTCTAGAGCATCTAATATTATCATAGAAAATGTCTATTTTCTTATGCACAAACTCTTAAAGTTCAAACTTAAAATAACATCCGCAAATATTAGGAGAAGCCAAGAAAATGCACTGATATACCCAAGTGATCGCTGGAGCTTTGTTCGAGCGACGTCGGCCAATGGACAAACAGATCCGAAACGGATTATAGCCTGAGGAAATGTATACCGTCAAAATACATGGTAATATCATAGATATTCACACGCATTGAAAACGAACAGAATAAAATAGCAAACCGTTACATAGCGTCGGCTTATATATTTTGTATTTAGATAGCTTTATCAATATCGAAAAAACTTCATTCAAGTATCTAAGGCTAGATGTATTCTCACCATAATTAGAACCGCAGACAGGCTTCGCTCTAATTAGAGCTCATCAGTACGGTATACTAATTACAGCGAGAACACAGGTATAAAGTAATACGGCTATGGTCGCAAGTCTCCTAGAATCGTGTGAGATGTAAAACTGGGTCGCCATCTCTTTCTTTTTATTTCAACAACACACCACGAGTGCTTACAGCCTAAATACTATCGTACCGTGGGTGTCGACAAGGAGGAAAGAGGCAACTGTTTAATCCTGGACTTGAAAGTTTGGAGGTTCAGGGGAGAAGGAAAAACATGTGCCGGCAAGGAATTTCACAACTTTCTATGTCTGGTGACCTGGACAGTAAAAGGGTGCATTCGCTCTGTTCCTCTGGTAGATCTGTTGGGGGCAGCAGGTGGAGGAACTGTGGAAGAAAGCTCCTGTGAGCAGTGCCCGTGCAGACATCTATAAAAGAGAGAGAGAGGTCACCAACGGCACCTCGGTGGGCAAGTGATGGCATCGTTTGGATGAGGGTAGGGTCATCGATGAGACGTATAGCTCTCTTGTAAATGGAGTTCAGGATAGCGAGTGTAGAAGCGGCAGCAACACCCCAGATGTGTGAGCAATATTCAAGGTATGGTATTACTTGTGAAGTGCATAAGGTATAGAGATTAGCTGGTATTTGCGAGCCCGGAAGAGAAAACCTAATTTCTTAGCAGCCGCTTCTGCAATTGATGTGACATGTTGGTGCCAATTGAGATTTTGATCCACAGAAATGCCAACAAGTGAAAATGACTCATTACTTTGAATAACTTGGTTGTTTGTTGTGATGAGTCTAGGGCTGGTGTATCTCTTATGAGAAAGAAAGCAAGACTGTGATTTGGTGGGGTTGAATTGTACAATATTTCTACTTCCCCAGTCTAAAATTTTTTGGAGATCCACGGAGATAGAACCCTCCATGGGTCTGCGATCCTCATATAATTAGGCTAAAGAGACAGGCTTAGAATATTGTATATTTGAGTGGAGGTAACTGCGCGTAACTGCGAACTGGGTTGGATGTGCTAGAGAGGAGGTCATTCATGTGGAGAAGAAACAAAGTAGGGGCTAAAGCTAAACCTTGAGGAACTCCTGCATTTATTGGATGCAGTTTAGAGGAATGGCCATTCACGACAACAGAAATGCTCCTGTTGGAGAGGAAATTTGCTGTCCACGTACAGAGTTTTGGTGGTAGGCCATAGGCCGGTAGTTTATTAGGCAGCGCTGCGTGCCAGACCTGGTCGAATGCTTTAGATATGTCTAGAGCGACAATCTGGGGTTCACCGTGTAGTTCCAAGAATGGGTGACAAAGGAAAGGAGTTTGGCAGTTGATCTGCGCTGACGGAATCCATAATGCCCGTCGTGGATTAGACTGTGTTTTTCAAGAAATTTGAGTAATTCGGTGTTTATATACTTTTTCATCACTTTACAGACGACTGAAAGGAGAGAAATAGGCATGTAGTTGCTAGGAAGCGCTTTGGATTCTTTTTTGGGGACAGGTTGTACTCGAGCAGTTTTGCAGTTACTAGGGAATATGCCTCTATTGTAAGATGTCTGAAACAAACAATTTAGGACAGGAGCAAGTTCTGGTGCGCATTTTTTGAGAACAATTGCTAGGATCTCGTCAAGGCCAGAGGCTTTACTGGTATTAAGATAAGAGAGCATCTTTCGTACCTTTTTAGTTTTGAAAACGATATCCGTCATTTTATGCGCGACATTGGGGACTGTTGGTGGATGAACATTTGGAGGTGGATTTAGAGTAGAATTTCCGGCGAACAACGAGGCAAAAAGTTCAGCCTTGCCCAGGGCGGTAGAAACAATTTCATCCCCTGAGACAAGAGGTGAGAACGTTCTCTTGCTGAAATTATTCCCAATAGATTTAGCAAGAGTCCAGAAGGGTTTGCTGCCACTGGAGCTTAAGACGACTTTGTTTTTGATGTGGTTATTAAACGAGTCTTTTGCCTCAGAAAGAATGCGGACATAGCGGTTTCTTGCGTCGTTAAATGCTTGACGGTTTTCTTGACTGGGATTGTGTAGAAGCTTTTTGTGAGTTTGACCTTTCAAGTCTGGCCTTGTCACAGGATTTAGAGAACCAGGGCTTTTGAGTGGCTGCAGAGCTTTTCTGTGTACGTGGAATCAATAATTCCATGCCAGCTTGGATAATTTTGGTGACGTTTTGTGAGGTATCAGAGGGGCCAGGATGAGAGAAGCAGACAGACGCCCATGGTAATGAGGACAAGTAATCTCGCATTTCGTCCTAGTTCGCGGAGTCGTAGTACCAAACGATACGTGGGTGTGATGACTGTGTGACCTCGGGTTGCATTGCGTAGGAAGCAGTGACCATGCCGTGGTCTAACCGGCCCAGGGGCCGGTGACTGATATCTTATAGCAGTCAGCATTTGTAGTAAGAAGGAGATCCAAGGGATTTGAGCTGTGTGTTGGGATGCGAGGAAAGTAAGTAGGTTGCTGAACCATATTGGCTAAAGAATTGCTGACTGCAAAGGCCTCCGTTGATCTTTCTTGTGGATCGGTTTTTGAAGATCCTAGTCATTCCTAATTGTGGACATTGAACTCACCAAGAATAGTGACCTCAGTGGATAGATATTCAGAAATCAGGTGGTCGGTTTTTTCAGAAAGGTAGTCAAAGAGCTGGACAAAGTTGTTGTCAGAAAGTGACCGGTAAATGCAACAGATGAATTTAGTTGCAGCCCTGAGAGAGAGTTTTATCCATAGTATGTCTTTTCTTCCAGCTTCTAAATTGGGGAGTCTGGTGCAGGGTAGATTGCTACGGACGTACGCGTACACGCCTCCATGTAATCTAAAGGAAGTAAGGAGCTTATATCCTGGGAAATTAAGGTGATTAGTGGCTGTTTTGGCACTGATTTGAGTTTCGGTGAGGAAGAGGAGTTGGGGCCTATTAGCCTGGAGGAAATGGTGGACGGAGTTCAGGCTAGAATTTAGGCCACATATATTCGAGAAGGATATGTTAAATCTTGACGCTGGCGCCCCCTGTACACCCCTCTCCCGGATATCCGAATGGAGGGGTATTTTACATCCGGAATCTTTTGTACAAGGAGGAGCCATCATCATTTTTGCTTATAAGAGAGTCGCACTTGAAATGCAGAGACATCCAAACAATCTCAACTGAGATTCCAGTTTCAGGTTAAGTTGAACGTGGCTTCCGGCAGTTATCAACAGAAAGTATTACACAAGTCCTGCGGCATGACAGTGTATATACCACTGCAAGAATCAATAATGGTGACGTGATCTACAGGCGAATCAATCAATACAGGATATTCCATAGTTGACAGATATACGAAGGGTTACCAGAGCGATGTCTGCTCAGTTTTAGTCTAGCTACTGAGGAAGTCAGCAACTATGGTGCCTACATAATCTGCCTTTATCCAATTTTGCAGATCCCGCACAGATGAGGTCCCGTAACTTTCTTGGGGGTCGTTCCCAAGAAACTTTTCTTGTGATATTAAAGGTAGTTGTAGGCATGAAAAATCAAAAACCTCCCCCGCGTTTGC
Source organism: Tillus elongatus (assembly GCA_964006375.1). Lineage (NCBI taxonomy): Eukaryota > Metazoa > Arthropoda > Insecta > Coleoptera > Cleridae > Tillus > Tillus elongatus. The sequence continues at coordinate 120,346,591 of OZ023268.1, read as the reverse complement.
GGAAAGGCTCGGCCAGCATGGGAGGGGGGTGAGGGTGGATGCTTCTGCCTGGTGGTTTTCATGATTTTAAGGAGGTGTAGCTGCAAAATGGAATAAAGGCAGCGTATATAGATCCGAGTAAGCTGTTTTTTTCTGTTTTTTCGTTTATTTTTCCCCGCCCATCACCCCACTTAAATTCTGGTCACCTTAATTTTTTGGAAGTTGTGTGCAAAGTAACCTTGTGATTTATGCATCCAAGGTGGGTTCTTAGCACATTTCTGAAAAGAATTTTCTAAAAGCAGTCCTTGAGCTTATCTGTAAATTTACCAAGTATTATTTATGCTATTAACTTACTTATTGGGCTAGCATAATTTACTTTTATTTTAAAATTAAATATAAAATGTCTGAGTTTAGAAATTGATTGTAAAAACTATAAACCTACTATTTTGTATGTGTAAAAATACATACCTACCCAAATATTATAGGTAACCTCGGTGGTTCAGAGGTAATAATGTGTGCCTCTGAACCGAAGGGTACTGGGTTCGATCCCGGGGTACTCCTTTCAGTTTTTCAGTACAAACTATAAAATTAACATCAACCGAGGTTCTAGCATTGTATTTAAGCAAGTTGAATGTCTGCACGTTCCGCCCTTCGGAGGGGGCGTAAAGCCGTCGGCCCCGTGTCTATGCGATGTTGGGCACGTTAAAGATCCCTACCCTCCTTACAGAAAGACATGGGTTCGGCAAAATTTCCAGGATAGTGAGGTGAAACTGCTCCCTGGCGTCGGTGATTGGCCATAGTCGCGGAGATAGGCCGACGTTAAAGAAATAAAACACACACACACAAATATTATAGGCTTGAATAATTTACTTATTATTATTAGTTGCATGTTGATAAATGAGCAATATCCAGTCAAATAAGTAGACTATTAAAAAAAACAAGGTTGTGGTTTAGAAGGAAAACAATATCTCTAATTTGAGGCATTATGAATTTCTAATTTCATAAATAATAGTTAATTTTTTAAAATCGTTTCAAGGTAAACTATTTAATTGAATACATTAATTAGAAATCGATCAATATCCTAATACTTTCTGTTACTATGTGAAAAAAGTCTTAATTTTAACTTATTATTAAATATTTAATCTCGTTATAAGTTCAATAGGAACATAACTTTGAAAAGATGAACATAAAAATCCTGGCTGTTTTAATATTTAATGCAGTATTATTTCACTAGATTTAAATTAGGCATACAGGTGACGTATTCCCAGTCCACTCTCTGATTGGTCGAGACTTACCACACAACCTGTATAATCTATAAATCTTGAGCTTTGACATGAGTGGGATGTACGTTTTATTATAGAAAGAGACGGAAGACAGATCTTAACCTAAATTTAAATTTGGCCTACCAGAATGTAAACAAATGCATTTTATAAAATTAAACACTACAGTCGTGAAAAATTATAAATTATAAACTGGTAAAAGAGGAAAATAAGCTATTAAACAGAATAATGGTAAAACTTTAATTAAGGAGTATATTGTTAAGTATAGCTAGATGTGCATCTTGTTATAATATTTTTTTTAATTTCAGCCGTCATTATTAGAGGTAAGTAGTTATTAATCTAATAAATTATTAGTATAAATATTTCCCCTCATATGTTCAATTTCTTCCATTCTCTAGTTAAGGTGCTATAGAAAATGCTTACTTCAGACATACACCGTTACAAGCAAGAACTTTAATAATGTAAAAACAAATGAAAAAGAACTCTACCTGTAAACAGTACTAAACTAAGGTTCTAACAGTGTCAAGTTTGTATTTTTTACAAGAATAAACATGCTCTTGTTTTTCTGTTTTGAAACTTTTTCTACATACTATTTTTTAATGTCTACCAAGTTTGTGTAATGAAAAAAAGTCTATTAATTACTAATGCAGTTATTAATATCAAAGTTTGTAATCAAACGTAGGTTCTCCATTAGGTGCCGTCAGCTAACAAAATTGCTTTTCAACGCCATCTCTTTTCGCGTACTAAAATTTTTATCAAAACATAATACCAGTGATCTTAAAAGTGACGAATTCGGATGTTAAATTTTGGTATATGCAGCAAGCCAACGGTTTTGTAGTTTTATTTTTGAGGGTGAAGGCCCAACGGACGTTTCCGGTTCTGCTGTACGAATTGGTTTCCCTTATAAACAAAAATGATGATGGCTCCTCCATGTACAAAAGATTCCGGAGTTAAAATGCCCCCAATTCGGATTGCCTGAAGAGGGGTGTACAGGGGGCGCCAGCATCAAGATTTAACATATCCATTTTCGAATATATTTGGCCTAAATTCTAACATAAACTCCATCCACAATTTCCTCCAGGCTAATAGGCCCCAACTCCTCTTCCTCACCGAAACCCAAATCAGTGCCAAACAGCCACTAATCACCTTCATTTTCTGGGGTATGAGCTCCTTACTTCCTTTAAATTGCATGGAGGCGTGTGCTCATACGTGCGTAGCAATCTACCCTGCACCAGAATCCCCAATTTAGAAGCTGGATGAAAAGACATACTTTGGATGAAACTCTCTCTCTCTCTCTCTCTCTCTCTCTCAGGGCTGCAACTACCGGTCACCTTCTGACAACAACTTTGTCCAGCTCTTCGACTACCTTTCTGAAAAACAAAAAGAGCAACCGATTTCTTAATATTCTTCCTCCGAGGTCACTATTCTTCGTGACTTCAATGTCCATAATAAGGAATAGCTAGGATCTTCAAAAACCGATCCACAATGGAGAGCAGCGGAGGCCTTTGCAGTCAGCAATTATTTAACCAATATGGTTCAGCAACCTACTTACTTTCCACGCATCCCAACACACAGCTCAAATCCCTTGGATCTCCTTCTTACTACAAAACCTGAATGCTCTAAGGTATCAATCACCGCCATCTTCGTCGCTAAGAGCACGGCATGGTCACTGCTTCCTGTGCAATGCAACCCGAGGTCACACAGTCATCACACCCACGTATCGTTTGGCACTACAACTCCGCGAACTGGGACGGAATGCGGGATTACTTTACCTCATTTCCATGGGCGTCTGTCTGCTTCTCTCATCCTGGCCCCGCTGATATCTGACAAAACATCACCTAAGCTATCCAATCTGGCATGGAATTATTTATTCCACGTACACAGAAAACCTCTTCAGCCACTCAAAAGCCCTGGTTCTCTAACTCCTGTGACAAAGCCAGACATCAAAAGGTCAAAGCTCACAAAACGCTTCTACACAATCCTAGTCAAGAAAACCGTCAGGCATTTAACGACGCAAGAAACCGTTATGTCCGCATTCTTTCTGAGGCAAAAAACTCATTTAATAACCACATAAAAAACAAAGTTCTCTCAAGCTCCAACGGCAGCAAACCCTTCTGGACTCTTGGTAAATCTATTGGGAATAATTTCTGCAAGAGCACGTTCCCACATCTTGTTACAGGGGATGAAATTGTTTCTACCGCCCTTGGCAAGGCTGAATTTTTGCCTTGTTGTTCGCCTGCAATTCTACTCTCAACCCACCTCCAAATGTTTAACCACCAACAGTCCCCAATGTCGCGCACGTAATGACGGATATCATTTTCAAAACTAAACAGGTGCGAAATATGATGTCTTCTCTTAATACCAGGAAAGCCTCTGGCCTTTACGAGATCCCAGCAACTGTTCTCAAAAAATACGCACTAGAACTTGCTCCTGTCTTAACTCCTCTGTATAAGACATCTTACAATAGAGGCATATTCCCTAGTAACTGGAAAACTGCTCGAGTACAACCCGTCCCCAAGAGAGGATCCAAAGCGCTTCCTAGCAACTACAGGCCTATTTCTCTCCTTTCAGTCGTCTCTAAAGTGATGGAAAAGTATATAAACACCGAATTACTAAAATTTCTTGAAAAACACAGTATAATCCACGACAGGCAGTATGGATTCCATCAGCGTAGATCAACTGCCGACCTCCTTTCCTTTGTCACCTATTCTTGGAACAAGTCTGTGGATCAGGGAATCACATATTGTCGCTCTAGACATATCCAAAGCATTCGACCAGGTCTGGCACGCAGCGCTGCTTATTAAACTTCAGGCCTATGGCCTACCACTAAAAGTATGTACCTGGAAAGCAAATTTCCTCTCCAACCAGAGCATTTCTGTTGTCTTTTTTTTTGTCCCGAGGACTTCCAAGATGTGGAATTCCTTGCCGGCCATGTTTTTCCTTCTCCTCCGAACCTCCAAACTTCAAGTCCAGAATTAACAAGTTGTCTCTTTCATCCTTGTCGACACCCATGGTACGATAGTATTTAGGCTGTGAGCCCTCGTGGTATGTTGTTGAAATAAAAAAATAAAGAAAACTCAAATAGATAAGTTTATATAATTTGGGTTATCTAAACTCAGAATTGACGACTAATCAAACCGTCTGAAAAAAATTTATGTTTGGGTTTAAAATAGGAAAGTTTGTACCCACTTTTGGCACAGCCTGTATCTGGAGAAGTGAAAATATTTTTCGTAGAATGGACATGATCGATTATGGCAGCGCACCAAATTTAAAGTTTCTAATACAACTGCAATTTAAAATTTTTCTAATGCACGTAAATCACCCTGTATATATTTGTTTCGTATCACATACTGTCTCACAAGATCTCTACTAACTAGAAAATTTCTTCTTGTATTTTCAGTACTATTCCTTGTATAATAATAATGATCATAAACTAGGTATTTTTTTCGCATCTCCCTAGTTAGTTTTTCAAAGTGCACTTATTAGTTTGAGTCACAGTGTTCAAACCTCATTGTTCGTAGTAGGTTACGCAAAGTATCCTGATAATGAAAAATGGTTTTCATATAAACTTTGATTTTAACAATTGCAACCAAAAGTTGTAAGGGCTTAAATGAAACTTCACTACTCATGTGCTAATCTACCTACTGGATTAGTGTGTAAGTAGAGTTAAAAAAGAGTAAGTATTGTTAGTCACAATATATAATCACATTTCGATGTTGAACGTTGACAGGTGGTACCTTGGCCGAGGAGGAGGAATACGGTTCGTCAAAGAGGGCCCAGATCTTCGGTTTAAGTCTCTGCCAGTTGGTGAGTGTTCCAGCATGGTAAGCCTCTTCGTAACCGAACATGCGAGCCACCTCCTCATCACTCGGCCGCTCCGCGTCTATATCTAGCTTATCTAGAATAGCAAGTGTTGCCTGAAACAAAGGGAATGCTTTAAAAAGTGTTATTTAATGTTTTGAAACATTTTACATTGATTAGGTGTTTGAATAGTATTTATATAAGATTATATTTATATACATTTATATACCAGCAAAACTAAGATTTGGCGAAATCTCACAACAATATGATGCAAATAGGTAGCGGAGTGTACACAAGGTGAACCATAACAAACTTTATCTGGCGAAGCAATGAAACTCTGTAACCACGTCGCAGCTGGTTAAAAATATAAATTTGATAAAGTATTATTTTCTATCGGTCTGTAGTGCAAAATGCATAACTACTAAGTAAGTAATTGATTAAATAAGAAAATAATTAAATACAAACTATATAAATATTTGCTAAAATATTTTTCACCATGAAATATTTTAAGGTGATTTATATTTAATTAAACAGGTACTTCATACTTATTATCTTATCTGGTTGTGATAAGCTGATTAAATTTCAACCATCGCGGAGTTTTTGGCCGGCGGTGAAATTCATATAAAAGGAGAAGCAACACGGGACAGAGGCAGTATTGTTAATTCAGCTAATAAGCTGAGCATAGTGAGTGGCCACCAGTCCGCACCAAGTTTGCCGTCCGACCGCACCTATTCCGACCGATTTCCGTATCCGCAAATATTGTTATAGGTGAGAAATTGTCCGTTTTAATTAATCCATATTTTGTAGCGAATTTTCAGATTTTTAAATTATCACGTCTTTCAGCCCAAATCTAGGCAAGCAAGTTATTTCGGTCCTTCCTAGACGATTCCCGTATGTTAGATTGTCTTGCATTATTTTTGTGGGGATGCTGAGGATTCACAGCTCACTTAAATAATCGAGATATATTCATCTTGGATTGATCCCGATAGGGGCGCTGAGGATTCAGAGCCATCTAGGTCACTCCAAGTGAGACGTCCTTCCCAATTGACCCTGTACCCTTTGTCGGGCTCCCGGCTTTCCGCCCCATACAGTACAAGCTCTTGTGTTATTTTAGTGAGGACGCTGGGAACCTCCGGGAACTGTCATCCCGTCACTCCAGTCTGCACTTTTTCGTCTCCGCTGTCCCCTGCTTCGACGGAGAAGTTATAGCTAGTATTCTGATGTTGTCGATCGCGGTGTGCTGCCCGCCTGCCGTATCCTCACTTGAGTGAAATACCGCTCGTATTATATACACCTGACCGAATCCGTACGCTTCGTCACGCAGTAGCCTTTACCGCCTTATCGAGGGCCACGTTCCAATTGATGTTAGTACCCGCATATTTTATTTGTACATATTTTGTAAATATTGTTCTGTGTGTATATATATTTTGTAAATAGTTTCAAATCTGAAATATAGGGTTGGGTAAATTAAAGACCTTGATTAATTCTTATCTACCCCCTTAACTTACAAAATCTGCTACACCTTTCGTTAAAACAGATGTGGTCAGATCACGCCAGGTCAGCGATTAAATCCCGCTCACTCGGGTGCCACTAAATTTAGCCTATATTACCTAAAGGCTACCGAACCCTTCTCCACAGGTACTTTAATCGTTATCTCGGTGAGAGTTAAGTGAAGAGGTCGCAGACATCCTCAACAGGGAGTAAACCCTTTCAAATCTGGCGCCCGAGATCCTCAAATAGTAACCCTCAATCCGTGTCACCTAAAAACGGTCTGCACGTCAAGGCCTCGTCACAATATATTGAAGAGACGCATAGTTCCCAGTGCAACAAAGTGCGACTCACAGTGTTGACGGCAGCCGACTCCTGAAATCATTCTTACCACTATCCTAGGCCTGAAAATATGCATCGCTGTAGATTAATTACCTCACAAGTGAGTGCCACATGACAATGACAGGTGTTTATGAAATAAGGTGAAACAGGCTGACATGAGTGAATTTAACTCAGTCAGTTCTCTTGTCCTCCTGATCATAAAAATTTATGTTGATAATTTATTCATTAATTAAAATATATGAGCATCCCACCTAAGATCTCCATTCAAATTAATACCCAGATGGTTAGCTGTATATTTTGATGTTACTTTGGAATTGGTGGAAAATATAATATTTTCCGTCTTTTAGTTAATTTTCTTTTGAAAAATATCACTAATGAGAAAATTCCGACTTTTTTATTTTGAAAAATGTCTTCAAATGAGCGCTAACTAGGCCACCTATAACACATATCCAGGGTCAGTTATATAAATATATATATATATATATATATATATATATATATATTCATATATATATATATATATATATATATATATATATATATATATATATATATATATATATATATATATATATATATATATCATATATATATATATATATATATATATATATATATATATATATATATAATTGGTACGCCCCTGTCTGTTTAATTTTATTCGGTTGCACTATCCTTTAAGTTTCTACCTGGAATTAGTTATCTCTGGATTCACAATCCTTTCCAATTTGCTGGTAATCTTTATCCTCTAGACGTCTGTATCGCATTAGGTTTACGCATGAACAATGCCATACAAAGAATACTTATAAACCGTTAGGTCCATTATTGTAATTAGCTTTAGCTATCTTTGACGTATTCTTTAGATGCACCCAGTGGATTTTCTTCACTAGGAATAATGCTTCTACCTAGTTGGCCATTCTGTATTACTAACATTATGTTATGTCAACTACGTCACCTAGCATTACGCGAAAGCTCGATAAAAGCAAGCCTTTCGCAAGGTCAGTTTTACTACAGATCTCATCTTCTTCGCTCCTTGGAACCCTGAGTTCCTAATCTTTAACTTAAACATCGCTCGTGTGTTTAAGCCAGTTCAATTCTACAGTGCCGTTCTGCAACGAATCTCATCTTCATCGCTTTTTGGGACTTCTAAAATCCCAATCTTCTACTTAAACATTGCTAGTGTGATTAAGCCAGTTCAGTTCAAGCTCCGATCTTCCTACAGAAATTCCGTTCGTACAGCGATACAGTAAAAAGGCAGTGTTTTCTTCTAAATTAGAAAGTATACGCGCAGTTAAATGCAATAGCAAGTAGCTAATAAGATTGTGAAATCTCCTGAGTAACCCATTAAATCAAGTGTAAAACCGTAAATTGTAAATAAATGTTAAGTTCAAAGTGTATATAGTAACAATACAACATATATAAATATAAATGAGTGTATTATTGAAATCTTCTGGAATCCAGTGCACCTAGAGTTATAAATACAGTCCACATCTTTAACATATTCTTCTTCTAACGCTAATTAGCAAAGCCGACTAGTTAGCGAGGGTGGGATCAATCCACCTGCAAAATATTGGGGAAAGAAAACAAGCTCTTTCTCCCCCAATATATATATATATATATATATATATATATATATATATATATATATATATATATATATATATATATATATATATATATATATATATATATATATATATATATATATATATATATATATATATATATATATATATATATATATATGTTTGTATGTATGTAGCACACCGATAACTCCACAAATAATGGGCCGATTTTGATCAAATGTGACGTCAAAATTGCCAACATTTAGCAAAGAACTTGAAGCAAATACGAATTATGTAAAGAAAATGTCTCAAGAAAAGTGTTCTGCAAACGCTTAGGTTTTAGCTTCGACAGTCATTGTCCTTCATTTTACAAAATTATTTGCAGAAAATTTATTTCAAGTAGTACACTTTTACTAATGCTTTGGCGGGAGTTTTAGTTAAGTTGCTGTTTTAACGGTGTGTAATTTTTAGCTAATTTTCGTAGAAAAAAATCGTTATTGAGGAGACCGTGACTGAAGATTTTAAAAAGATTTCTTCAAATGAACGCAAACTAGGTCTCTTAGAATCTATATCAGGGTTTACATTTAGCTTTGTCTGTTTACACATATACAGGGTGACGTATTTCTACGGTAAAACTCAACATAATTGTTATTATACAAGATACGAAAAAAAAATTGTATTATTATTATTATTATTATTATTATTATTATCATTATTACTAATATTATTTTATGTAACAATTCTCCTCCACATCTTATGTGCCATACAAATGTATAGACCTACGATCTTCAAAGACGATTATTATTAGACGTATGTGTATTTGAACAGTTTGGCTACCCGCCACTGACTGTTTGAATACCATATTCTGTATCTTAAAATGTATTCTTTCACGGTAATACCAATCAAATTACAGTATCTTTTAGTTCTGCAAATTTTCGTAGAAAAAGAATCGTTATTGAGGACCGTGACTGAAGATTTTAAAAAGATTTCTTCAAATGAACGCAAACTAGGTCTCTTAGAATCTATATCCGGGTTTACATTTAGCTTTGTCTGTTTACACATATACAGGGTGACGTATTTCTACGGTAAAACTCAACATAATTGTTATTATACAAGATACGAAAAAAAAATTGTATTATTATTATTATTATTATTATTATCATTATTACTAATATTATTTTATGTAACAATTCTCCTCCACATCTTATGTGACATACAAATGTATAGACCTACGATCTTCAAAGACGATTATTATTAGACGTATGTGTATTTGAACAGTTTGGCTACCCGCCACTGACTGTTTGAATACCATATTCTGTATCTTAAAATATATTCTTTCACGGTAATACCAATCAAATTACAGTATCTTTTAGTTCTGCAAATTTTTAGCGTTTTAATTATTCGCATCATCCGCCACTGGTTTCGCTATTTTAACTGGCCTGAATTTACCTAAAAGTCATTTTTTACAACGTGAAAACCTGATCTGCCTACAATTTTATAAACAAACAAAACACTAGACGAAGAAAAAAGTCTGGACGCAGCAAGTGAATTTTCATAAAGTGTTTTAATAGCCAATATGTCTCTCTAATGCAAGCAGGTATCAATCTCGTTACCGGTAGAACCTGTATAGTAGAAACAATGTGCCATTTTTTATCAAAATTACCCATTGTTTGAAAATGTTTATTTTCCGAAAATAAACTTAAAATGTTGATTTCCTAGCCAACAAACATTAGGTTATAATTGAGTTATTGAAATTTGAAGGATTTAATGAATATTCGCTACCAAAACGCATTTACTGCGTCTAGATTTTTTGCTTACAAACATGCATGCTCACACAGATGACGTCACGAAAAAACAAAAAATCACTGAATGCACTCTAACAAAAATAAAAATGGACGTGTTTCAAGATTTTCCTCTAGCCACCGATCTACCAAATAATTAATTTATTTCTCTTGTATTTTTATGTCAAGTGAAAAACTCAAAAATTTTGATCAAGTAAAATTGGATAAAGTGCTTAGAGAACAAAAATTGTGTTTAAGAAAATCTGTAAAAAGTTTGGCAATTCAAGTAATTCAAGAGGTAAATAAACTGTTCGTGGAACAGGAAGCTATCCAAGAGGGCGTCCCTAGGTGTGAAAATATATTTTATTATTATTTAAATTTATAATTAAAAACATTTCTATGAAAATTCGCTACCATAAATTAGAGTCATTTTTATGTAGTTAAGTAGGTCACATAGATATTGTAATCGTTGACATTGAAATCATCATCACTTTACATGTTTATATAAACAATACGCAAGTTTGCTGATGGCAGCTTGCAATACTATATGACCTAATTTACTGTATTGAGTCATGCTGACTAATTATGTTTACGTATTATTAAGAAGTAGTAAGTCTATATATAGAGGTGTTTGTAAATATTAAGAGAGATTTTTTAAGAGAGATTTTTTTGATTTAGTTTCATAGTTGTTAAGAGACTCTTTTGTTTGTTATTAAATTACGTCCTTACCATGTCTGACCAGTTCAAATTATAACAGTTATTCCGATAAAACCCCCCATTATCCTCCGCTCCTTAAAGATGAAGAAATGATGAAAATCAAGTTACATTCACTTGACTGATATGTTTGGTCTGTTAAATTTAAATCTGTGTTAAATATAACCACAAGAAAATGTATAGCACATTGTAAAAATCGCATTGTAAAACTCGCAAATATATACTATTCGCACCATACTGTATATAAAGGAGAAACAGTATGTGGCGGTGGAGCTTTTTGTATAAATCGAAGACAAGCTTAATAAAAAGCGCTCTTGATTGAGACTTTCCTGTGGCAGGATACGTTGTAGCAAAAACTCTGTAAAATAATATTTTGTCTCCCTCATATTCTACACGAACTCATGATATAAATCATATTTGGTTGAAAAAAGTACACGTATTTGTGTTACTAGTTTCTCCGATTCAGTCGGGCAAAAGTTGCGTGAAATATCTGTCAAAGCGGAAGCGGAGTTTTCCTTTCTGGTTCCCGATTTCGTGCGGCTTTTTATGATCCGCGATGCTTAAAGGTGACTAACCTTGAACGTATTTATCAACTTTAATACGCCTTGTTTTGTTTCTCTACTTACTGATGAATTTACTTTCTTTTATTTGACGTGTATTTCCCTCTTTCATTAAAAATATTGTACACAGCAAATACATTATGTTGGCGAATTTTAATAAATTTTTAATGGCTATAGAGTTTTTGTGATGTTTTTATGTTGATGTCCAAGTAACTCTAACAACGTCGATGCTTCGAAACCTTTAAAAGGTGTACGTGGGGAAACATTCTAAGGTGTGGGCAAGGCAATTACGAAGTGCTTTTAATAAAAAATTAAGAGGTTACTGACTTTGCGTAAGGTGTTATTATTTATGGACGCACTGTATATATTACTTTATCTGCTACACAGTATTTAGGTGGAAAATAACCCAATCATTAAAACGCACTTACCTCTTTTCGAATTGATACTGTTCATGGCCCTTGGATTTATTGGACGCCTGTTTAATACTAGTACTCTAAGGATAATTTAGATCAGCCATTCGCAATCTGTGAGCCGCACCCCCCTAAGGGGATCTGATAAAACTAAATAGAGCGCGGGAGCATTATGAGAAAAAAATATTATTAAACAATTTACTTAATTTACGGAAAGGAAGCAATAGAATAACCTTATATAGGATTGTGTCAGTACCGCACAATTTATTGAATTGTTAGCTTATCAATATTAAATTAAAAACAGGATTAACAATTATTAGTGACTTCCATGAGCCTGTCTTGCAGCGCAAAGTTTTTTTGAAACAATGTCTATTGAAATTGACACTCTAAGCTCTTTTTGTAAATTTTCATTAAGAAAAATTTGCTAATAGAAAGGTCACGATGAAAAGCTTTTGAAAACATTTGTGTGTGTGTGTGTGTGTTTTTTTTTCTTTTACGTCGGTCTATTTCCGCGACTATGGCCAATCACCGACGCCAGGGAGCAGTTTCACCTCACTATCCTAGAAATTTTGCCGAATCCCTGCCTTTCTGTAAGGAGGGTAGGGATTTTTAACGTGCCCAACATCGCATGGACACGGGACCGACGGCTTTGCGCCCCCTCCGAAGGGCGGAACGTGCAGACATTCAACTTGCTCAAATACAATGCCAGAACCTCGGTTAATGTTAATTTTACAGTTTGTACTGAAAAAGTGAAAGAAGTACCCTGGGATCGAACCCAGTACCCTTCGGTTCAGAGGCACACGTTGTTACCCCTGAACCACCGAGGTTCTGTATATAGATATATATATATATATATATATATATATATATATATATATATATATATATATATATATATATATATATATATACATGTATCCGAGCGATAACTCCAAAAATACTAAACTGATGTCAATCAAACTTTTCAAAAATCTTGTTTAAGCGAAAACTGAGGTCGAGTTTGTTAATCAGCCTTTATGCTCAAGTTTTTCCGGGGGGAAATGGGGCAAAACTTTTTGAAAACGCTATAGTTTTGTAAGTATCAGAGTAACTGGAATAAGACTTTACACGTGACTAGAAATAGTGCAAGTAAACCTATGTTGTGAACTTTAAGTAACTTGGTACACAATATTTAGAGTTTTTTCCCAATTAAAAATAAAATCCCAAAGACAAAGTCCAATACCTGGCAGACAGAGTAGTTAACTTCCACGCGTAGATTGAATAATAAAACAGGTATAAACCATACATCAACGGTAACCAAACTAAATACATACCAGGCATAAAACATACTACCGAACCAACAACCGTGAAATCTCGACCGCAATTACGGAAAATGACAGACGACATGAATTTAAAAATATTCCAAGTGATTGTTATTTAACTGGGGATTCAATCAGTTATTAAAATACACTACATTTGTAGTTTTATTAACGGCCCTAGATACAGTTTTAGCGCAGCATAGATATATTATGTTGTTGCATAATATAGCAGAAATGTGAACAAAATTAAGCCAAGTCTCTATAAAAATGATTCTAAAATAGTTTCTTTTATCTTTAAAGTTAAACATAAGACGTCATATAAGACCGAAATGGTCGTGGGATTTGTTTCAAAGGCAATTCTACCAATTCGGTAATTAATTGTTACGTATATTTTGAATATAATATCCCGGGCATGAAGCCGATCTAAAGTATCACGCAAATAAACCTTAGTTGACGTGTGTCTAGATGACGCAGGGGGCATCGCACTTGCCTCCTAAGCAGAAAGCTACGCGATCGAATACAGCTTGATGAATGTATGTTTTTTAATGTTTTATTTTGCCATTTGCCAAAACAACACTGCACCGGTTTCATACGTTTTGAACAAGATCTTATTTTCGTTTAAAACGCCTGAATTAGTTTGTCACATTTGAGTCTAAAATTATAACTTTGTTATTGTTGCTATTGAAAAAGCCGGTTTCATTAGGTTGACTGAATTGAAATCATACTGGCGATTACTAAGGAAAGATAATTGCTACGTTTATAATTTGGCACTTTCGTAAATATGAATTAAGTTTTCTTCTGGAAATCTTTTGTGAAAATTTAATGAAATTTCCATTTCTTTCTTTCTTGCAAAAAGACTTACACCATCTATATACGTAGCAAAATGTTGTACGTTAGCTTAATAGAAAATTGAGTTTTGGGAATTTTTTTCAAAAGGAGTTATAAGCAAGATATTTTGATGATAGAGAGATATAGATGGTAACACTTTCGAAAGAATTCTTCAAATGTGCGCGTACTAGGACCTCTAAAATCGATCTTCAAGGGCTCTGTAAGTTTAACGTATTAACTTTATTAATATGCCGTATAATAATAGTGGACAATTATTATGACAATTCGCTACTATAACGAACTTGCTGCCTCCCGAAATTTTCTATATTTATCTGAGATCTATATATTGTCTTCAAAGCAGCCACCATACAAAAATAGTAATAGTATGCGAAAAGCTCTTGTTTTCAGTGCGGAAAACTCATTATCCATCTCCGGCCAAATTGCAAAGAGTGACTTATTATCAAAATGCCTTTTAATTCCGTTACTTGTCCTGAAGCCTATAAATATTTTTTTTCGGAAGTTTCGAGAGGATTTTGAAATGGGTCACTAACCGACTCGTAACTTGCTATCAAGTTGAAGTCAACAGGAAAATATTTTTTTATTATTTGTCAGCATGTCTAAATGACTTTTAATAGTTACAAATACAACTACCATATGTTGTTTTTGATTCTTGTAAGTATCAATACATGTGTTCATACATTTCTAGGTTTTTTTGCTTTTTATTTCTGCTCCATAATTCCAGTTTTCACAAAGCCGATGAATAGGTTCAATTGTTTCCTGCCTGGCAATGCCGTGAGGGATAAAACTGATTGCAGAGGATAAAACAAGCACTTGTGAAGTCAGAAAAGAAGTCTCTACATCTGTATCTAGTATGGAATGGTTTCACCTAGTAACGGCAACAACAACTAATAAACAGCCCTCTCCATGTTGATACGTCCATTAGCAATTTGCTAAAGTAGTCCAGCTTTATTGATAGCTTTGGTTATACGATCGCTAAAGAAGTGCATCTGCTAATGAATTATTTTTTTATCAAATATAATTTTATTATTTTCTAACAGAAAATTAATAGGTTCCTAGCATAATCTTTTAATCACAATTAATTTTCTATTTTAATGTTTTCTCAATATTTATAAACGAATTTATTTGTCATATTTTTATAGGGTAGTTCCGGGGGAGATGGCCATAAGGTAGAGATGGACATGTCTTGTGGTTCGTAATACCAAAAACAGATGGCAATACCAGTTGTTGTGCTGTGTTTAGTTATGGTGTATTGTAAGATTTACACGTGTGATTGTAACGTTATTGTTATAAAAGGTAAGAAAATTTGACCGTAATTATATTTGTATATGAATAAATTTGGCTCGTCACTACATATCGTAGTGCCATAAAATTATCATATGTGTTTTATTCAATATTTCTGTCGGAGCCGGTATTTAAAGCATCAACAATGCTGTCTAACCTAAAACTGTAAACTCAAGACTTTAATTTGACTAAAATATTGGGTGGGCCATCTGTCCCGCTATATTGGGAAAGATACATACATACCATAATATGGTATGTCAATATAAGTATTATATTGATGATCTGGGTACTTAAATATTTCATAAGTAACCAGCATCTTTTATTTATTATAGATGCCTAACAAATACGTTAGAAAAGCAATCGCAAGTCGCGATAACTAGAGACAAGAAGACTTAGTGCAGGCTATGGATGCAGTTGGGTCTCGAAATATCTCTGTAAGACAAGCTGCTTTCGAGTTTAATATTCCAAGAAAAACTTTGGAGAGAGGGATACGAACTAACAATAGTGAGAAAGGTCACATGGGTCCCAGTTATCTATTTGGAAAAGCTAACGAAGAAAGATTGTCACGTCACATATTAATGATGCAGAAATGTGGTTTTCCTTCAACCAGAGACGATGTAAGGTCAATTGCCTAGAAATTTGCAGTTCAATTTAACATAAAACATCGCTTTAACGAGGAAACTGAGAAAGCAGGCTATGACTGGCTTGCATTGTTCCTGTCGAGAAATCTTCAAATTAGTGTACGTAAAGCCGAAGGTGTTTCACTGGCTCGCATAAGTGCTATGAACCGCGATGAAATTGCGGAGTATTTCAATTTACTTCAATCTGTAATGGACTTAAACCAACTCTTTGATAAACCAGCCAATATTTTCAACATGGATGAGACTGGACTACAGTTGAACAATCGCCCTAATGAAGTGTTAGCAGCAAAAGGGTCTAAAGTTGTGTCCACAGTAACGTCCACTGAAAGAGGTGAAACAATCACTCTGATAGCTTGCTGTAACGCAGAAGGTAATTTTCTTCCTCTTGCTGTCAGAATGAAAGGCAAGAATTATAAAAAATTAATGGGAGGACAATCTACCACCCGGATCGATGTCACAAAAATCGGCATACGTTAATGCAGACATTTTTATTTGATGGCTTACTGAGCACTTCCTTCCAAGAGAACCACTGGGGAAGGCGTTGTTGATTCTAGATGAACATACCTCTCATGTAAACTCTATAGAAATGCTTGAGTTTGCTCATTCAAATGATATTATTTTGCTCTCTCTGCCTAGTCATACGACCCATTGCCTTCAGTCACTGGGTAGGTGTTTTTTTAATCCCTTAAAACGCATTTCTATGAAGCCTGTCGCCTTTGGTTGAAGCAACACCCTGGAAGACGACTAACAAGACTTCAGTTTGGTGAATTAGTGCAAGCAGGCTGGGGAAAATCCACTACCACCCAAAACGCAACTTCAGGTTTCAAACCATTTAACCCTAGAGTGGTTCCAGATTATGCATTGTACCAGTCCAAAGTAACTCAAAACCAAGTTCTACTTCGGAAGAGACAGTTACTTCTGAATCACGCTCTCTAATTCAACATACTTCTGGACAGAGTTCTTCTGCTGACAATGAGACACCATCAAAATTCCTCAAGGAATTGTCAGCTGTTTTAGAAAAAATTAACATTTTACGAAAGCTTGCCAAACAAGTTGCTACTATTTTGACCTCGCCAGAGCACCTTGACAAGTGCAAAGAAAAAGACACCAAGAAGGATGCAGCTAAAAAGAAAAGAGAGGCGGCTGGATTGGAAAAAAGCATTGAAAAACTCAACCTTAGAAAAAAAAAAGAAAAAGGAAAAAATTGAATATTCATCCTCGAGTAGCGAATGAGAAATTGAACTAGAAAGTGATGAATCATCAGGATGTGAAAAGTTTAATGAAAATGAATCCGTGGGTTGCGGCGAGGATTACAACCAAACAAATAAAATAGTGGACTGCATTCGTTTCGTCAGGTGTCATATACGGCTTCATGAGACTTGCACATCATATGAAATTTTTTGTCAGCCATGTGGAAACTCGAATCGGGAGCGCGAACAGAAGAAAACACAGGTTTTATAAGTTCTAAGTTGGCTATCTCACCCACTCTTCTATGGACATCTCACCCGAATGCTTTGGGAGAGATGGCCAATGGTTTGTTTTTTTTTTGTCCATTTTTCGGTTACTACTAAGGCGTAAATTTGAGGTTTTTTTAGTTTATTGCAGTATCTATATGCCTCAGTGCGAATTAAAAATTAAACAAATAATTTCTTTGTGTTTATACTATTTAATTATACCATAAATCAAAACTATGGCCATCTCCACCGGAATTACCCTAAGTATGAACGCCTACCGAAATCTGCATCGTAACACCATAAAAAGCAAGATCAAAATCAATTGAAAGCTCTATATAATTGCTGATCTTATCTAATTTCAGCAATGTAAAGTTTGCGAGCTCTGCTAAGCAGTAAAACGCACTAAAAACTAAACTTCGGAAGACCCAACCAGACACAATATAAGTTTTGTCTGTAGCAATTATATTTCTTAGTTAGCTTAAGCAAGCCCTAATTTAGCTTCTTGTGAAACTACATTTGGTATAGGGAGTCTCGTTTTGTTTTATCTTTTATTTACTTAATTAAAAGCAGTGATTGACGATACTTCGTTTAATTCCATTAACAGACATTTATAAAGCAAAGTATTATATAAGTTTTAATGTCTAGTTTTTTTTACATTATTCTGGAAAGGCACTGTTAGCAATAAAAACAGCAAATAGCAATCAAATGCTTACGTACGACAAATAATAGTCGTCATTAAATGTTTATTGATTTCTGTGTTTGATTTGTCCGAAGTATTTAATAGTCTGGAACTTTTGCCAATGAAACGATTCCTTCACAAACAATAAATAAAATGCAGATTCAAAACTACTTACTACACTATCAAAGCGCAGTTAATGAAACGCTATTTTTTTCAAATTGGTTTACTCTTATTTTTAGCAAATTTTCGCAAAAAAGATTATTTAAATCAGCGCAAACTTCGATCGCTAAAACCCATATTCGGGGTATGTCATAAATTACAAAAGTGACAGTAGCAGTTCGTGTTTGGCGTTTATTTATATGATAGGTTTTTAAAAATTGTGTTAAACATAAGCCGAAGCTAATCCTATTTTATAGTGTATCAATAATGTAAAGAAAAATAAATAATAAAATATATATCTGTGTAGATTTTTCCCTGAAACACCCACGTGTATCTCGGAATAAGTTCCCGTTTCTAGATATAGTAAGCTTTAGGTTGGATATGCTGTTTAAACATAAACTAGACAGCTTTTAAACATAACTATGTTGTAAGCTATATAATTCAGCTCACTGGCAGGGGGGACTCTGCTAGCGGGAGTCACGGAGGTGTGTCCGCAGGGGAGCGTTCTGTCTCCCCTGCTCTGGTGCCTAGTCGTGGAGGGCCTGCTAAGATGGCTCCCGGAAGGGGGGTACGCGGTACAGGGCTATGCAGACGATCATAGTCCGAGTAAAGGTTACACAGTCAGTGTGGAAGCGCATGTAGACAGCACTGAAAGGTGGACGGTCGCGTTGAAAAAATACTGCGTAAGGCAGTTATGACTCTAGCCGTCACTAGGCGGCTATATGGAAAAACTTGTGGACTAATACCTGGTATTGCCCACTGGCTGTATACAAGGGTGGTCAGACCATCGCTAACATACGCGGCACTGGTCTGGTGGCCTAAGGTGAGACAATCCAGTTCCAAACAAAAACTAAGCAAGATCCAAAGGATGGATTGCCTCACCGTCACAGGAGCCATGACTTCAACCCCAACAGCCGCCATGGAGAGCTTGCTGGATCTACCCCCACCCCCCCATCCCCCCCACCCCCACCACACACACACACACTTACCTATCATCGTACCTATAGGACTATACAGGCTATTCTGTAATGATGTACCGAAGATCAAGCCAAGCTGCAGGGGTCACCGTAAAATTCAGGGGATCGTGAAGGAATCCATGCTTGAAATGAAGTCAGACTTTGTGAGCCTGCGAATCTGCAGGGAAAACAAGTTTACAGTGGTAATCCCCGACCGCGAGGCCTACCACGAGACGCGCTCGTCTGGTTCATGGACGGATCCGGCAGGGAGCGTGGGACGGGGGCAGGCGTTTATTCGGAAGGACCGAGGATAAGTCACAGTATTTCCCTCAGAGCTCATACAACGGTCTTTCAGGACGAAATGTACGCCATATTGTACTGCGTGCGGGAGAACAGGAGGGGCTACACCAACACGGATCCTCATAGCCACAGACAGCCAGGCAGCCCTTAAGGCCCGAAGTAGCCCATTGGTAAATTCTAGGCTGGTAAGAGCATGCCGAGACGAGACGAACAACCTGGATGGGCAGAATGAGGTCACCCTCATCTGGATGCCGGCTCACTCGGGGGTCAAAGGCAATGAAGAAGCTGACAGTCTAGCGAAAAGATGATCAGCAGAATCATTTATGGGACCAGAAGCGATCCTGGGCGTATCGAAAGGCACAGCAAGGGGAACCATCAAGTCCTGGGTCAAAAACAAACATAAGGTGTACTGGGCAGGCTGTCCAGGGCTCAGACATGGGAAGTCAGTAATTGAGGAACCCAGTACAAAGAGAGCCGTGGAGCCGCTAAATCTAAGCATAGGACAGCTCGCAACATAACCGGGCTCTTGACGGGACACATGGCAGTCATGTTGGACGTGAAGAGTGTGTGTGTGTGTTTTTATTTCTTTAACGTCGGCCTATTTCCGCGACTATGATCAATCACCGACGCCACGGAGCAGTTTCGCCTCACTATCCTGGAAATGTTGCCGAACCCCAGCCTTTCTGTAAGGACAGTAGGGATCTTTAACGTGCCCAACATCGCATGAACACAGAACCGACGACTTTACGCCCCCTCCAAAGGGCAGAACGTGCAGACATTCAACTTGCTCAAATACAATGCCACAACCTCGGTTGATGTTAATTGTACAGTATGTACTGAAAAAGTAAAAGGAGTACCCTGGGATCGAACCCAGTACCCTTCCGTTACGAAGCACACGTTCTTGCCACTGAACCACCGAGGCTCTTAGACGTGAAGAGTATTAAACTAATTTACTTGAAGGTAGGTATCATACGCATAACTCAAAAAATTATTAGCCTGTTTTAGTGAAATTTTTGTAGGTTACTTTTCTTGCAAATGTTTGTTAATCAGGAAAACTGGACCACTTCTCACTAGCAATCAGTAGGTTTTCGTATATTTAGGTTTTCGTTTAGAAAATTTTTGTATTTCTGAAAATAACGAAGCTGTTGCAACCAAATTTGGTACGCAATTTTCTATTGTAAAACGTATCCCTGAATCCAAGGGTACCTACGGAATTTGACTCCCAGCAGAACCTTTTACTTTTTCAGTACATGCTGTAAAATTAACGTAAACCGAGGTTGTGACATCGTGTTTAAACAAGTTGAATGTCTACACGTTCTGCCCTTCGGATGGGACGTAAAGCCATCGGTTTCGTGTACCATGCAATCTTGGACACTCTAAAGATCCATATTATACTTACAGGAAGGCAGGGGTTCGTCAAAATTTACAGATAGTGAGGTGAAACTGCTCCCTGGCATCGAAGATTGCCATAGTCGCAGAAATAGACCAACGTCTAATAAAAGGGGAGAGAGAAATATGCTTTTTCCTCCATAAGTATTACTTAATGACGTGAGAACAGATAATGCTTTACTTAAGAAATTATCGAGTCGCTTAGTTACGTACTATTAAGAATCCTGAGTAGCATACGATAAAAAAGTGATATTACACATTTCGATTTTCATTGTTTGAGAAGGAAATTACTCCCTGTATCGGCTACTGGAATTTGTAGTCTCCTATTTGTGGGTTATCGATGAAAGCATAGAAAACAAATTAAACAATTAACATCAATACTGGTGTTTCTACCATGTGGTAAATCCTGGAAATCAAACGAATGGTACGAATTCGTTCCAGTCTATATATAATTGAATTAACTTTACTGTCTGTATGTATACTATACGCTGATTTTGTCTATTAATTCCACCTTCGTCAAAAATAATGTAAATAGGCATACTACACATTTAAATGTCTGATGAATAATGACACATATAAACTTATCCCGCTAATGAGAAAATGTGCTTTACTTAACAGGTAAGCAAATAGTTTAAAACTAAAGTTGATTCTTTAGGTCCAAAATATTTGTGTACCTGATAATTTTGAAAACAATTTATTGTGAGATGCGTTTTATGAAGTTCGTATTTTAATTGTATCGTTTAATACATATTTAAAAACCGAAAATAATCACTTTTAAAAATAATTAACTACTCAGTGAAGATTCGAACCTACGATGATCATCGATAAATAAGCATTTTTTAGATCTGATTATCGATTCGCTAACACAGTTAGCGTCATTAGATGGATAAACGAGCTGTTTGTTCGTCCCTCTAATGACGCTAACTTTGTTAGCCAAACGATGGTCATGTCTAAAAAAATCATCTGGTGAATTATAATTATTAATAGTCAACTAATTGACATGCTACTTATTTATAAAGAGCTTCTTCAAAATTGCTGCAGGAATTCACCCTCTATTCTGCTTGCCTGTGGACGTTGATCAACGAGCGAAAGCAACAAATCGTTTCAAGTAGGATCATGGAGGAAATGTAGGATGGCCTAGACGACTTGAAAATTTGAAGACTCAAGAAGAGTCTAGTCGATTAAGATCCAACAAGTGGATACTCAAGAAATTGCACAATAAGTAGCGGCCAGCTAATATAAAGTGTTAAAGAAACTCTACAAGTAAATCAGTTGGATTATTTTCACGTGCAACGTGTTGTAGCACCACTGCCTGAAGACCCCACCGTCGGGTCGAGTCATGTCAATATCTGCAAAGCGTAAATAATCCACACTTCACCATACAAATGTTAGTTCAAAATGACTCATTATTCACCCAAAGGTGGAGACGACCCTCTGGCGTGGCTACCACACTCGTCGAACCTTAACACCTGCGCCTTTTTTTTTGAAAACACATCAAAGTCTGTCGAAACGGTGGTAAACAGTGGTAGATGGTGGTAAGTAATAGGGGTGATGCTAATTAATGGGAATTAGTTGCGCTACCTTCCAACACCGATGGAGAAAAAATTTGATGTATTGTCAAATCTCGTTCTGAAAACACTTGGACATTTTTAGTATAGACACCTATTTGGATCCCTATTTTAGAAAGTTTTTTGAACGTTTTAAACGCAAGCTGCTGAAATATATTTCCAACCGTTATGCCGACTCGCGTAGAGCCTCAGACAAAACGAGGGATAGAAGATAAACACCCTATGTTCGACTGTGATCAACCTATGTCGAGAATCTCCATACAGCGTTATGTAATGCGCTGTGAATGACTGCGAATATCTCTCATCTCTCTCTCTCTCTCTCTCTCTCTCTCTCTCTATATATATATATATATATATATATATATATATATATATATATATATATATATATATATATATATATATATATATATAGGTTGTCCCAACAGTGTATATTACATTGTATATAGATTAGTTACTAAGCATAGGTGGAAAATGTCGATAAGTAGAGGAGACCGGGGTTGGTTGTGACAATTTTTACTAATCATTCTTTATACATCTAGATTATAAAACTATGAGGTTTGTTTGACCATATTTCTTTAATTTGAACATATATTGTACAAAAATATAAGAACGAACTGATTTGAAGCGATACAAACATAGTTATCTGGAATAAAAAAAGTTCACTACAAATATCACAACTTGCCCCGACCAGGGGTTCGTTGTGACACCCATGGGGTTGGTTGTGACAAACCTTACTTTCTTATATATCCTCGGAATTTCTGTGAATGCAGACAAAATATGGACTTCTATCCGTGCATTCTTCCTGAGCCCATTTGGAGCAACTGGTGCACTGCAACCATTTATCTTTCGGGCGAGAGTTGGAAAAGGGTTCGCTACAGATTATACAAAAGGTTTCATTTTCATCTTTAGAACAGCCACAAACTTCAATGGTTTTAGCCGTGGTTTTACCTTTACCTTTACATATGTTTCTCTTTACTCGATATTTCGTAACTCGTCTCTGTTGTTCTTTCAAATCTTTCCTATTTTTTCATTTTATAATTCCTCCTTCCTCCGTCCAAATGGCTGAGGCTTTCGATCTTTTCGTTTAGCGACTCGTTTTCCAGCCTTTGGTGTTGGTCTTACATCTGAGAGTATTTAAAAATGTAAGCCTACTTAAATGGGCGAGAGCAACAAGTTGGATATTTATTTTACAGAATGTTTGAACGCAGCCTCGTAATTTATGACTTGGAAAAGCAATGCAACTAAAACAACAAATCAGTGATATTGGGATGTTTACGTTTCTGAGTTATGGATTCATCCATAGTACTGGTTTAAAACCCCCGAAGAACCATGTTAGACAAAGAGACTTTACATTAACCCTCCGTCAGTCGCTATGGGTCTGTGAGACCCACAACTTCGTATTTCTTTTACAGTATAAAAACAGGTAGAGATACGGTACTGTGCTTCTAGGACATCTCGAATGGATCCCTTCGAAATGTATTTCCAAAGCTGGATGCTTATTGTTAGTTTTATGCCAGCGCTATTAGGTCGTTTGTGCATGAGCGGCGGGCGTGGACCTAATAGACCCATAGCGACTCGTCGTGCCACCACCGCTCAGTTATACGTGCTCTTTTGAAAAGTTTTCATAGCGTTGTATCTTTAGTGCTTAGCTTGTTTTATAGGTTTGTGTCTTTGTGTGGTTCAAGTGCAATTTACATATTAGAAAAAAATGAGTAAAAAGGTGTATAGCCTGGACAACCCCACCGACATAAAGGAGCTGAATCGGTTAGCCTTC
Source organism: Tillus elongatus (assembly GCA_964006375.1). NCBI lineage: Eukaryota > Metazoa > Arthropoda > Insecta > Coleoptera > Cleridae > Tillus > Tillus elongatus. The sequence goes on along the minus strand of OZ023268.1, from coordinate 120,322,320 downwards.
GAAGACCTCGACATAAATGCATCGGGGGAAAATATTGATGAATTTGACGGATTTGACGAATCTGATGAAGACATTGTCGAGACAATATCCGTTAATTCTGAAACAGATCATGAAACCCGCGAAACAGAGGAAGATGATGAAGATAACGGAAATCAAGACGATAACTACTACAATGGCAAGTCAAATGCAAATTGTAGCTAAAACACTCAACACTCACGCTTAATATATTTTTATAGGTAGAGATGGCACACAATGGAAAAAACACAGTGGAAAGTTACTCAGATACAGCCACATAATATTCTAGTAAAATTACCTGGTGTTGTTGGCAGAAATGCGAAAAATGCAAAAAGCGAATTAGATTGTTGGAAGCTATTCCTTGATAATAATATTTTGGCTATTATCGTAGAAGATACAAATAAGTTAGTGTGAAAGAAAAGGTTGAAAGAGATAGGGGCTATAGACCAACCGACAATGTGGAAATGATGGCATTTTTGGGGTTGTTATATTTATCCGGCCTTTTATTGAGGGGGTCATCAAAACATTTCTGCATACAGACTTGGAGAATACTTCTCTGGCTTCACTGTTGAAGCCAGAGAAGTATTCTCCAAGTCTGTATGCAGTATGGACAAGTTTCACCAAGTAAGGGCAACAACAATCAATGAATTGAAAACATTTCTGATTTTTGGGCAACTGATGGCCTTGAAAAATACTTATTTAAAATGACCATGTCGTAGCTATTTTACAAAATTTTGTGAGAAAAATGAATAGTTATATTTTGTAATTCATAACTTGTACTTATTATTACTATTATTATTATAATAACTATTATTATTTTTACGAGAGCTACAATCGGAAATGAAATTGTCTTGCGAATTGATGAAAATAAATGTAAATAAAAATAAAATAGAAATTTCTTTAATATTTTTTTTAGCTTCTAGGTATGTAGGTATTTCATAAAATTTTCTATATAAATGGTAAATATTTATATATTTTGTAATTCATGACTTGCTGTTACTTCCTTGTAATAGAAAACAGAAAAGATATTTTTCTACTTATTAGTGAATTTTCGTAGACAAAGTTCACTAATGGGTAGATCCCGACTTTTGAATTTTGAAAAATTTTTTCAAATGGGCGCGAACTAGGACCCCTAGAACCCAAATCCGGGGTCAGTTTCAATTTTTATAATCAAGGGCAACCAAAATTAGTACACGGGTTTATATCATTATAGGTAAGCTATTTACCAAAATTTAGCACTGTAGGTTAAAGGAGAAAAAAGTTACAGGCATTTAAAGAAAAATAAATTTGGGTTTTATTCAAAACGTAAAAGTCGCGATTTAAAACGTCAGAACTGGTAATATTTAGGCAATGAACCTGAAACTAATATGAGCTATGGAAAGAAAATGTCTCAAGAAGAATGTTTTACAAAGCCTGAACTCTTAATTTCAATCGTCATTGTCCTTCATTTTACTAAAATATTCCCAGAAAATTCTTTTCAAATAGACCCTTTCTGTGATGCTTTGGCAGTAGTGTTGGCTATAGAGTTTATCGTTTAATGGTATATTATTTTTGTCGAATTTTCGTAAATAAATCATTAAAGCTCAATATATCCGTTAATATGCAAGTTACGAAAAAAAAAATGTATACATTAATTATAGGGTGTCTTGAGCTACACCTTAAAAAATATTTCCACAATTACAGGGTGGCCCATATGTCGTTCGCAATTCGATTTTTTTTTAATCGAACACGCCCTATTATATTATATTGCATTTTTGCATTTTCCATCGAAATATAATACATCTTTGTAAGAAAAGAAATTCTGAACGCAGCAAGTGCGTTATGGTAGCAAATTTTCATTAAATGATTCAAATTTGAATTGCTGAATTTGCTATTAACCTATAAGGTTGACCAGAAAACCAGTTTTTTCGGGAACAATTTAAGTTTACTTTCGGAAACTTTTGTACATTTTCAAACAAAGTTACTTTGATAAAACATGGCTCATTGTTTCTACTATATAGATTATACTGGTAACCAAATTTGATGCCTGTTTTCTTAAAAAAAAACATATTTGTTATTAAAACATTTTTATGAAAATTCACTACCATAACGCACTTGCTGCGTCCCGAAATTTTTTTATTTCTTTCGTTGTTATTTAGTCATTTTATTAAATTTTATATGACAAAAATTAATATGATTTGTAGTTCATAAGTTGCTTCTATTTGTTTGTACTAGGACTACAATAAATAGAACTGTGGCGCCTTGGTGGTTCAGAGGTAAGAACGTGTGCCTCTGAACCGAAGGGTACTAGGTTCGATCCCAGGGTACTCCTTTCACTTTTTCAGTACATACTGTACAATTAACATCAACCGAGGTTGTGGCATTGTATTTGAGCAAGTTGAATGTCTGCACGTTCCGCCCTTCGGAGGGGGCGTAGAGCCGTTGGTTCCGTGTCCATGTGATCTTGGGCACGTTAAAGATCCCTACCTTCCTTACAGAAAAGCAGGGGTTCGGCAAAATTTCCAGGATGGTGAGATGAAACTGCTCCCTGGCGTCGGTGATTGGCCATAGTCGCGGAAATAGGCCGACGTTAAAGAAACAAAACACACACACACACACAAATAGAACTGTGTTCTTACTCGAACATTAATGCCAGGTAATTGAATCCGGGATAAGGATTTTATGCGGGTACAATAGAGGTCTTTAATTTTTTTGTTAACTCAATTAATATAACATATTTAACATAATTCGCATACATTATACATTAAACTTTGGCTTAGTCACCGTAAATATTTTCTACGATTATGTACCAGATGTTATAAGAAAATGAGGCTATTTGTAGCTATGGGTCTTATAGATCCATAGCGACAACTGGCGCTTCGGATGGTGGCGCTACTAATGAAGGGTTAAATAATTTTAGTTAAAAGGAAGGAAAGAAGTTGCCCAAGGAAAAACTTTTGGAGAACCTGGCACAATTGAGGAAGTGTGGGGACTACAATAAAATGAAAAAGTTGCTAAATATGAAGAATTCAGGTTGCGACGATAGGGCAACGTTGCCTTTAGACTGTGATAATTATTCCCAGTGTAGAACGAACATAACGTACGTACTTCGATTTATCAATACGCATTATCGTTTAGTTAATTTTACACTCCATACACCCCGACTCCAATCTTAAACTAGCTGTAAAGCTAAAATACTCCATGAAGCTTTGGTGTTCAGCTGCTAATGGTAATGCTATCATTTCCACTAAAATAGATGGCTGGTGGATTAATCGTGTGTCAGAACTATCAGTAATTTTCTCGATAGATTGCTGAGCGCACATCAAAGGTTCAAGGAGTACGTATCCTCATTCGTAGCGCTGATTATAGTTCGAAACCAATTAAATACGATATCTTCTTGCCCACGTGTTTCTAATAGACGCTATCATGCTTCTAATGTCTTTGGTGACATTTGTATATTCACTTCTGTGTCATATGAATATGGATTATCACATTTTTAAACTAAATTCGCGTGAGAAAAAATATATTATAAATGTCTGGACACAACAAGTACGTTATGGTAGTGAATTTTCATTAAAATGTTTTTAATAGCAATTATGTATTTTCTTTTAAAGAAAGCAGGCACTAAATTTGGTTACCAGTATAACCCCTATAGTAGAAACAATGTACCACATTGCAACAAAATAACTTTATTGTTTGAAAAAGTAAACAATTTTTTGAAAATAAGCTCAAAATGTTCCCGAAAAAACTTGTTCTTAGCCAACGATCGTTACGTAAATAGAAAATTGAGCTATCGAAATCTAAAATATATAATGGAAATTCATTACCATAACGCACTTTCTACGTCCTGAGTTTCTTTTCTTACAAACATGCATTATATTTCGATGGAAAATGCAAAAATGTAATAATATAAGGTGTGTTTGATTAGAAAAAAAAGTTTGTAACACCAACAACTTATGGACCACCTATGATTGTAAAACTAATTCTATAAGATGCAGCTCAAGACAGCCTACAACTAACATATACATTTTTTTCTCGTATTGTCTATATCTATATCGCATAATAACGGATATATTGAGTTCTACAGTAGAAATGCGTCACCCTGTATATCTGAAAACAGATAGCAACTGAAACTAACCCCGGATATGGGTTCTAAGGAGCCTAGTTCGCACTTCTTTGAATAAGTCTTTTCAGATTTCCAAAGTGGTGATCTCCTTATTAACATTCGCTAAAAATTATAGACGATTAAACGATAAACGCTATGATTGAAACTACTCCCAAAGTATCAGAGAAAGGGTCTATATGAAAGGAAGTTTCCGCAAATATTTTAGTAAAAAGGACAGTTACGGTTGAAGCTGAAACTTGAAGGATTACAAAACACCCTTCTAGCTATATTTTCGCTAAATAAGCCGTATCCTTTTCACGTTCTTTGCCTAAATGTTGCCTATTTTGACGTTTAAAATCGCGACTTCAACCTTTTAAGAGGAAAATCCCCTTTCCTCAAATGCCTATAACTTTTTTTGTTTTTAAACCTACAGATCTAAGTTTTGGAATGCAATTTACTTGTTATGACGCAAACCCGTTTTGAAGGTTAAGTTTAGAAAACTTTGTTATTTCCGGAGGTTTGAAAATTTTTGGAGAGAAAAACAAATTTTTCGGAAAAACTAGCTGATTTTCTTGGCTAACGAAACACTTTCAAAGGAAGATACTCACCAAGTTCGATTAATATCGTCCCATTATTTTTGAGGTATCGGTACATATATATATATATATATATATATATATATATATATATATATATATATATATATATATATATATATATATATTGAAACTGGACCCGGCTTTGTGGTCTAGGGCGCCTATACGTGCTCATCTCCTCGTTAATGAATTTTTTAAAGAAAATTCCCTAAAAATTGAATGCGGTTGCAGAAAAAAACAAGCACCCGTAAAGCTACGAGAACAGTCTGCGACTGGATTAAATATAGAACGGTTTCAGTAAGTTAGGGCAACAACAAACAACCAGATATGGTATTAAAATTGAATTTAGTCTTCAAAGTTGTCATCTTCTTATTAACTAAATTATTTTTTATACAAAAACTGAATCATTGTGTATTGTTTATTAATAAATGTTGTAAATAGAATACCTAGTTTTATGTCACCCCTTGAATAAATCTGCTACACCTATATAGAATTTCAGAAGGTCAGGGAACTGCTGGGGGAGCGATTAAAGCCCGCAACCCCGGAGGTAACTACACGACCTATTATATCAAAGGCTACCGGACCCTCTCCACAGAGCTATCCAGGCACACTGATCACACCTGTGGTCGGAGCCTTGTGACGAGGTCGCAGACACCCTCGTAGGGAGTAAACCCTTTCAAAAATCTGGCGCTCGAGACCGTTCTCGTAAACCCATTGACCGTTTTACCAAATAATTCACTCCGTAAATCAATGCCTCGTTACAATATATATATATATATATATATATATATATATATATATATATATATATATATATATATATATATATATATATATATATATATATATATATATATATATATATATATATATATATATATATATATATATATATATATATATTGAAACTGACCCTGGACGTTGGTTCTAAGGGGCCTAGTTCATGCTCATTTGACGAAATTCTTGTAAAATTCAAAAGTTTAGGACTCCTTATTAGTAAATTTTTTTAAAGAAATCACTAATATAAGTACTCTATGTTAGCAAATTTTGATAAAATGTTTTAATTGAAATACCTCAATTGGCCATCGGTCTAAAAACTGTAGTTCTGGTACATGGTAAAGTCTTAATGCCTGCTAAATGTCAATAGAATAATTTTGTTCTTTTTCGAAATACAAGCTTTTTTCCAGAAGTTACAATTTTTGAAAAGGCGATAAAAATGCTATTTAAGGCAGTAAAAATCCAATATGACATCCATAAGAGAAAAGAAAGTTATAATCATTATCTCGAAAACGGTAAAAGATATTCTTTTGTTTTATTTTTTATTGTCAAAATGACATTTGAAAAATTTGGTGTTTAAAAATTAAACATATTCTGAAACCTAAGTGAGAAGCAGACAATTTGGTTTACCATGCAATGATATAGAAATTCTAAAGATCTATATCAACTATTGGTTACAGGAAAAAGTATGTGCAGTTAATTAAATTAAAAATTTGGAATTTGAATATTGAAGCTTTGTCAGTGTCAAGAAGATTTCGAGCAGTATTTCATTTTTGTATTTATATTTGAGTCCAAATTGCATCAATTGCAGACACAAGTTTAATACCCCTTGTAAGATGCATTGTAAAATTTATACACAAATAACCTAAAACTTAACTAAACCAAAAAAGTTCGGGACGCAGCAAGTGCGTTATGGTAGTGAATTTTCATAAAAAGGTTTTTAATAGCAAATATGTGTGTTTTTTTTTAAGAAATCAGGCATCAAATTTGGTTACCAGTATAACCTATATAGTAAGAATAATGTGCCAAGTTTCATCAAACTAACTTTATTGTTTGAAAATCTACAAAAATTTCCGAAAGTACACTTAAAGTGTTCCCGAAAAACACGTTTCTTGGTCAACCTTATAGGTTAATATCAAATTGAGCTATTCAAATATGAAGCATTTGATCAAAATTCGCTACCATAACACACTTGCTGCGTTCAGCATTTTTTTTTCTTACAAACATGCATTACATTTCGATGGAAAATGCAAAAATGCAATAACATAAGGCATGTTTGATAAAAAAAAAGAAAATTTATATCACCAACGAGTTATGGGCCACCCTGTGATTGTAGAACTAATTTTTAAGATATAGCTCAAGATACCCTATAATTAATGTATACAATTTTTTTCATATCTTGTATAAAAGCGGATATATTGAACTTTATTGATTTTTTACGAAAATTCGACAAAAATTATATACCATTAAATGATAAACTCTATAGTTAAAGATACTGCCAAGCATCAGAGAAAGGGTCTATTTGAAATGAATTTTCTGGAAATATTTTAGTAAAATAAAGGACAATGAGGGTTGAAACTAAGACTTCAGAGTTTGTAAAACATTCTTCTTGAGACATTTTCTTTCCATAGCCCGTATTAGATTCAAGTAAATCGCCTAAATGTTGCCAATTTTGACGTTTTAAATCGCAACTTTGACGTTTTGAGGAAAACCCCAATATATTTTTCTTTAAATGCCTATAACTTTTTGGTTTTAACTTGTAAAGCTAAATTTTGGTAGGTAACTTACCGATAACGACTGAAACCCGCGTACCAAATTTGGTTGCCCTTAGTTTGTTAATTCCGGAGAAAAAAAAATTTCGAAAGAAAATGCAAAATTTTTCGGGAAAACCTGGGCCGATTTTCCTGGATAACGAACTTTTTTAAGACACTTACAAAGGGAAGGTATTCACCAAATTTAATCAAAATCGGCCAATTATTTTTTGAGTTATCGGTGTGATATATATATATATATATATATATATATATATATATATATATATATATATATATATATATATATATATATATATATATATATATATATATATATATATATATATATATATATATACATACAGTGTGGAACAGCCAAATGGAATAAATTCGATAACGGATAAATGAGGGCGTGTTGGGAAAAACGCTTGGACACGTCGATTTGTATTTTTAACTGCGCATCTTTTTCAAGAAAAAAAAATTATATAGGGTGCGTTATGTGACAGTGGCCAATACCAACTTTCTTATTTTAAATACAAGCCCCTATATATTATTAATTTTTTGGATTCTTCAGAAAATTCTAGACATAATTCATGTACAATGTTCTATACCTATCTTCAACTGTTTCGGAAATATTAAGTATTTTCAGATTTATTACAAAAATTAACATTAAAAATAGAAAATTATTTTATTTCACAAATTCGCTACATTGCATTCAATACTTATTTCCCATTCAGCTCTTGATAATGAGAAAGTAAACAAAAACCATTCCTGCGTTTCTTTTTACTGATATGAAATGAAACAAAAACAAAAACAGTTTTCTTTCTGTTCGTATAAAATTCGTAGCCTTAGCAACTTGTTGTCTGCCTGCATGACAGTAGTGATTAGTGTCAGTGCTATTGTCGTTTGAATTTCGTTAACTGTACGTAATAATATCAGAAAAATGGTTCATTTAACAGAAATGCACAAAATAACCATTCTACAAATGATTGGTTATGGAGATAACACACGGACACAGATGGAAGTGTCTCGCTTATTTCACGAAAAATTTCCAAATTTGCCGCCTGTATCCCAAGGAACAATTAGCAAAATAGAAAAGCAGTTTCGCGAGCTTGGTCATGTGAGACAGATAAAAAAAGTAGCTGCCAATGCAGTAAGTGATGATACGAAATTGGATATTACGCTTGAGTTTCAAGAAAACCCACATACTTCTGGTCGACAAGCAGCCCAACTATTCAACGTTAGCCACACAGCAATTTTTCGAACATTAAAGGAAAGTAAAATGCATCCCTATAAAATGATACCAACTCAGGAGCTCATGGTGGACGATTTCGATAGGAGAACGTATTTTTGTGAACAAATGATGGCAATGTTAGATAACAATGTGATCCAATTAGAAGATGTTTTGTTTTCTGATGAGAGCACATTTACACTTCACGGTCATGTTAATCGTCAAAATTGCCGCTATTGGTCTAATGAGAATCCTCATTGGATGAGAGAGGAACATACGCAATATCCTGAAAAAGTTAATGTTTGGGCAGGAATTGTTGGAAATCATATCGTAGGTCCCTTTTTCATTGATGGCAACTTGAATGGGGATAAATATTTAGAACTGCTCCAAAATAATGTCGTGCCAACTTTGACAAACTTATATCCAGATCCAGCAAACCCACAAGTTCCTGCCAATAAAATATGGTTTCAGCAAGATGGAGCACCGCCCCATTACCAAATCAATGTCCGGCAGTACCTGAACCAAATTTTTCCAAATCGGTGGATAGGGAGGCGCGGATCGATAGAATGGCCAGCACGATCTCCTGATCTGTCGCTATTAGACTACTTTTTGTGGGGATATGTCAAAAGTATTGTATACAAAACTAAGCCCCTCAACTTAGATGACTTAAAAAGACGAATCACGCTTGCGATTAGATCAGTCACGCCTGAGATGTTGAGTAATGTTAGAAGACATTTCTATACCAGATTAGCATGTTGCCAAGATGTTCGTGGCGAGCATTTTGAACATTTACTACATTGACATTAATTTTTTTTTGTTTTTTTAAATTATTAAGAAATAATCAGTATTTCTTATTAGAATTTGTGAAATAAAATAATTTTCCATTTTTAATGTTAATTTTTGTAATAAATCTGAAAATACTTAATATTTCCGAAACAGTTGAAGATAGGTATAGGACATTGTACATGAATTATGTCTAGAATTTTCTGAAGAATCCAAAAAATTAATAATATATAGGGGCTTGTATTTAAAATAAGAAAGTTGGTATTGGCCACTGTCACATGACGCACCCTATATAATTTTTTTTTTCTTGAAAAAGATGCGCAGTTAAAAATACAAATCGACGTGTCCAAGCGTTTTTCCCAACACGCCCTCATTTATCCGTTATCGAATTTATTCCATTTGGCTGTTCCACACTGTATATATATATATATATATATATATATATATATATATATATATATATATATATATATATATATATATATATATATATATAAATTGAAACTGGCCCCGGATATGTGTTCTGAGGGGCCTAATTAGCGCTGATTTGAAGAAATTTTTAAAAATTCAAAAGTCGGCATCTCCTCATTAGTGATTTTTTTTTAAAGAAAATTCACTAAAAGTGTACATAATATGTTTATACCAAAATACCGTTTGCTCTCAGATAACCGAGATTAAGGCGGTTTTTCGAAGACGCACCATTTGAATTTTTGATATTTTGATATTTGCGATTATTTAAAAAACAAACAACAAATTATCAAATGTGATAGCAGTTCTGAAGTGGTAATAGAATCCTCAGAAACATTACGCATTTAACAGACTTTTTAGTTCTTATAATAACAGAGATAGAAATACAATATACAGTGTATTATCTTAACGCATAAAAACTTCGCTCTCCCGTGTGTTTATACAACTTTTTTGGGGCTCGAGTGCAACCGTTAGTGAAGCAATATTTTTGCTTAAGTAAGCATTTCCAGATAACAGAAAATAACAAAACTGAAAGCGGCGCTCTATATCTAATGCTAGTCGTTTGCAACATAAAATACGGGGGAATCAATAAGCTATTACGCTAACAAACAACGGATATCGGGAACCATAGGGAATTTAGTGGATACCGTAGTGGGTGTGTTGTGTCTCACCTGTGTGTCCCTGTGGATGCTATATGTGCTCCAGCAGCAGGGCTCTACCTGGTTAGAGTCTAGACCCCAGAACTCTAACTCCTCCTCGAACAACGGACCGCATACGTTGGTCGGGTAGTGAAGTTTACCCGTTCTGAAACAAAAGACTTTATGAACTTTTACCTAATGAAGACTGCTTGTTTCTATTTTTACTTCTTATAACATCAATCGATACGTTTTATACCGTTTAAAAATAAACCTTGTAGCGAACGTTTGTGGGAAATACACACAACGGAAAAGTCTAGGGATATTTTTAAAAATACACGTATTTTTTTCTTGATATGTTTTAAGCAGAAAACAAAAATTCTGAACGCAGCAAGTGCGTTATGGTAGTGAATTTTCATAAAAATCTTTTTAATAACAAATATGTGTGTTTTTTTAAGAAAGTAGGCATCAAATTTGGTTACCAGTATAACCTATATAGTAAAAACAATGTGCCATGTTCCATTAAAATAACTTTATTGTGTGAAAATGTACAAAAATTTCCAAAAGTAAACTTAAAATGTTCCCAAAAAAACACGTTTCTTGGTAAACCTTATAGGTTAATAGCAAATTGAGCTGTTCAAATATGAACATTTGATCAAAATTCGCTACCATAACGCACTTGCTGCGTCCAGAATTTATTTTCTTACAAACATGCATTATATTTCGATGGAAAATGCAAAAATGCAATAACATAAGGCGTGTTTAATTAAAAAAAGGAAATTTGTATCACCAACGACTTATGGACCAGCCTGTGATTGCATAAATATTATTTTAAGATGTAGCTCAAGACACCCTATAATTAATATATACAAATTTTCTTCATATCTTATATAATAACGGATATATTGAGCTTTATTAATTTTTTACGAAAATTCGACAAAAATTATATACCATTAAATGATAAACTCTATAGCTATGGTTACTGCCAAGCATCAGAGAAAGGGTCTATTTGAAGTGAATTTTCTGCAAATATTTTAGTAAAATGAAGGACAATGACGGTTGAAACTAAGACTTTAGGGTTTGTAAAACATCCTTCTTGAGACATTTTATTTCTATAGCCCGTATTAGATTTAAGTTATTTGCCTAAATGTTGCCAATTTTGACATTTTAAATCGCCACTTTGACGTTTTGAGGAACACCCCAATTTATTTATTTTTAAATGCCTATAACTTTTTTGTCTTTTGATCTACATAGCTAAATTTTTGTAGGTAACTTACCTATAAGGATGTAAACCTGTGTACCAAATTTGGTTGCCCTTACTTTGTTAATTCCGGAGATATAAATTTTTTTCGAAAGAAAATACAAAATTTTCCGGGAAAACCTGGGCAGATTTTCCTGACTAACGAACTCATCCAAGCCATTTGCAAAAGGAATTTTTTTACCAAATTTGATCAAAATCTGCCCATTATTTTTTGAGTTATCGGTGTGATACATACATACATATATATATATATATATATATATATATATATATATATATATATATATATATATATATATATATATATATATATATATATATATATATATATATAAACATATAAAACTCTGGACGCAGCAAGTGCGTTATGGTAGTGAATTTTCATAAAAATGTTTCTAATAGCAAATATGTTTTTTTAAGAAAGCAGGCACCAAATTTGGTTATCAGTATAATCTATATATTAGAAACAATGTGCCATGTTTCATCCAAATAACTTTATTGTTTGAAAATGTACAAAAATTTCCGAAAGTAAACTTAAATTGTTCCCGAAAAAACTGGTTTTCTGGTCAACCTTATAGGTTAATAGCAAATTGATTCAAAATTTGAAGCATTTAATGAAAATTCGCTACCATAACGCACTTGCTGCGTCCAGAATTTCTTTTCTTACGAAGATGTATTATATTTCGATGGAAAATACAAAAATGCAATAACATAGGGCGTGTTCGATTAAAAAAATTCACTAAAAAAAAAAGAAAATTTGAATCACCAACGACTTATTGGCCAGCCTGTAATTGTGGAAATATTTTTTAAGATGTAGCTTAAGACACCCTACAATTAATGTATACAACTTTTTTTCGTAACTTGCATAATAACGGATATATTGTGCTTTAATGATTTTTTATGATAATCAGACAAAAATGATATACCATTAAACGATAAACTCTATAGCAAACACTACTGCTAAAGCATCAGAAAAAGGGTCTATTTGAAATGAATTTTCTGGGAATATTTTAGTAAAATGAAGGACAATGACGATTGAAACTAAGAGTTCAGGCTTTGTAAAACATTATTCTTGTGACATTTTCCTTCCATAGATCATATTAATTTCAGGTTCACTACCTAAATATTAACAATTTTGACGTTTAAAATCGCGACTTTGACGTTTTGAGGAAAACCCAAATTTATTTTTCTTTAAATGCCTGTAACTTTTTTGTCTTTTGATGTACAGAGCTAAATTTTGGTAGGTAACTTGCCTATAATAATATAAACCCGCGTATAAAATTTGGTTGGCCTTACTTTGTTAATTTTGGAGATATAAATTTTTTTCGAAAGAAAACACAAAATTTTCCGGGAAAACCTTGGCGGATTTTCCTGGCTAACGAACTTATCCAATCCACTCGCGAAAGGAAGGTATTTACCAAATTTTATAAAAATCGGTCCATTATTTTTTTAGTTATAGGTGTGACACATAAATATATAAACATATATATATATATATATATATATATATATATATATATATATATATATATATATATATATATATATATATATATATATATAAACATATAAAGTCTGAAACCGACCTCGGATTTGGGTTCCAGGGGTCCTAAATAGCGCTCATTTGAAGAAATTTTTTTGAAAATTCAAAAGTCGAGATCTCATTAGTGATTTTTTTTTTAAGAAAATTCACTAAAAATTGAAACTGACCCCGGATATGTTTTCTGGGGGGCCTAATTAGCGCTCATTTGAAGAAATTTTTTCAAAATTCAAAAGTCGGGATCTCCTCAATAGTGAATTTTTTTTAAGAAAATTCACTAAAATGTATGGTGTAAGTGGTATAAGTAACTGTAATATTATATAAAGTTAAATCCTTTATTCAAGAAACTTAAAAGATTGTTAAAACTATATATATATACACTGAAATATAATATTTTGTTAATATTTCAAAAATTTCCGAGCATGTGAGAAAAAAGTTTAATACAAAGTATGACCTTCACGTTGAGTAATTACAGCTCTACATCTATTGCTCATAGACAAAATGAGATTGTCAAGGTCTCCTTATGGTAAACGTGCCCACTCTGCTGTCAGAAGCTCCTGGAATGTAAGTAAACGCATTGTAGATGTTGCCCATAGGTGGAGTAATTCTTCGTTGAAGCATATTCCAGACATGCTCTATCGGATTCAGGTCCGGGGATTGTGCTGGCCATGGTAAAACTTCAATTCCCGCGTTATCCAACCAGTTGGTTACGATCCGTGCGGTATGTGGACGGGCATTATCGTGCATTAGGCGGAAGTTTTGATCAGCAGCGCCTGCAAATGGATGCGCGATGGGTTGAAGAATGGTATCCAGATAGAGCTGATCTGTTAGGAAGCGATTTGGAAAAATCAGTTCGGTTCTGCCGCCAATAATCATTCCACCCCATGCCATTATTGTACCGCCTCTGTATGTGTACATTTCCTGAATATGTCTCAAGCGTACTGCATTTCCAGATCGTCTCCACACCCTTATTCGACGAGAATCCAGATGGAAACCAAACCTAGATCTGTCTGTGAGTAAAACTGTAGCCCAGTTATCTGCAGGCCAATTCAGATAATTTTGACAGGAGTCCAATCTTGCAGCGCGATTGCCTCTGGATATAGGTGGACATGTAAGTGTACGTCTACTAGAGAGGTTTGCTTCGTGAAGACGATTTCTTACAGTATCTAGGCTAATGGTTGCATTATGCGTCATTTGCAGAGTCGTAACCGATTCAGGTGCCGTAATTGTAGATTGCCTTCTGGCAGTTAAACAAACAAATCTATCCTGACCTGCCGTCGTAGAGGGTCCTTGTCCTGGATGTTGCTCGGCCGGACTGCCAGTTTCCCTAAAACGCCTTCATAAACGACTTATCACACTTTGGGAAACACCCATCCGCTCAGCTACTTCATTCTGTCGCATGCCCGCTTGAAGAAGACCTACCGTTCGATTCGTTTCGTCTAAAGACGAATGTCGCCGTTCCATGGTGGAGCACAATATTTTAAATGCAGCTACTAAACAAAAACTGAAGAATGACTGAATTCGAAATTAAATTCAACGGTACATATGAAAATTCTACTTTTATCATATATCGGGTTTATCAATTCTGATATCATTTTACCTTTTTTTTAACAACAGATGGGTCATATTGAGTGATTGATTAAATACATACACGGTGAGTGCAAGTTGACCGATTCCAATGTCAATTTGTTCCCTTTTTTGTGTTATTTAAAAATATCCCTAGACTTTTTCGATGTGTATATATTCTCGATCAGAAAGGTATTGACTATAAAACGTCTAGACGCAGTAAGTGCGTTGTAGCGAATTTTCATAGGAATGATCTAAACAATTTTTCATGAAAATTTACCAAAAACCGTTTTGTATGTTTGACTAAAAATTTTTTCTACGAAAAATAGGTATTTTTTTAAAAGTCTAGGTTTGCGCTCACAGGAGAAATGATTTTGGAAATCTCAAATCTTCATGAGCGTCTTTTCTCGTCGAATATTCGCTAGAAACCTGTCTTCCATGGACAAAAATTTACAAAAATGCGCTATGCCTATCGTTTGCAAGAGTCCAAATAAAAATTATTTTATGGAGACGCTAATAATATATTAAACAGCGAGTTTCGACAGGCAAAGTTCTACTAAACGAATATAACTTTTGAGTAACTTAAAAGTTATATGAGCTTAGTGAAACTGTTTTTCTTGCAAGGCTTGTTTGCACTATTTTATCGCATTTTGTGTTAGTAATTAATGCCAAATAATCATAGATATAAAATCAATATAAAAAATTCTGGACGCGGCAAGAGCGTTGTGGTTTTGAAATTTGATAAAAAAGTTTTTAATACCAAATAGGTGTTTTTTAAGAAAGCAGGCATCAAATTTGGCTACCAGTATAGCCTGTATAGTAAAAACAATGTGCCTTGTTTCATCAAAGTAACTTTATTGTTTGAAAATGTACAAACATTTTCGAAAGTAAACTTAAAATGTTCCCGAAAAAACTGGTTTTTTGGCCAAAAAATCTTATACCAAATTGAAGCATTCAATGAAAATTCGCTATTATGACGCACCTGCTACGTCCCGAATTTCTTTTCGTACAAACATGCATTGTATTTCGATGGAAAATGCAAAAATGCAATAACATAAGGCGTGCTCGATTAATGAAAAAAGAAAATATGTATCACCAACGACTTATGGGATACCCTGTGATTGTAGATATATTTTTTTAAGATGCAACTCAAGACACCCTATAATTAATGTAGACTTTTTTTCGTATCTTGTGTAATAACGGATATATTGAGCTTCATTGAATGGTCACGTTGAAAAATACTGCGTAAGGCAGTCATGACCTTAGCCGTCACTAGGCGGCTATATGGAAAAACGGGAGGACTAAGTCCTAGTATGGCCCACTGGCTATACACGATGATGGTCAGACCAACGTTAACATATGCGGCACTGGTCTGGTGGCCTAAGGTGACATAATCCAGTGCCAAACAAAAACTAGGCAAGATCCAAAGGATGGCTTGCCATGGCATCACAGGGGCCATGTCTTCAACCCCAACAGCCGCCATGGAGGTGTTGCTGGATCCATATTAAGAGAGTAAATAAAGTTGTTTTGTTAAAATTTAAAGTGTCACTTATCCAGAACCCGGAGAAAACGCAACAATTTGGTGTCAGAAGTGGATGGTGGTGCATGGAGAGGCCACTGTTTACATTAGGCTGGGCAGTACTGAGCTACAGCTAAGGGCTGTTGTCGCAGAAATCGTCGACGAATTTATTCTGGGCCTGGATTTAATGGAAGAGTTTGATGTCCTATCAGTAGACTTCCAGAATAAGATCTTGAAAATCGGTAACGAAGAGTTGTATTTATCTCCAACAGCAGGCGAAGCTAATCCCAGGGTGAGACTTATTGTCGACGAGGATACACGGATTCCTGGTAACAGTGAGAAGATTGTCAGAGCCAGACTAGAGAAGAAACTTGATTGTATGTATGCTCTCATAGCGGAGCCCCTAAAAGATAGACATGATGGTGCCCTCGTCGCACGATGCTTAGTAGACCCGAAGAAGACAATACCCATAAGAGTGGCTAACGTACAAACTAACAGGGTCACATTGAAGAAAGGTGAGGTGATCGCCACTTGCGAACCCATTGACCGAGTGACGTTGTCCAAAAACGTGACACTCACTGCATTAGACAGAAGACTGCCAGTAGAAATAGTAGAGCGGTTCAAGAATTCATGGGGCCAATTGAACAATATGGAGATGGAGATGGCCCTGAAGTTCGTATTGGAGGAGGCCGATATTTTCGCTCAAGATAAAATCACAGGTCGTACGAGTCTAGTGCAACACAGAATTAATACTGGCGACGCAAGACCAATTAGACAGCCGCCGAGAAGACTGCCTTTTGCCAAGCAATCAGAAATCAAGGCGATGGTTAACGAAATGCTGGAAGATGGTGTGATCGAGGAGTCTAATAGTTTAGACTATAGGAAGCTGAATGATGTCACCAAGACGGACAGTTATCCCCTGCCCCGGATCGACGACACTTTGAACACTTTGGCCGGATCAAAGTGGTTCTCTACATTAGACCTGAAAAGTGGCTACTGGCAAGTAGAACTCCATAAAGACGATAAGGAGAAGACCTTTTTCAACCGGGAATGGGTTGTTCCAATTCAAGGTCATGCCATTCGGCTTGTGTAATGTTCCTGCCACCTTCGAGCGACTAATGGAGTTAGTGCTGAGAGGACTGACGTGGGAAACATGCCTGGTGTATCTCGACGATGTCATGGTGATTGGAAGGACTTTCGATGAACACCTGGCGAATCTGAAGCAAGTTTTCTCCAGGCTGAGAGGTGCCAATCTGCAACTCAAAAAGTGAGTTTCCTCAGACATGTCGTTTCTGAGAAAGGGATAGAAACTGATCCAGAGAAAATAAAGGCAGTAAGAGACTGGCCTGTGCCGAAGAACAAAGACCGCTTCTATTAGATAAACTGCCGAAGAAGCGTGGAGGAATGGTGCAAAACGTGTGACCAATGTGCTTCAAAGAAAGGACCAAAGACCCGATCCAGAGGAAAAATGATGCAGTACATCTCAGGTACACCGTGGGAGAGAGTTGCCGTAGACATCGCAGGACCTTTTCCCATCACAGAGTCTGGGAACAGATACATAATGGTGGCGATGGACTACTTCTCGAAATGGCCTGAAGTTGCGCCGATCCCCAACCAAGAGGCAACGACCGTAGCAGAAGCCCTGATGGAAAATGTCATATCACGGCATGGCGTACCCTTGGAGATTCACACCGACCAGGGCCGGAATTTCGAATCAGAGGTCTGGAAGAGCCTAATGGACTTGCTAGGCATAAAGAAAACGAGAACAACGCCACTCCACCCTCAATCAGACGGCATGGTAGAACGGCATAACAGGACCATCAATCAGTATCTTGCTATGTTTGTCGACGAGAATCAGAGAACCTGGGACAAGCTGATACCTCTGTTTCTCCTAGCTTACAGAAGCTCTCAGCATGAATCTACCGGCTACACTCCATCCATGATGTTGACCGGCAGAGAGATGCGGTTACCAATCGACATGACGAGACCACCACCGAACGAGGACATAGCGGACCTAGCTACGTTACCTGAGTATGTCGCCGACCTAGAAGGAAAACTGCGCGCTATACACAGATGTGTCAGAGATAGGCTCCTCTTAAGCAGTGACCGGATGAAGATGCGCTTGGATCGCAGAGCAACACCACATACATTCAAGGAAGGTGATGCAGTGTGGCTGTACCAACCAACAAGGAGAAAGGGCCTCAGTTCCAAACTTCAGAAACCATGGGAAGGGCCATACTTGGTGACTAAGAAAATTAACGACCTAGTCTACAGAATCCAGCTGTCTCCAAGAACTAAGCCCAAAGTTGTTCACATAGAGAGGTTGAGTCCCTATCGGGGCAACGAACCCCCAAGTTGGCGGCCGGTAAATACTGTTCGGGACGAACAGTCTTAAGGAGGGGGGCAGTGTTACAAAGCACTTCAATAGACGTAGGTGCGGTGTTGCCATATCTCCAGAATTTCCCCCAACATCTGGAAAAGTTTACACAATCTGGCAACACCGCCTCCACACCGTGGAGTGACCCCCCACGGGCGAAGTGTCAACCCTCTAGGACCAGAAATAACGAAGTTACCCACTTGTACCCCGTCGGAACGGATAACTGCGGTCTGCGCATTCCGAACACCCTGTATATAGACCCTGTATACGCAGAGACCACTTACACCCTGTATACGCAGAGAGATCTTATAGTACGAGAAACACCTCTTGTGTAACATAGGAGTGAATACCACATTTGGATCACCCTGTATATACATCCCCCTGTATACACACGGGGCCGATCTGTATTCACAGAACCTTCTAGCAAAAGAAGGTCCTGGAATATTCTGGAATGGAAGGCTCGCGAAACAAGGTAGAAGGTACGACGTGTATATAAAGACGAAAGCAAGCCAGGGCAGGCAGTTCAGTTAGAGAATGTTGAAGTGACTCGTAGAAGCAGTAACTAGTGTGAAGTGTTATAGAGTAGCGACTGTAGTTTCAGTGTATTAGTGACTTTTGTACAAATTCGTGATTGTAAGGCCAGATAAACTAAGTGTTTTGTGAGAGATACATTCTAGAACTTTTATTGTATCCATATTAAGAGAGTAAATAAAGTTGTTTTGTTAAAATTTAAAGTGTCACTTATCCAGAACCCGGAGAAAACGCAACAATATATATATATATATATATATATATATATATATATATATATATATATATATATATATATATATATATATATATATATATATATATATATATATATAAACACAGATCTCCTCATTAGTGATTTTTTTTAAAGAAAATTCACTAAAATGACTGTGGCTGAATGAGTCTACCTCGAGGACAGAACACACATACACCCACACACACACCCAAAAGACACTTAAACCGAAATCTAAAAATTTGTTAAAAACATTTTAGATAATATTTTCCATGCATCAAGCCCAGAACGTTTGTTACAACTTATCAGTTTCGACGTTTCGAAACACCATTTTATAAAGGTGCGTACCAAATTTGGTTCCCACAGTTTTGTTACTTACGTATGTATAAATCATACAGAAAAAAAATTCCCCTGAAAACCTATTTCTATTTTTCTGGATAACGAATTTGTCCAAGCCACTTAGAAAAGGAAGACACATGCCGAATTTTATTATTTTCTGAGTTAAATTGAAACTAACTCCGAATATGGGTTCCTGGGGTTTTACCTCACGCTCATCTAAAGAATTTTTTTCACAATTCAGAAGTCGACATCCTCTCATTAGTAGGATGTTTTTTATACAAATTCACTAATATGACACTTGCATTGAGTTAGTTTAGAAATATTTGACTAGTTCCGAATGTAGTGGAATATCTAAATATCGAGTAGTCGATTTCCACAATCGCCAATCCCAGCGAGATTACCCAACACCAACAGCAGGAGAGGTAATGCTGATAATAGGACATTCGTGATCCAGCTTTGCGACATACACAGAGAGAGAGAGAGAGAGAGAGAGAGAGAGCGAGACCGGTTCGTCGATATGTTCATGACATATTCATGTCAACCACTGACATAGGTAGACGTAGAACCAATGTAATAACTAATAACTATGCTTTGAACTAAGCCCTTCGTACACAGATAAAGTTAAAGTGGTTTGAGGAACATACAGACATTGCTTGCTTTATGTTATTGGAGACCTTCTATTTTAAGCTAGTCGCCAATTGCTATTATCAGAGGTGTACCAATATCTAAAAATGTGTTTTCAAGGGGAGTATCAAATTTATCTCACAGGGAAATAAATGTTATAATGAAAGAGTTTATTATTACAAATTATGTTATCGTAGATAGATGGTCAAACTAACCCTTGGGTTTACAGCTATTGCACGAATATTAAGAAAAAATAAACAAAACATATAATACATATGTTGCGTTTGTCAATAATTATGGCTTGCTAAACAAGTTTTGGTGTAAGAAGGAGCATCTTTTATTTAAAGAAGTCTTTATATCTACGATTAATAGTTTTTATTCTATAGTATATATAAACGCCGTGAAAGCCAAACTGATTTATTCACCTTTAAAAACCAATAAAAATAAATGGAAATCAAATGTAAAGATCGTTGCGAAAATTTGAAAGAGGAGGGTTTGGAGATATTTAGCTTTGGAGTATACACTAACGCATATTTTGGGTTTAAAATTAATTAGACTTAGCTGGATAAGGCTAATTCCAAATTTAACGGTTATTTTGTCGTTAATTTAATGTTCATAATGGTCCGATCCAAAGTGTAATTTTATAATAGTTCCGTATCTGGCAAAATAATGGGTCAGTTGAAGAAAGAAAATCAACTGGTAAGCTGGTAGGAGAGTATCTGCATGCAATCCTAAAAATGAAGAGCTAATAAGACAATCAATACTTCGTAGCCCAGTTCAATCAGTGACAAAACATACAGCAGCGCTAAATTTGTCTGCCACAAGTGCCCGAGGAATTCTGCATAGGAAAAAATTTCATTCATAAGAAGCATCAGTAGTTCAGATCTGAACTGAACGTGATAAAGAGTGCTGTATTAGGTTTTGTCCGAGTTTTTTTGAGTTAAGAATAATCAAGCAGATATTGCATAATGAATGAGTGACGAAGCCCACTTTACTTTACACGGCACGATCAGTAAGTATAATTTTTCCTACTGTGCTACAAAGAATCCATATCAAATTTATGAAAGACCTTTACATTGTTCGAAGCGGACTGTTTGGTGCGCTTCATCATCATCAAGGACTACTGACTTCCATCTTTTATGGAAAATAGTGTGAAAATAATATACACATACGCTGCAGACAATTGCTATTAAATTGCAACTATACCTGTCATGCAAACACGGTGGGGTAATGTGGGGGTACCGTGTTATACGGGGTACACTGTTACAATGGACATATCTCCGTCTCTGTCATTCACTTTTATAATGTTGATATTCAGTTTTGACAAGCTCATAGGCGGCCATCTTGAAACAATTGTCATTGTCTCAGTTTATACCGCATTTCAGAGATAACAAACAAAAAATGGATTTTTGGGATGAAACGAAGAAAAAATTACGTAAAAGTTTTTTATTTCTTCTTTGATATATTAAATTTAGGTAATTGATTGTGATTTTCCTTTGTTCACTGTATATTTAGCTTAAAGCTACCGCTAAATAGTTTTTTGTAAACATAACCTAAAGGTTATTTTGAGTAAAGGTAAATTTGAGTTTTTGTTTTGGTTTGCGTCACCTGGGGCACTGTGTTACGGGGCACTGTGCGACACTGTAACAATGAGCCCCGATTGACTATTTTTTGTATTGTTTCTAGGTTGCAAAAGAAGATAGTGCGAAATCGTAAGAGAAAGACTGATTACTGTCTCTATAGTGAAAAAATATGATAGAAGCGATTCTGCTAGTATAAAGTGGGATACGTATTAGAAAGGCAACAAATGCAAAGGATGTTAATTTCATGACATTGCAAAGATATGTAAAAAAAAGAAGAAAGAATGTTCAGAGCAGGTAGCCGAACATATGAGACTTACTCCAAATTATTTCAATAGATCCGTATTCAGTGCCGATGAAGAAAATGCATTGCAGGAATATTCAATAAACTCTTCTAAGATGTGCTACGGTCTAGATACAGTAGAGTGCAGAAAACTCGCTTACGAGACAATTTGAAAATTTCAAAGAACTGGAAAGATAAAAAGATAGCAGGAGTTCACTGCCTGGGTGAAACTTGAACAACTACCGTTCAAAAACCAAAAAAATATATTGCAGTAAAGGAAATTAAACAGCTGAATAAAGTAACGAGCGCCGAGAAGGAATCACTGGTTACTACGTGTTGTATATTATCTGCAACGGGATCAGCACTACCTCCAGAACTGGTGTTCCCCAGAAAACAATTCAAGTATTTTGTGACTACCGGTGCACCACTAGGAACTCTAGGGCTGGCTCAGCCGACCGCATGGATGAATAGTGAATTGTTTCCTGAAGTCCTGAACTATTGCATAAAGGTAACAGCCTCTTCAAAAGAAAACCTGGCATTACTGATTGTTGACAATCATGACAGTCACCTGGCATACGCGGTATTGAATATTGAAAAAGATAATGGAGTTACCCTACTAACTATACCACCACATTCTAGCCACAAACTGCAGCCACTTGAGGTGTCTGTCTTTGGTCAACTGCAAACATACCACAACGCAGCTGCTGACTCTTGGCTAATGCCTCATCTTGGTAAAACAATGTCCATCTACAATGTTGCTGAATTGTTAGGACAAGCTTTTGATCTAGCCATGATGCCCACAAATATTAAATCAGGATTTCGGAAAACGTTTTCACTGACGATGAATATACCAAGTGAAGTAACGAATTGGCCACTCGGAGACAGTTCTAATGCCCACGGACCAAGTCAGCCTTTGGAACCTCAAGAAACTTCTTATTCTTCTAATGCTCCCCGATCAAGTGAGCATGTGGAACCCCAAGAAGCTTCTTCTTCTAATGCTCCCGGATCAAGTCAGCTTTTTGCACTTTAACAAGCTTCTTCTTCGAATGCCCCCAGTTCGAATCAACCCTTTGACTATGAGCAAGAGTCTCAAATAATTCAGATACCAGCTTCTCTGGATCAAGAAGTGATAAACATGCGTTATGAATCCCTAAGCCCAAGTTTCCTAATGAATGAATGTTTTCAGATGGATACCCAACCGGCGGAAGCACCACCTGTCAAAGAGACGTGTGCGGCAATATTTGGATCAGGTTTTAAAAAAAGTGGATTGAGCTCGGTAGTACTGTTGAGTAGCCTGCTTACTTTCCTGACTTGACTCCATGTGATTTTCTTTACACAGACAGGGAATTACATCTGAAAGACGTAAAAGCTGACTTTATTAACGTTGCTCACTTGTTGCAACAAATGCTGAGATTCTATATTTTACTGTGGCCCAAGTGCAATTATTTAGCTTGTGCTTTGGTTTCTGTATATAATATCATCACAAATAGTTTCTTATGTCTACTCTCTGCTAAGTCTATCGGCGTTAGTGACATTGCTGGCGCCCCGCTTTGGACGATAAAGTGTGGGATCGACGGCGCGACAGTAAATTTGTTTAATTGTATCCCCCTAACTATTTAATATTCTGAAATAAAATAAACGCTATTAGATTTGTGTAAATTATTTTAGTAGAAAGATTTATATGTTACTTTTTTTACTTTTATAACCTCATCATCGTAGAAATGTTTTCATTGAATTTTCTGTAAAAATATATATATATAAATTGTAACATGTTACACGTGTTACAACCTTTTCCAAACTATAAGGTTTACGAATACGTCTTACAACATTTATTCAATAAGAAACAGCTGCCAACATAATGACATCATAGCCATTTTCGCGGCCCACCAGACTCGTATTCAATTACTCCACCTGTAACTCAATGGGAACTGCTCTGCAGACGTGACAGTTCGTTGATGGAATGTATTTCAAGATAAGAAGCCGCTGCAACCACGAGAGACGTTCTCTTCTCACTTAAAATTCAATAAACCTGTTACTAACCAGATAAATAATAAAAGAAGGCAGCACGGCTAATGAGTCACCCCGTTGTTGTCTGTGTTTATTCTTGACGCCATTCTGGACTCCAGCCCTAGAGTGCAATCTATTTTTCATCATGAAGCTGTCCTCCGCCCTGCTCCGGCAGGCATGAGAGGTGTGGTACTTGATAGAGGAGCCGTGCACCAGACAACCAGGTGCCCCCGCAGCATTTCATTAATGGTATAGGCAGCCTTTAGTCGCCTCCTCGACGGCAGAAGAGTTAAGATGACGCCGAGCAGTCAATGAAATCCCGAGCTAAGTACTCCATTTATCTGTATCATTTTTTATGAAGCATAAAGAATCTAACCACAATTTATCAAGGAACGTATAGTCAATTGCTTTGTATAACTTCACTCAACTTGATAAATTCGCTACAGCTAGCATTATATAAATTCAATACATTTTCAATAAACCAATTTTAACGTATTTCTGATTCTTATTTGTACGTCTTACATTATACCATTTGTGAGTGCAAAAGCCAATGCCCTGTGTTTAATTTGCATTGAAACGTATGCCTTCGACTGAGCAGCCAAGTTGAATTTTATGATCTTTTCTATAAATTTTGTTCCTTCATTAAATTAAAATCAATGAATAAATATTAATTGAGTTATAAAGTTTCGTGGTGAAAATAGTTTAGCAATTTTTGTGAAAGGTATATTTCTAGGAAAAGTTTATTAAAAAAATATTTCTCCCAAAACTCGTTATTATAGCGCACTTGCTGCTTCCAGATTTTTTGGTCATCGATTGATGTTACTCTACGAATCTTTTTACTCTAAAGATTATGGTAAATAATTCGTTTTTATAACTTACCTATAATAGTTGAGAATTTGAGCAAACACCCCTGGATGTCTATCGAAGAAGTATTCGTTTAGGATGGGATCGTAATTTGCTAAAGCCTCAGTTAACCTAGACAACCTTGTGGCTGGTATTTTCTTTAATGTGGCCTTGTAAGTCTCATATCGGATACCGCCAACATTCAGGATGATACGATTTTCCCCATCCATAACGCCATCTTTTATTTCGCAGGGTCAGTTCTTCATGGTCTGTAAAAAATATGAATATTATATTATATTCACATTAGAGCTTAAAAGGTTTTGTGTTCCATCACACGCAGGCTGATGTATTTTTACGATACAGCCCAATATGCTGATTATTATGCACGATACAAAAAAATATATACAGTATTTGTAGACGAACCTGAACTTTGTGCTTTAAAATTATTTCGCTATATCTTTATACAGCGTATCCATTTTAAAAGGTTGCACCAGAATTTCCGTAAATTGGAGAAAGTGTAAAAAAACGGTAAAATACGATTCTCCCTGCGTATGGGGCACTATTTTGGACCCTAACAAAATCTGAAGCATGCTGTGACTGTCAGCGCGGATATGTGACAACCGCTGATCAATTAAGTTTAGTTTATTATTTGTTTCAATTTTTTTTTCACAATATCACCTAAGAGTAATATAGATAATGAGTAGATTTAGTAGTAGTAGTAGTATGTTTATTGATTTAAATTTTACAGTATGGTCCACAAATAAGCATAAGCTTGTGCTTGCAGTTAACACAATTTTGTTTTATGTTCCCAACTAAACTGCCAAAATATTTTTATAAAATGTCACTTTAAAAATTTTGCTCAAGGTATATTTCTTTTTCAGCATTTCTACCAATAACACTCCTGCAGCTGCCACTGGTATGCATTTACCATTATAAGAGAACGCGTTCCAATATAACATCAAGTTTTTGATCTAGTCTTAAAATTCTCATTACTATAATTTTGACATTTTTACTATTACGAGAGTTTCAACATTAAACGTCTTGTGTATGTTTTCTTTGTTCGGGTGTATAACTAGCCTTGTTATATTTTCAAAGTAGAGTTTCTAGTTTTAAGGTACCAAAGGGGCCTTATCCAAACTGGCGCAGTCGTGAGTATAGGATAAAGTGTAGTTTTTGACACAAATCGCAAAGGTACAATTCGATTGGTATCGTTATAACCTGTAACTTTATATCAAAAGTGACAAACACCGTCAGAGAGGAAGGACATCATCCACAATAACCATCAACAACAGAGGCCACCACTAGCAGAAGACAACACAGCCATCAAAGGGGAAGGACATCATCGCCAACTTCAAAGGGCAAAGTACCAATAGCAGAACTGGCCGAAATCGTTAGCAATGAAGGGCAACATTACCAACCGCATAATTAAGGCAATGGAAAATTATTGTGAGTAATTTTCATAATCCTTGTCAAATTTATCCTATAATTTTTATAATTTTGTATATCTGACTCTTAGTTATTTACAAGAAAACTCAAATAAAATTACTAAACTAAATTTTATTAACCATGTGAAGATTCGAACCTGTGATGAGTACTGGTAACTACACTTGGAGAACACAAATCACCACAACACATTTTGGAAAACCTGTCGATCGCTTCACTCGCCAAGTAAGCGTCATCAGAGGATGAATAATTTTTAAATTCAGAATACTCATTGTCTGATGACGCTAACTTGGTTAGTGAAACGATCTTTAGTTTTTTTTTTAATTTGTTTTGTGATTTGGGTTTTCCAAGTGTACTTAAAAATATTATTAAACAAGCCAAATTATCATTAAATTTAGAAAATTATTTCACTTGCAAAAATAAAAATATTAATATTCACGAAATGACTGTTACCATATTAATGCAATTATCAGTTATGAGGGGGATGAAGCCACTTTGGCATTATTTATTGGAGCTTGCGAAAACTTTTTATTATCTTGTGTTGGCACACAACATTTAAATAATTACCGCAATGGTTAGATTCCCAGAAAAATAGTTGATAAATTAGGAAGAACAAAAGCTTTATTAGCTACTAGATAAGACGCCACAGATTGACCAAGAATAAAAATTTCTTACAGAAATATTTTTCTGACAAAGAGATGAAGATTGCTTAGCTAGAGACTTAATTTTATTTAGGCCAAACTCAAATTAAATGCCATATCAATTCGGTATGCGGACACAAGATGCTAAAAGCTTGTTATAAAGTAAATTAAGATTAACTATAAATGATAAAAATTAAATTTATCACAAAATGGCCTTGCAGGCCTTTTTACATGAACTGCACGTACAATTAGCACTTGCTATTAGGTTACATAAACCAATACATTTGGAACAAGCTATGACATTACTAATAGAAGAATAAATTGTCCCGTATGGCGAAAAACAGATAAAATGTATGCAGACTAGTGCATCCAGTAAAGTAAATAATAGTAATAATTTCAAAATAAACAATCTTAAAATAATTTTACTTCCCAAAATTTAGGTAATTTCTAAAAACCATTTTCTAGTAATCCATTGTTTAATCAAAGACCATCTAATCCACAGTTTAAAAAAAAAGCGTTCCGCACTTAAATTATATTAATAGGAAACAAAATATGCAACTATCGAAACCCACGTATCAACCTTTTTCACGGAACTTCGCAAACAATTATAATAGAAATATATTCAGACTTGATCCAAATTTTGTTCCAACTTATAAGCGTACTCCAATGGAAATTTCTACCCAAAATCATATTGGTATTCCACAAAGACCATCTAATCCCATACCTCCTACACAAAACAGACGATATACGAGCGGGGAACTTCATCATCGAGAAGTACAGTGTGACATACCCTTAAAGCACAATCACTATGATGACACAAACTTTAATCAAGAAAATTATGAAGATTTTTCAGAACACTACCTACAAAATTATAATTAATCTAGAGATAATTTTAATGGTAATTTTTGTACTGAACATGAAGAGGAAATTTTTCATTTAAGCCTGAACTTATATCAAAAGAGATAATACAGGTTAATTTAGATAATCATCCAAAACCACTGAA
Organism: Tillus elongatus; assembly: GCA_964006375.1. Classification (NCBI taxonomy): domain Eukaryota; kingdom Metazoa; phylum Arthropoda; class Insecta; order Coleoptera; family Cleridae; genus Tillus; species Tillus elongatus. The sequence continues at coordinate 120,294,188 of OZ023268.1, read as the reverse complement.
CTTCATCCCCTTAATTTGAATAAGGGAAGTAGGTCGAGTGGAATATTTTTCGAAAGCAGCAATTGTAAAATTAGTTTCTGTAATATTTTTATTCGAAAATAAAAATCCAAAATAATAGTATTTCGTTTTTGAGCCATCGATTAGCTTTTGAAAATTTTTAAAACCTTTGGTTTTCACTGGATATTGGAAAAAACATTTTTTAGTGTTGTGTTTTCCTTAATTAAGTGTACGAGTTAGTAGAAATAGCTGACAAGAATGACAATCCGTTGATAGGTTTTTGATAACAAATTTTATGTATTTTTTTATTTTTAATTTCAATGTGGATTGTTTGGCTATTCTTTATTAAATTTGTTTTAAAGTGTTGTTAACTTGAAATTATTTTAAAACCAAAATGAACAATACTCTTTTAGAGCGCATTGAAATTGTGTAATTTATTATCAAATAATTGGTGCAGTAGAGGCACTTCCAGTATTTTTCATGTGAAACCTTGGTTCTCAGGTTAAAGCGCGTCAAGAATTTGTTTAAATTCGACATTTCAACTCCCGTTTTGGAGCTATTTCTAAGGGCTAGAGGAGACAGATAGATAGATATAGAAGGAAAAGGTGCTATAACACACCTACTCACTAACGAAGCTGAAGTATGAAGACAACTCATTGCTATGATTCTACATTCTACGAAGACTCCAAATTCCAACCTTCCTTTTTACAAACGACAAGGACACGGAGAGTGACATCGTGACAGAATAATTATAAACCTTTCAGCTGACAAGACCAACGCTACAGTCATAGTCGACGAAACATACACACACACACACACATATATATATATATATATATATATATATATATATATATATATATATATATATATATATATATATATATATATATATATATATATATATATATATATATATATACATATATATGCAAAACATAGGAAATGTACATAACATTACAGACTATAGACAAATAAGCATACTTGGAGAACCCAAAACACCACAACACATTTTAAAAGACCTGACGGTCGTTTCATTAACCAAGTTAGCGTCATCAAAGGATGAATAATTCTAAATATCTTATATCCGCCACTCTATTCATATTCTTCTGCAATTTTGCAACGGCGGAACGAGGTTGATATATTTTTTATTATTACTACATTTAGCAATATATATATATATATATATATATATATATATATATATATATATATATGTATATATATATACTCTCGAAGGCGTCTAACAATCTTTATTAACCTTAGATTCTCCTCATTAACGTGGTGATTATTATCCCAAATATGTCTGGCGACGGAAGCTCTATCTATAGTACCGTATCTTAACTGTGCTAGATGCTCCTATAATCTAATTTCAATAGATCTTTCTGTTTGTCCGAGGTATTTAACATCACAATCTCTACAACCTATTTCATAAAATCTCCACATATTGGCCGTAATATCCTTGTCTTTTGTGTTGCCTAGCAAGTTTTTAAAATAGTGTTTGTCGAAAATGTTAGTTGCAAGTTGGCTTTTTTTAAAATGCTATCTAAACCTCGCGTGATTCGAGGTTCAAATGGTAAGCAAACGAATGTTTTTCGGCTTTCTCTCTTCTAAACGTCTTTAGTCCCGCTCACATTATCTTTGTTTGCTGTTTCTTTGCTAATTTCCACTAGGCAAGAAGTGTATTTGTTATATTTGGCCACGTTCCTAATATAATTTAAATCTTTGGTATATGTACTTTTAGAGAGAATTAAATTATATTAGGAAAATAGCCGAATATAAGGGATATACTGCTTGTCTAGTGGAAAAATTAATTTACAGTCTTTTTAAAACACTACATATCTTAGAGTTACTATGATTTACAAACCAAATTTTACAAATACGAGATCCTCCAATCAGCTCACCTCTCTCTCTCTCTCTCCCTCTCTCTCTCTCTCTCTCCTCCACTAGCAGGCAATTTCGTTAAAAATTTCTAGACAAATCCCCTCAATTCATCTAAATTAAAACCAACCTACTGGTTAAGGTACATTGACGACATTTTTTGCTATCTAGCCACACTTTAACGAACCTGTTGGTGAATTCCTTTTCCACCTATCCAAATAATATTAGACTGGGGAAGTAGAAATCTTGTACCATTTAACCCCACTAAATCTCAGTCTTGCTTTCTTTCTCATAAAAGATACACCAGCCCTTGACCCATCCCAATGAACAACCAAGTTACTCAAAGTAATGAGTCCTTTTCACTTGTTGGCATTTCTGTGGATCGAAATCTCAATTGGCACTAGCATGTCACATCAATTGTAGAAGCGGCTGCTAAGAAATTAGGTTTCCTCTTCCGGGCTCGTAAATACTTTTCACCAGCTAATCTTAATATCTTATACACTTCACAAATAAGGCCAAACCTCGAATACTGCTCCCACATCTGGGGTGCCGCTGCCGCTTCGACACTCGCTGTTCTGGACTCCATTCAGAAGAGGGCTACACGCCTCATCGGTGACCCTACCCTCACCCAAAGGCTGCCATCCCTTGCGCACCGACGTGCCGTTGGTGAACTCTCTTTTATAGATATCTCCACGGGCACTGCTCAGAGGAGCTTTCTTCCATAGTACCTCCACCTGCTGCCCCCAACAGATCTACCTGGGGAACAGAGCGAATGCACCCTTTTGCTGTCCAGGTCACCAGACATAGAACATCTTGTTATGCCCGCTCTTTTGTCCCGAGGACCTCCGTGTTGTGAAATTCCCTGCCGGCGCATGTTTTTCCTTCTCCTCCGAACTTTCGAACCATCAAGTCCAGAATTAACAAGTTGCCTCTTTCCTCCTTGTCGACACCCACGGTACGATAGTATTTAGGCTGTAAGCCCTAGTGATGTGTTGCTGAAATATAAAAAAATAAAAAAACTTAATAGCATCAACCTGCAAATCCAGTTCACCATGGAAATAGAAAATAACTCTTCTTTACCTTTCTTACACATTGCGCCGCCCTGTATATGACATTATCTATGTTTTACTAAGCGACCACGAGGTTATATATATTCTTCTTTGGCCTTATAATCCGACATGAGTGACGTTTTTCCCAGCGCAAACTTATAATAATATGCCAGAATATAATACGTTTTCCTGCGTCGTTGCCGCATCCTTGTGTTCCTTTGGGGCCACTTCTTCATTGTTTCTAAGCAAAACAATCAAATGTGAATGAGTAATGTGCAGAAAGTGGCCCGAGATACGGTCGTAAACCATGAACAAATTATTTGTGTACGTCGATGTATTAGTCCCCAAACTTGCCGGTATTTGTTTAAAATTTGTAGTCATGTATAGGGTGGCGCATTGAAAACAAAACAGACCGATTTGCGTCCAGAGAATTTTTTTAAGAAACGCTGAAACACGACAATTTTAATATTGAGGGGGACATGTTTTGACATAAAACTCATTTTTGTCACATCAACCCCTTAAGGGTTCCCTATTTAAAATATAAGGGATGTTATCACCACCCTTAAGGGTATATTTTAAATAGGGAACATGGGTCGAGTGTTACATCATTTGAAAACTATTTCCTTTCTGAATTCAGCACACTAATTTTTTTGGAAGTTTTATCAACTCGTTTAAAAATTGTTTACAGTTGAAGATGCAAAAACGCATTTAACTCATTCCGATAAGAAATGTGCTGATAGTCAATGTTTGTAAACAAAAAATTGACTATCAAAATATTTCTTATCGGAATGAGAGAAATGCGGTTTATTATTTCAGTTTATCGGTAGGTTTGATATTTGATAGTACTACCGAAAATTAATTTCACAATGGTGTATTCTGTAGAAGAAAGAGTTGAAATAATTACTCTTTTTTTCAAAGGCGATGACTGTGCCAACCGTACCGCAAATTTGTTTCATGAACGACATCCGAACAGAAAATACATTTTGGAATTAGTTGCAAAGTTTCGACAAAGTGGTTCAGTAGTCAACAAAAAACGGGATCCTGAACGTGAATTTCCGGTTAGAAATGAGACTACTGAGATTTAAGTTTTAGGACAAATTGCTGCAGACCCAACTTGGAGCACGAGAAAATTGGCCACTGTTTCAAACATCAAAAGAAGAACTATTATGCGAATATTGAAGCATCATAAATTTCTCCCGTATAAAATGCATCTTGTACAACAACTGAATGAAGATGATTTTGATCGGCGGCTGGAGTTTTGTGAAGTTATAACTGCACAAATAGCTGATAAGGGGAACTGTCTGTTCAATATCTGTTTTTCAAACGAGTGTACGTTTTTATTAAGCTCTACAGTCAATCGTCATAATTGTCCTTATTGGGCAGATAATAATCCAAGAAAATTTCACGAAGTCCACACTCAAACTCCACAGAAATTGAATGCCTGAACTGGCATTTTTGGAGATCGTTTAATTGGACCAATTTTTCTTCATGGCAATTTCAGTGACGAAACGTATTTGGAGTTACAAGAAGATATCGTTTACCCTTTACTAATTGACATTGTTGAAAACGATGATCGCTGTCAAGAAAATCAATTAGTGTTTCAACAAGATGGAGCTCCTCTGCAATTTTCTGGAACAGAGAGTTTCCAGAGCAATGGATTGGGCGTCAAGGTGCTATTGAGTGTCCCCCTAGATCACCGAATTTAACTCCTTTAGACTTATTTCTATGGGGCCATTTAAAGAGTAGAATTTTCGCAACAGAACAGAAGTCTCTGGAAGAATTTCGACGACGCATTTTTGAAGAATGTCGTCTAATAACTCCACAAATGCTCCAGAATGTCAGAGCTCGTTTTGAACAAAATTTGTACTTTTGTATGGAAGCTGGTGGTCAACAATTTGAACACTTACTTAACTGAATAAACATTTTTGAACGTTTGGTTTTGTTTTTTAGTTTTTTTTAACGAAAGATTGACTAATTAGTGCATTTATTATCAGAATAATTGAAATACGTTCTTGCAACTCCAACTGTGAATAATTTTTTAACGAGTTGATAAAACTTCCAAAAAAAAATAGTGTGCTGAATTCAGAAAAGAAAGATCTTTCAAATGATGTAACACTAGGCCCATGTTCCCTATTTAAAAGGGTTGTTATCACCACCCTTAAGAGGTTGATGTGACAAGGTTGAGTTTTATGTCAAAACGTGTCCCCCTCAATATTAAAATTGACGTGTTTCAGCATTTCTTAAAAAAATATATCTGGACGCAAATCGGTCTGTTTCGTTTTCAATGCGCCACCCTATATATATATATATATATATATATATATATATATATATATATATATATATATATATATATATATATATATATATATATATATATATATATATATATGAACATATAAAAATTGAAACTAACTCCGGATATGTGTCCTAGGAGGCCCAGTTCGCGCTCCTTTGAAGACATTTTTTTCAAAATTCAAAAGTCGAGATCTCCTCACTAGTGAACTTTTTAAGAAAATTCACTAAGAGGAACTAATTAAGAGCTGCATGCATACAGTTGTAGTAATTATAACAATCAAACCCACATTTTGGTTAACTAAAACCAAATTACAACCAGATTATCTGTACTTATGTATGATGTTTTCAACTCATTTGAAGAACCTCTTTTCAAAACAACCACTCCCAGCTTATAAGACATTTACCACCCAGGTGTTTTAAGAAGTTAATCAAGAAATTGATGACTATGTGTGCAGCTTCATGTGCATAAGCCTGAAGCAGAAGAAATATGGTTAATTTAGACCAACAAAATGGTCGTTGTATTAAGTATTTACGACGTCAAGTTTTGATATAAAAACCCCAATCAGGCAATTCGATTTCTCTCCTTTTTCTAGATTTATTTGTTGAAATGCATTTCATTAAACTTACCCCAAATAAACGAATTTCTTCGAGAAAAATTGCTTAAAAGTTGAATAATGAAAACAAATATGGCAGAACGTTTGTACTCCCATAACCTACATTTCGTAGTTACTTTGGTAACAAGGACCTCATATTCCTAATGAAAATGTGGAAGCTTTAAATATTTATAAGAGTATGAAGGTAAGAACACTTTAATTTTTAAGAAAGGATTTATTGTTTTCAGACAATAGCTTTAAAGACTTCCCTAGAATAAAAATTAGCTTTCGTGTCTTTTACGACCAATTCTGTGGAAACTCTTTCCTGTAAAATGTGGACACTAATTGAACGTAAAGCAAAGATCCACCATAACAGAGTGCCTCTGGTATGTAAAGATTTTCAGAACGTAAAGCAGATGGGAGAAAATTGCTTGGTGAATATTGTATGAAACCTCCCTTGTTACATGAAGGTTGACTAAGGCTTCGTGTAAAAGCATGTAAAGGACTTTTTCACTGCAAAAGAATGGAACATGTTAATTATAGAAATAGTTCAGATCAATGTTTTGCAAGTTTAGCAGTCTTTCATACTTAAATTGATGCATGAATGGACTCAAAGATAAAGCTTACGCAGGAAATAAAGAAAGCTATTTTGTGTCTTACATTCACTTACTATTATGTACAGGTGATATTATGATAATTGGTTGAAAATAGTAGACGACGAACTAGGCCACCTAGAATACATATCTGCAAGCAGTTTTAATTATATATATATATATATATATATATATATATATATATATATATATATATATATATATATATATATATATATATATATATATAGGACGTCCCAATAGTGTGTAATTCCTCTATATATCCCTTACCCTTAGAGCTAGCCGAAAAAACTTCCAACAAAATTTTCTTGTGATTATCTGAGATATATCGAGTAAATATACTCAGCTTTATGGAACTTCCAGTTGCACCAGAAGTCGCTATCAACTTCGTTATTTTAAATGGAATACTATACTTTTTATTGCATTTTTGGATATATATTAAAAAATAAGTGTAACTTTGTGTAGCATTTCCTATAGCGATCTTTGATATTTTTGAAAATATTACGACTTTCTTTTTTTTAGCTCCGATTTATGTGTTATTTGAAACGTCTGCTGTGAGCTGAGTTTTGAGTTGTGCTACCTTAAATTCTAAATATCAATAGATGACATTTAATACATTAAAATGGTTAAATAATAATTTATCATCATTGTACAGAGTATATTATTTTGGGGTTACAGCATATCTAATTTTAAAGCAGCATAAATTGTGTTATTTAAATAGAACACCCTGTTTTTTATGGATCAGTCAGGTAGATCATTAAATTCTGCATCGACGTAATATAGGTCTTCCTATAACTATAGTTGATAGTTTTTGAGTTATAGTGGTTTATTTTAGTTTCGCTTGTAAAAATAATGGTACTGTCAGATTGTCACTGTATAAGGCACATAATGGTACTGTCAGATTGTTAGTGTATGAGGCACAGAGCATGTAAACAATGTCAGGTGTCACCTAAACGTCTTCTTGACAAGGAAGTCAGCAGTTTTTATATCTCCATTGTTTGAGCATACTTCCGTCTAATAAATGTTTGTTTTAACAATAATTCGAATAGAATTACCAAATAAAATGAGCTAGTCACAATGCAAATTGCTTGATCCTATCCTCCTAACTAGATAGTGTGTCGACACAAAAACTTATCGAATGTAACTACATGCAATGATTGTTATATCATAGACTTATTCATATTTTTACCATACAAAAAGTGAAACACGGTTTAATAAAGGTAGTTGTAATTATGAGAACCATAAAGTGAAGTAAACCATAATAACATAATAACATTAATAATAATAATAATCCACAGTCATTAACCGAAAAAATTAATCTAAAAAAGCGATAAATTAGAACTATTCAAAATTTTCCCATTGACCTGAATACACAATCTAACCCTCCTTAAGAATTCTTCTTGAACATTGCTCAATATTTGCAAAGTTATTGCCCTGCACGCGACTGCAATTTTATTTCTTAGTTCCTGTGGGGTGTTGGACGGTGTTTGATACACAGTTTCCTTGATATAGCCCCATAGGAAAAAATCTAGACATGTGAGGTCAGGAGATCTTGCAGGCCACGAGACGGGACCACCTCTCCCTACCCATTTATTGGGGTACCGATCATTTAAAAATCGGCGAACATTTATGTCATAATGTGCTGGTGCCCCGTCCTGCATAAACCACATACGTCGATTGTTATCTAGAGGCAATTCTTCCAAAAAAGCCTCTTCATCTTCCTCCAATATACGCAGATATCCCTGCCTGTTGTGGTGCCCATCAGAGAAATATGGCCCAATAAGATTAGTCCCAATTATTTCAGCCCAAACATTTATCGTAAAACGGTGCTTGTTGTCAACTGATCTGCAAAAGTTCGGATTTTCTAAAGCGTAATAATGAAAGTTGTGCCTGTTAACCCTACCACAACTTGAAAATGAAGATTCATCACTGAACATCACGTAATTGAAAAAATTCTCACGTCCATTGTACTTAGCTACTGCCCACTCACAAAAACTGAGGCGACTTCGAAAATCTGCATTCGTCAATGTCTGCTGCATCTTCATTTTATATGGATGAAACTTGTATTTTCTCAATGTTCTGTTCACTGAAGATTTTGATATTCCTAATTCCTCGGCAACTTTCTTCACGCTTGTGTGCGGATTATCTAATGCCGGTGCAACAACGGAAAATTCGTTTTCTTCATGGCCGCTTACTCTCGTTTTGCGTGTGGTTAGTTCATAGTTGGCGTTAGGAGTTCGCAAAAAACGGTCCAACAATTTGACTAAATATTTTTCCTGAGGATGTCTTCGGTTCGGATATGTTTGTGTGTATACACGAGATGCTAAAAAACAATTTCGCTGACATTCGCCTATAATAAGTGTCATATCAACTATATCTTCAGTATTATAATTCATTTTAAATTAAATAACTTAAAAGTTAGAACATAAGACTTGGCTCAAACACTTGATAACGGAAAATAGTTATAGTTTTGGTTAGGTGACGTTTATCTGTCGTCTGACAATAAATATTAGTTGTTTCTCTGCGCCTCCTGCATCTGACAGTACCATTATTTTCACAAGCCAAACTAAAATAAACCACTACAACTCAAAAACTATCAACTATAGCTATAGGAAGACCTATATAGCGTCGATGCAGAATTTAATGTTCTACCTGACTAATCTATAAAAAAACAGGGTATTCCATTTTAAGAACACAAGTTATGCTGCTTTAAAATTAGATATGCTGTAACCCCAAAATAATATACCCTAAACAACGATGATAAATTATTCTTTAACCATTTTAAAGTATTAAATTAATGTCGTCTATTGATATTTAGAATTTAAGGTAGCAAGACTCAAAACTCAGCTCACAGAAAACCTTCCAAATAACACATAAATCGGAACTAAAAAAAAAGAAGTCGTCATATTTTCAAAAATATCAAGGATCGCTATAGAGAATGCTACACAAAGTTACACTTATTTTTTAATCTATATCAAAAAATGCAATAAAAAGTATAGCATTCTATTTAAAATAACGAAGCTGATAGCTACTTCCGCTGCAACCGGAAGTTCCATAAAGCTGAATATATTTTCTCGATATAGCTCAGATAATCCCAAAAAAATTTTGTTCAAAGTTTTTTCGGCTAACTCCAAGGGTAAGGGATATATAGAGGAATTACACACTATTGGGACACCTGTATATGCATATGTATATGTATATGTATATGTATATGTATATGTAGATGTATATATATACATATATATATATATATATATATATATATATATATATATATATATATATATATATATATATATATATATATATATATATAAATGTATGTATCACACCGATAATCGAAAAATAATGCGTCCGATTTTGATCAAATTTTGTTACAACCTTACTTTTGCAAATGGCTTCAATGGGTGCGTTAGCCAGGAAGATCGAAATAGTTTTACCGGGAAAATTTTAGATTCTCTTTCAGAAAATTTTTATATCTCCAAAGATTACAAGGCTATGGCAACCAAATTTCGAACGCACGTTTTTTAAAAAGTTATATGCATTAAAAAAAGGGTACCACTGATGACCATAAAAACCCAAAAACCAAATTATCTTATCTGGATAACAAAATTAATCGTATATCACAGACAAATGTTAAGTTTCTGGGGACTGAAACGTCAAGAAAATCTACTTTTGAGAATTTTGTAATTTTTCATCTTAAAAGGCCAAGTCCCGATTTGAATCGTCAAAATTGGCAACATTTATGCAAATACCTGACGCGAATACGGGTTATGGCAATGAGTACCAAACGTACCAACAACAAAATACTGCATATTGCAACCTATAATACCCGATCACTGTCAACAGATGAAAGATTAATGGAACTAGAAGGCGAGTTGGAACGTATAAAGTGGGACGTTGTCGGACTAAGTGAAGTAAAAAGACGGGGCGAACATCTCATAGACCTTAAATATGGGCATATATTCTATAGCGTGGGTGAAGAAGAGAGTTCCTGGGGAGGAACAGTACTTCTCATACACAAGCGACACAAATCAAGCATTGTGTCACTAAATAAAATATCAACACGAGTTACATCTTTGATTCTAAAACTCAATACCAGATACAATATTAATTTCATACAAGTATACGCTCCTACAACGGATCATGATGCCTACAACGAGATAGACCTCTTCTATGAGGACATTAACACTGCTATAAACGAACACCCTGAGCACTTTACTCTAATATGCGGTGATTTCAATGCCAAAATAGGCATAAAAATGAATCAAAGTGAGGAAGCAATTGGAGACTTTGGCTTAGAAGGTAGAAATGATCGAGGAGAAACGCTGCTCAGCTTTCTACTACAAAATAATCTGTTTCAGATGGGTAGCTTTTTCTACAAAAAAAAACCAATAGGAGATGGACGTGGAAAAGCCCCGATGAGAAAACAAGAAACGAAATAGACCTATTCATCACAGATAAAAAACACATAATAAAAGAGGTGACTGTCCTAAATAGGTTAGCTACTGGGAGCTAGCACAGGCTTGTTCGAGCAAAAGCAGCTATTGACATTGGCAAAGAACGACAAAAATGATCCAAAAGAGCAATAAATCAAATTTACTAATAAATCCAGCAGATGTAAATAGCTTTGAACAATAGATCACCACTAAATTAACCAAGGCTGAAATATAACACACCATTGATAACGACATCAACATACTGAATAATATCATCACAACCACAATAACTGAAGCCCAAAGTCGGCACTGCTCAGCAAATCAAAGGGAAGAAAAACTAAGCAGGGAGATCAAACTGCTCATAGAAAAAAGGAGGGATATGAGGTCAAAAAGCTATGCGTCTGAAAAAGAATTAAGAGAAATAAATAAACAAATTTCAAAAGTCTTACGACGCAACGTAAGAGCTTTTATACACAACCAAATCAAAGATACCATAGAGAACAACAAGGGTATGAAAGTTCTACGTAGAAAGCTTGACAATGGAAAGAGACAAATAATAAAACTTAAAAATGCACAAGGGCACACATAAACAAACAGGAAAAATATTATCAATATAGTGGAAGAGTTTTATGGAATGCTATATAAAAGCCAAAGTAATATAAGTCTACATCCAGAATCTGACATACTAACCCGTAAAAAAGGTGTGGTTAACCAAGGCTCGGAAACATTAATGGAAATATCACTAGATGAGACTAAACTAGCCCTGAAAAAATCAAAAATCGCCCGGAGAAGACTGCGTGGTTTCCGATGCGATAAATGTTGGTGGTCCTTGCTTGCTCCAAAAAATCAAATCTCTTTTCAACCTTTGTCTCTTCAATAGTACGATACCAGAAAAGTGACACAACACCATCGTAATACTGGTCCACAAGAAAGAAGGCATCTCGAACCTAGAAAATTACAGGCCGATAAGTCTACTTAGCCACCTCTACAAACTATTTACTATAATAATTACCACACGTTTTGAAAAGAAGTTGGACTTCGTCCAGCCAGTGGAACAAGCTGGTTTTCGAAGTGGGTTTGCAACCAATGATCATCTCCAGAGCGTCAAAACTGTGATTGAAAAGACCATCTAATATGGCAGACCTCTTGTCCTTGCTTTTGTGGATTTCCATAAGACTTTCGACACTGTGGAGCTGGACGCAGTGTTGCACTTCCTAGAGGCATGCCGTATTGACTATCGCTACACCAAACTGATTTACCAAATATATAAAAATGCTACTCTTGTGGTAAAACTACATGAAAACACGAATCCTATAAAAATTGGAAGAGGAGTACGCCAGGGAGATGCGATGTCTCCAAAAATGTTTATCACCGTCCTGGAATATGTGTTCAAGAAGCTAGATTGGGACCAGAAAGGTCCTAAAATAGACGGCCAAAGTCTGTCAAACTTACGGTTTGCAGACGACATTGTCTTACTGGCCGGCAACTTGGAAGATTTTAGAGTGATGCTACAGGAACTTCAGGAGGCCTGTGGAACAGCAGGTCTAAAAGTGAACATCGAAAAAACAAAATTTATGAAAAACCTCGTCCCTAGTAACAACCTGATTATTGAAAAGTCTAAGGTGGAATGGGTAGATAAATACACATATTTGAGCCACGAGATAAGCATATCCAAAACCAACCAAACATGCGAGATAAACAGAAGAGTTATACTCTCCTGGGCGGCTTACGGCAAAGTTCGAGACGTTTTCAGAAGCGACCTTCCGATATGCTTGAAAAGAAAAGTTTTCAATCAATGTGTTCTACCGGTTATGACCTACGGCGCCGAAACACTAACCCTTACCAACGCTTCTGCTAAGAAACTAAAAGTATCACAGCGCAAAATGGAGAGGTCGATGCTTGGCGTTTCGTTACGTGACCACATTAGAAATGAAGAATTACGCAGAAGAACAGGAGTGACTGATGTGGTCGTACATGTGGCAAAACTCAAATGGAAGTGGACGGAACATGTGACTCGCATACAAGATGACAGGTGGACAAAACGATTAGTTAAATGGAGACCCAGATCCGATAAAAGAGACAGGGGAAAACCACCAACTCGCTGGACAGACGACAATACAAAAATTACAAAAAACTGGATTCGTAGCGCTCAAGACAGAAAAGAATGGACTCAACTAGGAGAGGCATATGTCCAGCAGTGGACGCAGAGGGCTGATTGATGATGATGAAGCATATATTTATATGTATATCCACTTCGCGCTTATTAAAAGAAATTTTTACAGGGATCTATAAGCAAGCTTTTATGCAAATTTGCACAGAATGAAAAGGTTGTAGCCGATACTTGATGTAAATCTGTGATAATATAATCTAAATCTTACATAAAATATTCTTATTTTAGTATAGCGATTATAAATTCTGATTAAAGTAGCTTCTTGTACAACCCTGAAATGGAATGACGTCATACTCTTATCAACGGAGAACAATATCAGCGTCTGTTTAGTTTGAAGAGCTGTTCATAAGAAAAATGGACAAGTTTCCCTCTCCAATTTAATAACAATGAACAAATTCTGCAATATTCTATTCAATTATCCGCTAGAGTTTTCATTAGGTTGCAGAATGTAAATATTAGCGTAATTCTGCAGCTGCGTCAAGGTTGAACTTTGCAGATGAATTCTAGTTGGATAGCAGATACACCTGCTCCAGCTGAATAACGAAGTATTCACCTCCTGGCACTGCGCCGTATAATATTAACATAATTAAATGTGTACATACGCTGCTTTTGATAGTAAAACTTTTGCTGAGATAATATTTTTCTTGGGATGATAGGGGATGCGCTGAAAGCTAATTATAATAAAACAACGTTTAGAACGATACAGATATAGGAAAGGCCTAGCGCAAAGCGGCGCTTAGACCGTATAAGTTGAGCATTATTTTGAATGCTGATGTTGCAGTACCACTGAGTGAATATAAGGAGACAATGCAGCAGATATTAACAAAAGTCGGGACGCAGCAAGTGCGTTATGGTAGTGAATTTTCATTAAAAGGTTTTTAATGGCAAATGCGAGCAGGCATCAATCAATCAATTTTTCGTTTGTGTGAGCCATGTACACATCCACGCACAGTATCGGCATCTAGCATATTGTGTACTAACGCTGATACCTTCCTTTTGGCGTTAAAAATTCATTGTGATAGCAACAGTGATTTTGTGTAATTTGTATGTGATTTATTCTAATTATTTAGAGGTTTTCCAACAATGCGAGTGTGTGATTGCGCTACTTTCTCTGTAAATTTTAATCAGCCTATTTGTTATGCATGTTTGGACCTTCCTATTATGTGTTTGAAAAAACTAAGCAGGTAATTAATACTAAATGGGCAATGAAGAAAAAGACAAAATTCTAAAAAAGTTAAAAAAAATCTTAGGAAATGACTCGGAGCCACATTCTACAGACCAACAAACTCTTGGAAACCAAGATGAGATTTGTTTAATTTGTTGAGAGTTTGGGAAAGAAGTTCCGTTGCAGAATGTGTGGTGGTTGGGTGTACGAACTTTGCAGTAGGTAGGATACATCTGAAAACTACAGATATGACATTTACTTGGAGGAATAAAGCTCTTAATTTTCCCACCCTCATTTATGTATTTTTCGAGAGTTTCTTTCGTTTTTAAACAATTAGTAGGTTTTGTGCATTCCACTACATTACCGCTTGAAATTTGATGCGTTCTCTTTAAAAAAAGACATATTTGAAATTAAAAGCATTTCTGTGAAAATTTGCTAACATAACGCACTTGCTGCGTCCGTTAACATGCACTCAGCCACAGGTACTTTACTTTTGTGGGTATTGTAGGTTCATTTTTACAATTTGTTGTTTTGGTTTGTTGCTATTAATTTATACCAAAAATTGTATTACAAATTTTTTTTGTGAATTTTCATTAAGAAAATTCACCAATAGAAAGGTATCGATGGTGAGACTTTCCGAATTTTTTCAAATGAGCGCAAATTAGGGCGCTGAAACACTTTTCCATGGTCAGGTCAGGTCAGGTCATAAAACGCAATATCTCTCAAATTCTTTAAGTGATTGAAGCAAAAATTTACAAATTAAAAGAACATAGACATATATGGTTTTAATTTATTGATTGTTGTTGCCCTTACTTGGTGAAACTTGTCAATACTACATACAGACTTGGAGACTACTTCTCTGGCTTCACTGTTGGTTTTTGTGGGTGAAGGACGTAGCCAGCGCGTGAGCTAACTGGAGCAAGTGGCCCTTCGAATTCTGAAGCATTGAAGAACATCCTAGAACTTCCAGAATTCGAAGGGCCATTTGCTCCAGTTAGCTCACGCGCTGGCTACGTCCTTCACCTACAAAAACCAACAGTGAAGCCAGAGAAGTAGTCTCCAAGTCTGTATGTAATATATGGTTCTGTACCAATTTTCAGGTTATTTGATCAAAGAAAAATAATGTTATTCGAAATTAAAATTAAAAGAATCCTTGACATCACTTCAAATTATGTGATGCAATATCTACAATGTTGGACAAAGTGAGATGATGTTACCTGTACTGCTATGATACTTAAATACATGGGCGATAAAAATCTAAACAATGGAACTTACAAGTATTATTGCAACAAGCCAGAACGTAGACAGGGACGCCATCTCGGTGCGGAACCAGGTGGTATGTCGTCACAACTGCTCTAGTTAGCACAAAGTGTTATAGATGGAGACATCAGCTAACAATCTGGTAGATGTTAGACCTGGCCCATTTTTTTTTATAATACCGGGACAATATTTGCTTTCAAAAGCGCTAAATTTTAGCACGCGACAATGTTCTCTGCAAGTATCAAAACCGGCTCAAAAATAAGAACGATACTGATAGATAAGTTATTAGATCCATAATTTTTATTATCGATGATTCCGCAGGTTAGTCTTTTTAGTGAGTTTAGGAAATAGCACTTTCTGTATTTCTCATTTTGTACGTTTCAAACGGGTACAGTCCCGCTTAAAACTAGACATACCTACGTTTGTTTAGCGTCCAACCCTATGGAGCTTAATTTAAAAGGTGCTCGCTTTGGGCGTCGACCGGATTTCAGTGTAGTCTTGGATAAAACCTAGATTCATACACTCTCGAATTGCGAAATAGCTACACAACGTATGCCTATTGGTTTATTTAAAATAATATCGTAAAACTGTTGTTTTTTATTATATTTTCCAATTTATTTTACTAATTTTTGTGTGCACACAGACACGATCTAAATGTCTCTGCTACTTTCAAGTTTGTGTAGCCCCAATGTTAATTAAGGGTCCTCCTTTGTTATACTTACTTATGTTGTGCTTTTATATGTAATATAACAATAAAAAAAGATTGAAACAGCAAGTGAATTCATTGATTTTAGTCCTGTATTCGATATTATCTGAAAAAGACATAATAGGCGACAATGTGGAATGTAATTTCGGTAAATTTAGAGTTTACTGCAAGGAGGGTTTTTGAATTTTTTTTTCAAAAACATACTTGGATGCATAAGCCGCAAAGCAAATTTGGTAAAAACAATCCCTAAGAAACTTAAGGGAACAAGAATTAATAGGGTTGCTGGGCGGGGAGGAAATCTGAGCGGAAAATGCTATAAAAAAACATTTAGGCCAACATACTATTTCTGAACATCATAACGTCTGGGTTTGACATCATTAAAGGAAATTAAAGGCTTTTTACTGCCAGATAAATTTTATTCTCAAAACCCAACGCGTTTCAACACATTATCGTGCCATCCTCAGGAGATTAGAAAATTTTCCTGTCTCAATTACACAAAGATGCTATATAAAAAATTTTGGCTTTTCATCCATTGTCTTCAGGATCCCAAACAAAAGTTGCGTAAAACAGGAAGGCAAGAACATCACAAGACTTGAAGAAATCAGAAGATGAATCCAAACGACGCTTTTTTTAGCCTAATTTTATCAGACGAACAAAATGGAGTCCCTACATGGATCTCTAGATATTTAGCTCAGTTAAATATCTAGAGATCCATGTGGGGACTCAATTTTGTTCGTCTGATAAAATTAGGCTAAAAAAAGCATCGTTTGCATTCAACCTCTGATTTCTTCAAGTCTTGTGATGTTCTTGCCTTCATGTTTTACGCAACTTTTGTTTGGGATCCTGAAGACAATGGATGAAAAGTCAAACTTTTACAACATTTCATATAGCATCTGTTAATGCTGTGTATGTGGTTCGTGGATTGTAGTTACTGCTACTTACGTATTAAAATGGACTGTATCGTGATATGGAATAAAATCTCTTGGAAACACTTAATTATATATTTTAACACAATATAAACTATATACTATTGATATAAATAGGCGGAACGTGTAATACCACAACTTATGGTCGTGTATGAATCAAATGCACTTGGTGCAGAAGCTCTTCGAAGCTGTTGAACGAATAGGCTTTAAAGCCATAAAATCTATAAACTAATGATATGCATTATATATAGGCGGAACGTGTAATAGCACAAGGCGTGGTCGTGTACGAATTAAATGCACTCGGTGCTGAAGCTCTTCGAAGCTGATCTGATGAACAAATAGGCTTTGTCCAGGTCTTGAATATTGCAGGTACCCTCTTTTCGATATATTGTACATGCGCACAATACACTGCAGTTATGCCAGCTTGCTTATGACATACAAGACTGCACTGCTACAACTTCAAAATTGCGCGGTAAAACTAGACAGCATCTTTCTGTAATTGAGACACGAAATTTGTCTAAACCCCTGAAGATAGCACGATAATGTGTTGAAACGCGTTGGGTTTTGAGAATAAAATTTACCTGGTAGTAAAAAGCTCTTAATTTCCTTTAATCATTTAGTCTAACTTTGAAAATATGCGTTTTTGACATTTTGCAGCAATACTTCCTTTAAACCCTGTGTGCCCCGAACAACACCCATATTCGCTCAGGTCCAGTAACTTTCTTGGTTGCTCCCAAGAAATGTTTCTTGTGCTTTATGCTTTGAAGGTAGTTTTATGCATGAACAAGGGAAAGGAGAACCCCTCATGTTTTTCGGTGAGGACCAGAAACTCTCTTCGTCCTGGGGTTCTTCTATCCCTTCTGCATGCATACAGTCACCCTCGATGCATGAAACACAGAAATATTTGTATGTTCTGCTTTCTAGTGTATTTTTTGTTGAGTATTTATCCTGTTTATCAACTGTTTTGTTGAGTTTTGTATACAAATTAGTGTTTAAATATTTATGTTAGAAGTTATGTGTTTGCCTGTCCTCCTTTACCTTATTTTTTACCGTTCCTAATTAAATAAAGTAACATTTTCTAACTTTTAATATACGGCCGTTCAATCTTCTCCAGCCGCAGAAGCTCCGGCTAAAAGTGCAAAAGCGAAGAAGGAAAAGAAAGTGAAAAACCCCAAGGCGAAACCGTCGCATCCTCCGACCTCCGAGATGTTGGGCAAGGCGATCAAGGACTTGAAGGAACGCGGCGGTTTGTCATTGCAGGCCATCAAGAAGTACATCGCCGCCAACTACAAGGTGGACGCCGACAAGCTGGCGCCGTTCATCAGGAAATACCTGAAATCGGCCATCGCCTCCGGCTCTCTGGTACAGACGAAAGGCAAGGGAGCGTCCGGTTCCTTCAGACTGGCTTCGGGCTCCGTCCAGGTTGGAGGCAGCGACAAGAAACCAGCCGCCAAGAAGGTGAAGAGAGCCGTCGCCGGGGATAAACCGAAGGCGGCGTCGGCAGCCAAGAAACCCGCGACGAAACCGAAAAGTCCCCTTCCAGCCCCAAGGCGAAGAAACCGGTCGACGCCGGTGCCAGAAAGAAGACCGCCTCCGCCGCGGCCAAACCCAAGTCGCCGTCCAAGGCGAAAAAAGCCAAAGTCGGTCCCACAAAAAAACCGAAGGCACCCAAACCGAAAGCGGCCAAGAATAAAGCGGCGGCTTCACCCAAGAAAAAGTAAACTCTGTACGGTCTCCTTGTCTCCGACATGTAAAAGTTGCGACGGGTGCGAGACGTTTAATGAAGAAGAAAAAAACCCAAAAAAAAATAATTATTCGCCCGATGCGACTGATGGTGGTCCCCGTGTGGCCGCAGTTAAACCAAGTTAACTATGTTAAGTTAAGTTAAGTTGTCTAACTATGATATATTATTTTTATGAAAATTCACTACAATAACGCATTTGCTGCGTCCCGAACATTTTTCATTATTGTTAATTTCTGTTAAGTATTCAATATTTTTTTACAAAAATACCTTTAAAATATATCCAATCTAATTCAATATTTTTTTATAAAAATACTTTTAAAATATATTCAATCCAATTTTTAGCTAGATTCCTATTTTTATACATATCTTATTGATGTGCTAAATAAAAAGGTTTTGTATTAGCATTTCGACAGATTATATAGTGTTTAGTTAGCTGTATCTGGGAGCGTATTATACTGCGGTTTTTTATTTACAAAGATCTTAGAACTAAACCATTAGGAAGTCTCTATTCACAAAATCGCAACAAAAAAATACTCCTATAGTTTACTTAGAAGAGCAAAATAAAAACACATACACTGTTGAAGATTCTAAGTTATTTTGTATTGGCATCAAGTACACGTGGTGAGTCTTAGAATAAGAGTATAATACGCTATTGGAAATTTCCCGGATACAGTGCTGAATAGCACTATTAGCTAAAGTAACGCTGAATACTTCAATAATCCTCCTTATTTCGCTTGACGGATTCCACATTTCGAAAACTCGAAAGCAGAACACATTGATTACACAACAATTCCTTATTGTCAGAAGGTTTCTTGAGTGACAATATGTTACGGAATCTAGGGCAATCGATGTGGGCAGGAGATTAAAACTAGCATTAATTTATTATTACAAATTACCAAAAGCAATCTGGAGACCTTATTTCTGAAATTCTGGGAAGTTACACAGTATAGAAAAGATAGTTTTCTTTTAGTTTTTCTTATTTCAACAACACACCACGAGGGCTTGCAGCCTCAATACTATCGTACCGTGGGTCTCGACAAGGAGGAAAGAGGCAACTTGTTAATTCTGGACCTGAAGGTTTGGAGGTTCGGGGGAGAAGGAAAACATGTGCCGGCAAGGAATTCCACAACTTGTGGAAGTCCACGGGACAAAAGAGAGGGCATAACAAAATGTTCTATGTCTGGTGACCTGGACAGTAAAAGGGTGCATTCGCTCTGTTCCTCTGGTTGATCTGTTGGGGGCAGCAGGTGGAGGAACTATGAAAGAAAGCTCCTCTGAGCAGTGCCCGTGCAGATATCTATAAAAGAGAGAGAGGTCACCAACGGCACGTCGGTGGGCAAGGGATGGCAGCCTTTGGGTAAGAGTAGGGTCACCGATGAGACGTATAGCTCTCTTCTGAATGGAGTCCAGGATAGCGAGTGTAGAAGCGGCAGCAGCACCCCAGATGTGGGAGCAGTATTCGAAGTTTGGTCTTATTTGTGAAGTATATAAAGTATAGAGATTAGCTGGTGAAAAATATTTGCGAGCCTGGAAGAGGAAACCTAATTTCTTAGCAGCCGCTTCTGCAACTGATGTGGCATGTTGGTGCCAATTGAGATTACGATCCACAGAAATGCCAACAAGTGAAAAGGACTCATTACTTTGAATAACTTGGTTGTTTATTGTGGTGGGTCTAGGGCTGGTGTATCTTTTATGAGAAAGAAAGCAAGACTGTGGTTTGGTGGGGTTGAATTGTACAAGATTTCTACTTCCCCAGTCTAATATTTTTTGGAGATCCACGGAGATAGAACACTCCATGAGCCTGCGATCCTCATCTAGTTGGGAGACAGGCTTAGAATATTGTATTTTGGAGTGTAGGGTGCTGTCGTCCGCGTAACTGTGAACTGGGTTGGATGTGCTAGAGAGGAGGTCATTGATGTAGAGAAGAAACAAAGTAGGGGCTAAAACTGAACCTTGAGGAACTCCTGCATTAATTGGATACAATTTAAAGGAATGGTCATCTACGCCAACAGAAATGCTCCGGTTGGAGAGGAAATTTGCTGTCCACGTACAGAGTTTTGGTGGTAGGGCATAGACCGGTAGTTTATTAAGCAGCGCTGCGTGCCAGACCTAGTCGAATGCTTTGGATATGTCTAGAGTGACAATCTGGGATTCACCGTGTAGTTCCACACACTTGTTCCACGAATGGGTGACAAAGGAAAGGAGGTCGGCAGTTGATCTGCGCTGACGGAATCCATACTGCATGTCGTGGATTAGACTGTGTTTTTCAAGAAATTTTAGTAATTCGGTGTTCATCCATCACTTTAGAGATGACTGAAAGGAGATAAATAGGCATGTAGTTGGTAGGAAGCGCTTTCGATCCTTGGGGACGGGTTGTACTCGAGCAGTTTTCCAGTTACTAGGGAATATGCCTCTATTGTAAGATATCTGAAACAGACGCGTCAGGACAGGAGCAAGTTCTGGTGCTCATTTTGTGAAAACAATTGCTGAGATCTCGTCAAGGCCAGAGGCTTTCCTGGTATTAAGAGAAGAGAGCATCTTTCGTACCTTTCTAGTTTTGAAAATGATATCCGTCATTTTATGCGCGACATTGTGGACTGTTGGTGATTGAACATTTGGAGGTGGGTTGAGAGTAGAACTGCCGGCAAACAACTAGGCAAAAAGTTCAGCCTTGTCCAAGGCGGTTGAAACAATGTCATCCCCTGAGACAAGAGGTGGGAACGTGCTCTTACAGAAATTATGCCGCTGGAGCTGAAGAGGACTTTGTTTTTGATGTGGTTATTATACGAGTTTTTTGCTCAGAAAGAATGCGGACATAGCGGTTTCTTGCGTCGTTAAATGCTCGACGGTTTTCTTGGCTGGGATTGTGTAGAAACTTTTTGTTGCTTTGACCTTTTCAAGTTTAGCCTTGTCACAGGATTTAGAGAACCAGGGCTTTTGAGTGGCTGCAGAGGTTTTCTGTGTACGTAGAATAAATAATTCCATGCCAACTTGAATAATTTCGGTGACGTTTTGTGAGATATCAGAGGGGTCAGGATGAGAGAAGCAGACAGATGCCCATGGAAATGAGGAAAAGTAATCTCGCATTTCGTTCCAGTTCGCGAGTAAGGGTTGACGGGGTAGAAATTGAATTTTTAAAAACAACTATTATTTTTTATTCTACCCTTTAGTTACAACCCTGACTTAAGCTACCGGAACTGGCTGATACACACAGCACTCGTACAGTAACAGAAGTGCGTGCTTATTGACGAAATCTCCTTATATACTAAATATTATCACTGACATTGCAAAATAGAACAAGGATATTGATAAGTATTAAATAACAATTAGTCAGCGATAATTGGGTACATAACTCTTCCACCCTTAAGAGGAAACTTTAGGGATTCTAAAGTTGACGTTGAAAATACATAAAGATACATGTTAAAAATTAAAAGTTTACATACATGTGTTGTTAGGGGTAACAAAGTTTAAAAATAATACATATTACAAAATAAAATGGTTTACACGCATATATGCTTAAAATTATAAATTACCTCTTTTAGATGGTGTAGGGAAGACTTGCATTTCCAAATCATCATTATTGTCTAAAGCATCACTATTTTTAGTTTTATAAATTTGCTGGATTTTATATTTTACATTTTCTCCACACTTACACCATATTAAAGTAATTACTAAAATTACAAAGATTAACAAGTATACAGGTAAATTAGAATGAGTTCAAATCGTATCACTGGAAATAAATGACATTGGTGACAATTGTTCTTGATCTAAAGTTAATTTAGATAACTGATCTAAATTAAATGATTTTAAGTTCAGGTGAATAGGCTTAATATCAGAAACGACACTATTATCCATCGGTGGTAGATATACAGGTTCTTCTTGTAAAGTTCCTTCTAAGTTGGCGTATTCAAATGTTTTCGTTATGAATTTACATGAATAAGGCACTGTGATTAAATAAGTGCCTTTAAGTTTATGAACTTCTTCGCTACCGCACTTTTCGTGTATTAATGTTTCGGAAGGTGCGATGAACAGGTACTTTTCGTCGCTGATGGTTTCTACGAGGATGTCGTCGATGTCGACTGGAACGTGAAGGCATTGAGGGTCTTCTTTAACTTGCAAAAGATTCTTGATGCAGGTATCTTGCTGGTAATTTCTCTCAAGGTATGAGATTTTACAGAAGTACTCTTGCTGTACTTCTAAACACTTGCTTTTGAGGTAAACAATTGTTTCTTCCGTCATTGCCACATAAGAGGTAGGTGGAATGATGGTGGTTAAATTGGTAGTTGGAATAGAGTACAAATGATAAAGGTTAAATGGTTTTGGATTTATTAGTGGGACATGGAGTAGAAATACTACATGCTCTTCGTTTATGTAATAATTAACGGTAATTGTTCTAATGAAAAGTATATTGTCATATGAATAAAAATTATCTTTGCTGTGATATTTAGATAAATCATTTTTCATCTCATTCACTGAGGTTTCATCAATAATTGTTAAATGTAAAGTATTCAAAGAAGCAAAGCTAATAGCAGTTATCAAATTATCGACAATTTGTCTGATATCAATTATACCGATTTTAAACATACTTAAAGTGTTTGCATAATGTTGGTCTTCACCTTTGATCATTTCAAGGCACTCTTGTATTCGTTTGAAATTAGCCGACATATTATGAATGGTTTCTTGATAATTCTTTATTAATAGTTTATTTAGCGACAATTGCTTATTATTGTTCGTTATCATGTTTTCTTGATTTAATTTTAGTTCATGGATAGCCTTATCATATTTTTCACCGTCTGATGCATCTAAATTGGCTGACACAAATTTAAAAACTGAGCCCAAGGCGTTAATAATTCCACGTTTTTGTCTATCTGTGTGGTCTAATATATTAGGGTGTATATTACGTAATTGAGACTTTAAATATTTTATTTGTTGCTCAGCATATTCCAGTTCTATCATATGTGTCATAATTAATTTGTTTTCAGTTTTCTTATGAAAAGTATTTATTGATTTTTCTAGTTGATTAGTTTTATCGCCAAGTATTTTAATGGGGTAATTATGTATAAATGTGTGGTGTGAATATTGCACACGGGCAGGACCTAATTTTAGTGGAAGGATTCCAGGATTATTTTCTAACGTTTTAATCTCGATTTTAGGTACTGTTGCTAGATTGTGGCTCACTAATATTAACACTGCTACTAACAGGTGTACTTGTAGATGGTACATCTGTGACAAATGAACGTTTCAGCTGGTATTTTCTGCTGGGTTTCGTTTCTTGTTTATGATACGTACGTCCTTTACTTGTCTCGATTTTGGTATCTAAGTCCTTCTTTACCTTTACATGCTTGTAAAGAGGTTTGGTTTTGTTACGAGGTAAGGTTGATAAGTACGCATCTAAAGTATTTATCGCAGGTGGATCTACGCGTTTTTCGTTAGCTTTCGCTATATATTTGTCTTTAATGTCCTTAGTGTGTTCGTATACATGAGAATAAAGAGATTTAATTCGATCTTGTAGATCTGTTAAGTAGGCATTATATTGCCTCTTTTCAGTAATTTCTAGTATATCTTTATTGTCTAAATGTCCAAATATAAGTTCTACAGGTCTAAATTGTGTAGTGGTATGAATGGTTCTGTTATATATAATGGCTGCGTTTTCCATTAAATTTTATTTAAGCGTTTTCTGATTTTGTAGCGTTAAAGTACGAATAATTTCGAGTAATGTTCCGTGTACTCGTTCAATTGGTCCGTTCGAATTTGGATGCAAAGGGGTAGTTATATGTAATTCGACGTTGTATGCTTCTAAAAGTCGCTTAAAGATTTCTGTATTAAATTGACCGTCTGTAACTAGGATTTTCGGTAATTTATATCTAGAAAATATTTTAATAAATTTTTCTGCTATCTCGACCATATTGGTGGAAGATAATTCTTCGTACATAAAAAACTTAGAAAAATTGTCTACGCATGTTAAGTATTTACCTTTATTTACTGAAAAAATATCCATATATATATATACTATGTGAAATGGAACTCTAGGCGTAGTGGTCGTTTATAATTTATATTTGGTTGGATGCCTTTCGTATTTGGCTTGTTGGCAAATAGTACAATTATTTACGTGTTTCTGGCAATCTTTAAATATTGTTGGCCAGTAATATAAACGTTCTACTTCAGATTGTAGTTCATGTATACCTCTGTGTGTTACTTTATGTAGTTTATCTAGAACTTCTTTTTGTTGGATTTCGTCCGTTACGTCTTTTAGTAATACTTGAGTAAATAGGAATTTGTAGTTATCTAAAAAATTATTATTGATTACGGTTGCAATTTCTTTGTATATACCGGAATCAGGGGCAAATATAGCCGTAATATGTGCAGGATCTGCATATTCTTTTAAAATGTTTAAGATTTCGGTTTCGAAATTATTACGAGTTAATTGGACTTCTATGCGTTGTTTATTAAAAGGATGTAAAGTTTTTATAGTAGGCTGAGAACCTAGTTTGAAGGAAAATTGTTTTTTAAAGGAATTTTATGATCTGTCAGTTATTTTTAATTCTGCAGAAATATCGTCTTCTTGCGAATGAACGGGTTTGTTGTCATTATTAGTTTGGCTATTTATTGGCTCGACATTTGTAGGTAAATTAGGTGTTTCTGTACTAGGGGGTATTATTTGTACATCTGATAAAATTTTAACATTTGATGGGGTTACAATTTCTTGTACATTTAATAATCTATCTAAGTCTGTAATGTCTAAGGGTGTACGTTCTGATACATCACCTGGATTAGCAAAAAGTGACAAAAGATCATTGGGGGTGTCATTCACTTGTATCGGATGAGCTTCCAATCGTGACAAAAAGTCTGCGTTCGCGTTGAGTTTACCTTTTTTTATAGATAATCTCATAATCATATTCCATGAGTTTTAAACGCCATCTCACTAACTTTGAGTTGGGTTCTTTGATATTGAAAAGCCATTGCAGTGGCTTGTGGTCTGAAATAATTGTAAAATGCGTACCGTAAAGGTAAGGTCTAAATTGTTTCGTTGCCCATACGATCGCTAAACACTCTTTTTCTATTGTAGAGTAATTAATTTCACTCGGGTTAAGAGTTCTCGATATATATGCTATGGGTTTATCTGCTCCAATTGGTCCTTGCGATAATACAGCGCCTAGACCGACATTTGAGGCGTCTGTCGTGAGTACGAATTTTTTACTGAAGTCTGGATAAATGAGAATTGGCTCATTACATAAAATTTGTTTTATCGTTTCGAAAGCTTCTATAAATTTGGAAGTATGCTCGACTTTGACATTCTTCTTTAAACATTCCGTTAATGGTTTTGCAATAGTTGCGTAGTTTTTCACGAATTTTCGGTAATAACCGGATAATCCTAAAAAGCTTTTAATTTGTTTTGGTGTCTTTGGAAGGCTGAGATTTTTTATTTTCTCTATTAGCTTAGGGTTAGGCTTTATTCCTCTGGTCGTTACCAGGAAACCTAGATATTCGATCTCATCAAGGAAAAATTCAGATTTATCGAGTTGTATTTTAAAATGGTGTTGTCTGAGACGTTGTAAAACTGTTATTAAATTACGCATATGTTCTTGTATATCTTTGCCTAAGATTATAATATCGTCTAAGTAGACAAGGCATATTTTATTTATAAGTCCCTTAAGGACCTCTGACATTACTCTGGTAAAACACGCTGGTGCATTCCTCAATCCAAAGGGCATTCTAATGAACTGGTAATGAGAATCTTCGGTTGAAAATGCTGTCTTATGTCTATCATTTTCATCGATTTATATTTGGTGGTATCCCGATTTTAAATCAATCTTCGAAAAGAATTTGGAATTTCCTAAAATATCTAATATGTTGGCAATATTGGGTATAGGGAATTTATCCTCTATAGTTTTTTCATTAAGTTTGCGAAAATCAATGACCATTCGCCATTGTTTTTTACCATCTTTACCTTCTTTCTTTGGTACAAGGAAAACTGGTGCTGAATAAGGAGAGGTACTCTCTGAAATAATGTTATGACGAAGTAGTTCGTCAATTTGTCGTTTAATTTCCGATTTTTGTGTATGCGGAAATCTGTAAGGTTTCACAAAAAGAGGTGTATCTGAATTTAATGGGATTTTATGTTTTACTATTGATGAAAAAGTTAGTTTGTCATTCTCTTGGTAAAATACGTCTCTGTATTGCAAGAGCGTCTGAAAAATTTCATATTTTTTGTGTGAAAGATGACATAATTTTTCTGCTAAAATTACGTCAAGTAACTTAGGGTTCGCTTGATGCTTTTGCGCATGGCATACGTGTATTTCTTTCAAATTAATATGATGCGCCTTTAAAGGTTTGCTAAGACTTAAGGTAAATTTATTATTGTTGCTCTTTATACAAGGTACAGTGGCTCTATAATTTTTTACGGTAGTTATATTTTCTGGAATTTTAAAATGACCTAAATCTTGGTGTGGAATAACGACTGTTCCTTTTTTTATGTTAACAGGAATTGTCACTGTCGTTTGCTCTGGTTCTACTTCTGTCTGAAAATAATTAAATGCAGGTGGTTGATACCTGAGTAATTCATATTCCTCGTTATTAAGTAAAACGTTGCCAGTTTTATAATTTAAAATCATGTTTAGTTCTTCTAAAGTTTGCGTTCCTAATAGTATGTCAAAATGTTCATGAAAATTAAGTACATAAAATTTTAAGAATTGTCCTGGTTGAAATAAGTCTGTTATCACTACTTGATTATGTGTAGAGTGATTCATTATAGTTTTAATGGTGAATTCTTCATTTACAATTTCATTGTTAAAATATTTATACGCTATGTTGGGATTTATTAATGAATTAGTAGCGCCTGAATCTATGAGGATTTTTAAACCACTAATTTCTAGATATGGTAAACTAGATGTGATTAAATTATGATTTGTTTCTACTAATTTTGTTCCGAGGCTGGTAAAAGAAAATTTTCCGCAGAATTTTCTTCATTCAAAACTTGTGATAGATCGCTGTCCATATTTTCTTGTTCGTAGTCATAAAAATCTGAAAATTGTTGATCATTTTCGTATGTGTATTCCGGATTATCGGGTTGCATTAGAAAATGCTGCTCATTTTCTAATTCTGTTAAATTTACTTGAGGATTTCGCCACCTCTGAAATTGAGACTGTTGGAAATTTTTATTTCCCGTGTTTGTAACACCTTTGTTAAAATTCCGGTTAATCGCGCTAAAGCTTGTTGCTGGTTGATTTTGTTGCGGCGTAACTGGTGGTCTCCGAGGCATATTTGGAGGATGATATTGTGATTGCTGAGGCCTGTTTGGCTGCGTAAATTGCCTATTATTTGTGTAATAATTACTTCTAGGTTGCGGATTAAATGCAAAAGTATTATTGTTTCTTATAGGTGTTTGTTGACCAAAATAAGGTGGTCTGAATGCTGTAGGCATTTTAATATTATTTTTCGGCAACACATTTTGTGTGTTAGAAAAATTATTTTTAGTTATGTGTTTAGAAACATATTTAATTATCGTAGGCGTTGCCTGAGATAATGTTCTAAATTGTTTAACCTCTAGGATAGTTTGTAGCATGGCTGGACAATTGTTGTACAATACTTCTAGGGCAGTTTGTTCGTTAATTTTAATATGTGCAATTTTTTGTGCGACAGACAGAGTATCGTCTGCCTGTATCTTTAAATTTAGACGTGTTTGCACGCTTTTAATTCTTTCTATAAAATCTGTTAATGTTTCTTTTTGATTTAATGTTAAAAATTTAAAGGTATGCGATAAAGTTAACCTATCAGTGTGATCACCAAACTTTGTTTGTAATGCCCATCTTAATGTAGGCCAATCCTGGATATCAGGACGTGTACTGATAAATGATTCGGCGGTGCTTGATAGTTTACTTAAAATTACGCAATATGTATAATCGTTTAATGTATCGTCTTGTGTGTCTCCGTATTTATCGTAAAATTTGTCTACTCTGTTAATAAATACTTGTAACGTGTCTGAGCTGCCATCAAATTTTGGGATGACATCTCCATAAATTTTAACTTTTGATAGTACTGAGTCTGAACTTGACCCGGAGGCTGACCCGCTTGAATTAATCATAGCCGAAGGTTCAACACTATTAAATAAAATTGAAGAGCTAAAAATATCTTTTAATAGACTGCTATCGTCAATGCTGCTTTCACTATGAATATCACTTAAATTCAGTGAAGGCAATGAAAATATTGATTCCTCGCAAATCTCAGATATTATCTCAACTTGTTTGTCGTTTGACATATAATAAATAAAAATAAATAAATAAATGTCCAAAAATATAGCTTATTCCCGTTATATCATTAATTTATAATGCAAAAATATGTAGATAACCTAAACCAATGCATATAATAATTGGAAACACAATTTGTAATGCAAACATAGGTAAATAACATACACCAATACATATAATAATTAGATCAATTTATAATGCAAACATATGAAAATCACATAAACCAATGCATATAATAATTGTAAACACAATTTGTAATGCAAAAATATGTAGATTACATAAACCAATGCATGTAATAATTGGAAAATCGATATAAAAGGAAATTTGTATATAGGAAAATTGTGGACTTACTTTTCTGGCTTCAAAGAAACGTCTGCTATATTGGCTGCGGACTTGTTCTTTGAATTTATTGTTGTTGCAGTCGTAGGTTCGTTCACCGGGGTTTGCTGGGGGCTGCTACCTATGGATTTACTACAGTTTTGCCAGTTAAAACATCCCGAACGACGATGCGCCAGTAAGGGTTGACGGGGTAGAAATTGAATTTTTAAAAACAACTATTATTCTTTATTCTACCCTTTAGTTACAACCCTGACTTAAGCTACCGGAACTGGCTGATACACACAGCACTCGTACAGTAACAGAAGTGCGTGCTTATTGACAAAATCTCCTTATATACTAAATATTATCACTGACATTGCAAAATAGAACAAGGATATTGATAAGTATTAAATAACAATTAGTCAGCGATAATTGGGTACATAACTCGCGGAGTTGTAGTGCCAAACGATACGTGGGTGTGATGACTATGTGACCTCCGGTTGCATTTCGCAGGAAGCAGTGACCATTCCGTGGTCTGAGCGACCCAGGGGGGCGGTGACTGATATCTTATAGCAGTCAGGATTTGTAGTAAGAGGGAGATCCAAGGGATTTGAGCTGTGTGTTGGGATGCGAGGAAAGTAAGTAGATTGATGAACCATATTGGCTTAAGAATTGCTGACTGCAAAGGCCTCCGCTGCTCTTCCTTGTGGATCGTTTTTTGAAGATCCTAGCCATTCCTTATTATGGACATTGATGTCACCAAGAATAGTGACCTCGGAGGAAGGATATTCAGAAATCAGAGGTTCGGTTTTTTCAGAAAGGTAGTCAAAGAGCTGGACAAAGTTGTTGTCAGAAGGTGACCGGTAAATGCAACAGATGAATTTAGTTGCAGCCCTGAGAGAGAGTTTTATCCATAGTATGTCTTTTTTCCAGCTTCTAAATTGGAGAGTCTGGTGCAGGGTAGATTGCTATGGACGTACGCGCACAGGCCTCCATGCAATCTAAAAGAAGTAAGGAGCTCATACCCCGGGAAATTAAGGTGATTTGTGGCTGTTTTGGCACTGATTTGAGTTTCGGTCAGGGAGAGGAGTTGGGCCTATTAGTCTGGAGGAAATGGTGGACGGAGTTCAGGTTAGAATTTAGGCCCCATATATAGTCGAGAAGGATATTGTAAATCTCGAGGCTGGCGCCCCCTGTACACCCCTCTCCCGGAGATCCGAGTGGAGGGGTATTTTGCCTCCGGAATCTTTTGTACAAGGAGGAGCCATCATCATTTTTGCTTATAAGGAAAACCGACTCACACACCAGAACCGGAAACGTTCGTTGGGACTTCACCGGCCCCTTGATGCAGGGGGTGGTACCTCCTCGGGCGTGAAAAAAATCCTTTACTATCACGTAAAGGAAAATTCCACTACCACCTACCATATTGCAAGTATACCACACCAGCCAACTATTAAAGAGCTGACCAGCTTTACAACTTGCTTAAGTTTTACTAAGGCGGATGCGTATGCTTCACCACTTCCTTACCTTGTTATTTTAGTATGACTGCCAGAAGGGATTGTCGCTCCCCTTTTTATGAAATTAGGTGTTACGACGCACGATAAATAAGTGCTAACTTTGGACTGTATACGATTTTTAATTAAAATTATTTCGAACTACGGCTACAACCCACCTGGCTCATCTCTCCATCTTGATTCTTCTTATCGCAGTCATACGCCTTTTTCAATATCTTGAAAACCGTAAACTTTTTGATAAAATCATATAGGATTTCTCTGAAAGAGCTTAAGCTAGCCTATCTTGATGTGACGTTTGATGTAAGACTTTTGGGACACACACACACACACACACACACACACACACACACACACATATATATATATATATATATATATATATATATATATATATATATATATATATATATATATATATATATATATATATATATATATATATATATATCACACCAATAACTAAAAAAATATGGGCGATTTTAATAAGATTTAGCAGATACCTTCCTCTTGTAAGTGGCTTGGATAAGTTCGTTAGCCAGAAAAATCAGACCAGGTTTTCTTTCGCAAAAAATTAATATTTTCGAGAAAAGCTATGGTAAGCAAATTTGGCTCTTAGGTTTACCATATAAAAAGTAAACGACACCCAAAATTCCAATCTCTTTCTTACAAGAAACAAAAGTTATAGGCATTTCCATTTGTCCATTTCTATGAAAAATCACTACCATAACGCACTTGCTAAGTCCAGACTTTTTTCTTCCATTTTAATCCCATATTTTCTCGGTAGAAAGTCTTAATTGGCACACCTGTATATCGATGTCTTGTAAAGAGCTTTTTTTATACTTCAACAACACACCACGAGGACTTACAGCCTTAATACTATAGTACCGTGGGTGTCGACAAGGAGAAAAGAGGCAACTTGTTAATTCTGGACTTGAAGGTTTGGAGGTTTGGAGAAGAAGGAAAAACATGTGCCGGCAAGGAATTGCACAACTTGCAAGTCCTCGGGACAAGAGAGTGGTCATAACAAGATGTTCTATGTCTGGTGACCTGGACATTAAAAGGGTGCATTCGCTCTGTTACCCTGGTAGATCTGTTGGGGGCAGCAGATGTCTATAAAAGAGAGAGAGAGAGAGAGGTCACCAACGGCACGTCGGTGGGCAAGGGATGGCAGCCTTTGGGTGAGGATAGGGTCACCGATGAGACGTATAGCTCTCTTCTGAGTGGAGTCCATGATAGCGAGTGTAGAAGCGGCAGTAGCACCCCAGATGTGGGAGAAAGAAGCCAAAGAAGAATATATATATAACCTCGTGGTCGCTCAGTATAACACAGAGAGTCATATACAGGGCGGCGCAATGTGTAAGAAATGTAAAGAAGAGCTATTTTCTATTTCCATGGTGAACTGGATTTGCAGGTTGATGCTATTAAGGATTTTTTAATATTTTTTTTTTATTTCAACAACACACCACGAGGGCTTACAGCCTAAATACTATCGTACCGTGGGTGTCGACAAGGAGGAAAGAGCAACTTGTTAATTCTGGACCTGAAGGCTCGAAGGTTCGGAGGAGAAGGAAAAACATGCGCCGGCAGGGAATTTCACAACATGGAGATCCTCGGGACAAAAGAGCGGGCATAACAAGATGTTCTATGTCTGGTGACCTGGACAGCAAAAGGGTGCATTCGCTCTGTTCCCCTGGTAGATCTGTTGGGGGCAGCAGGTGGAGGTACTATGGAAGAAAGCTCCTCTGAGCAGTGCCCGTGGAGATATCTATAAAAGAGAGAGTTCACCAACGGCGCGTCGGTGCGCAAGGGTTGGCAGCCTTTGGGTGAGGGTAGGGTCACCGATGAGGCGTGTAGCCCTCTTATGAATGGAGTCCAGAACAGCGAGTGTAGAAGCGGCAGCGGCACCCCAGATGTGGGAGCAGTATTCGAGGTTTGGCCTTATTTGTGAAGTATATAAGGTATAGAGATTAGCTGGTGAAAAATATTTACGATCCCGGAAGAGGAAACCTAATTTTTTAGCAGCCGCTTCTGCAATTGATGTGGCATGTTGGTGCCAACTGAAATTTCGATCCACAGAAATGCCAACAAGTGAGCTTCCACTAGCAATAACATTATAGCTCTCACTTAAAAACAAATTACCTAATTATTCAAATAAACACTTGTAAAAAAGAAACTTCAAAGTTATAAATTTTACGCTTTGCCTCACTGGAATGTTACAAAACTAATTTTTGTCCATGATACAAACTAAAGCCATTTTAGTTGTTTATGTGCTACCAGAAGGAATTGGCGTTACACCTTGTATGAAAATACGTATCAGTGTCTTATAAAAAGTTCCAGAAGCAGTAATATAATAGTCTTTACTTGTAAACAAATTACTTAATCAATTTTCGAACAATCATCATACTATGGAACCTACGTAAGGCAATCAAAGGCATACATCTCTTTGAAATAGGATATTTATGTTCATAAACGTCGATAGCAGCCACAAGCATAAGGATCTAGATGTTTTGTTCCATTGTAATGGGAACTTCTGTGAAGATATGATACTGCGTCTCCAATTCTCCTGCTGTTAGACACGTGGCTTTGTAGATTGAGAGATAACATTCAATTTAGACTCTATGGAACATGCAGCAATCTAGAACCCGAAGCCAAATAGAACTATTGACTTTACTGTTTTATTCCGTGTCATATGACAAAAATTCTATGGTGTATATTCAAGCCATGATTTGTCGATTCAACTAAGGATGACGTGATGTGTTAAGATATGATTGATTAGGATATACAGGTGTCCCACGTAGATCTTCCATTAGCCGTTTCTGGAGTACGGCTCAAAACTGATTTCTGAAACTTTACGCACATGGCTTCCTCAAAATTTCCAGTTAACTGAAAATATTGACGTTAGTATGTGACTTCTGGTTATACCGGAAGTAGACGTCAACGTTATTATTTCAAATGGAAGATGGTATTTTTTATTACAGATCTAGATTGCTCGTCAAATTTTATGTTAGGTTTTACTAACATATTATGTCATTTTTCTCAACCATTTTCGAGACATTTGACTTTTTTCAAAAATTTCTTAAAAAACATTGTCACCTTCCCACAACTTTAGCTCTCTTATTTTCAACCTGAAGAGTTGACATTTTAAAGTGCAAATTCTAAATTGCAACAAAATATTTGTACTTTACTAAGGCTAGTGCAAGTTAGACAGGGTGTCCGAAATAGACCGGTAAATCGTGAGATAACAATAGCCAACTCATACAATGTATATAAGAAGTACAGATCCCGATTCAACACCCAAGGTCGCTGACGAATGGGTTAATTAAAAGCAGCGCAATTAGAAGAATAGACTATTCATAAATGGGTAAACAACTAGACCTTCAAATCAGCAACCAGCCACCTGCTAGGATCACCTTCAAGACTGCAACTTAGGTGGAAACCGCCTCTCGGTCCACGCCCCACCAGAGACTATATATGGAAGTTACCAGACCACAGACGAACATTCCTACATTGTTATTGCTTGAGTCTCTTTTAAATTGTCATAATTTATATTTATCATTTTTTATTATTATTCATAAGTATTTTATGTAACTATAATCAATAAATTCTTTTAAAAAGTCAAGTGTGTTAACAAGAAAGTTAACTCGTGACAACTTTTAAACCTAATAATTTTTTTATTTTAAATAGAACACCCTATATTTTATAAGGCTGGTTCATGTACTTTTTATTGTTCTTTCGATTGGTATTAGCATTCCCTATGCCTGAGTCCCACCGATTTGAAGATATTTAAATATTATTTGCGATAAGAAATAATTATTAGTCAGTTTATCAGGTTGCCTAGGAGATGAACATTTTAACACGTTCATTGCCCACTTCAAAAGTTGAGATTTTACCGTGTGGCCAATATGTCTTTCTTATGCAGGTATCGTATTTGGGTACCAAACGCCTCGCTAAACATCATTTGACAATGTTCGTTTAAAATGACTAGGCTTTGTTATTATTATTATTATTTATCACGCAACGTCGCGTGATGGACCATGCGCAGTGTACATTTTACTCTGGTGACTCATCACGCGACGTTGAGTAATAAACTTCTCTCAGCCTATCTTACAATCTTACAACTTTAGTAACCAGTTGAGTATATAGAAGTAAATAAATGAATAACACAATGATTTGAAATGATTTTTTGCCCATGAGACTGTGCTGCTCTCCATTTTTAGATCCTTAATGAGATCAAAAATTGAATACTGCCAAATTATCTATGCAACAGCAACAAAATCAGTTCTGAAACCTCTGGATGTGATTGTAAATCATGCCTTAAGGATAATAACAGGAGCCTTCCGAACAAGCCCTACGGACAGCCTGTATCGAGAATGTGGCTGCGAAGAGAAGCAGCGCTACTACAATATTCGGCGAAAATTTCGGCAGACCCAAAAAAACCAGTTTACCATCTAGTATCTCAGTCGGATACCAGCAGATCTCAGAATAACTCCCTTGTGCCACTATCGATTGTTCAACATATCAGAGGATATCACCAAACACTCAATTTCAGCGAAACATTACCGCTGCGAAATGGACAAATATCGCCATGGATTATTAGATTACCAGATACAGACACCAGTCTCACAACTTGTAACACAGACTCCTTGCCTACCGACAGTGTGAATAAACTATTTCAGGATAATATATCACAATATAAATTTGACCTGATCATGTATACTGACGGATCAACGGGGTGTAGGAAGCGGTGTTATATTTCCCCTCAAAAGAGAGGCGTATCACCTATCATCAGAGTGTAGCAATTACACAGCAGAGTTATTTGCCTTAAAGAGGGCAGTCCACACATTCATCGACTCCTCATACAAAAATGCTTTACTGTGCACAGACTCTTTAACCTCTATTAATTCACTTGCATCGCTTTATGCAAGAAACCCTAAAGTAATTCAAATACAAGAAAGCGTCCACGGTCTCTATCATGCTGGCAAGACAATCACACTGATCTGGACACCTTCCCACAGTGGCATTTTAGGCAATGAAAATGCTGACGAATGCTCACGGAATGCGATACTAGAAAAGACAATAATACCCATACAAACCCATTCAGACCTTATTGCCAATATTAAAGAAAGTTCTAAAGCCAAATGGCAAACCCACTGGTCATCCCTTGACAACAAACTTTGCAAGATCGAAACATCAGTGACCCCAAAGACGCTCCCAAGGCTAACACGCAGGGAAGAAGTCGCTATCAGAAGAACTCGTATTGGTCATTGTAAGTTCACCCATGGATACCTTCTTATCCAGCAACAACAACCTCAATGTGAAATATGTGACAGAGTGATTACTGTTAACCATGTGCTTCAAGAATGTCCACTATATATCGATCCAAGAGTCGAATACCTAAATGGAAAAACACTAGCCCAAATTCTTGACTTGAGTGATCCAAAATGTGACTAATTTACTCTGTTTTTTAAGACAATCCTCACTATTTGATAGCATTTGATTACAGATACTTTAATTAGCGAAACAAAATGTACCGATAGTATCAATGACCTTTGATGTTAAGACACTTTAAACTTCCAAATAAAAAAAAATAAAAAAATTTTTTTTTTATTTAAATCAATTGAGGACAAGTTCAAACAAGCAAACAAAACAAAGTCAACTCTAAGTCGAATGAATCAACTAGAAAAAATGTCTGTGCAATAATATAAAAAAAAACATTCAAACACGAAACTAAAAAACCTTCTTTCCTTCTACATCAAAAGAATGAAATAATCCAACTTACTATTTTTTGGCACATGTATGTAATTCAAAAAAACAATCCAAACACATAGGTGGGCTATCGTGACACTCTTTGCACTCCATTGTAGTCTGCACTCTTTTTTTTATTTCGGTAACAGTTCCTGCAATCTTTTGTGGAGGTAGCATTTACTTTTCTCTCGCCCCCTGTTCTCATTGTGCGCTCTGTACATTTGGCTATTTTGCTAATCTTGTGTTCTTTCTGTCCCTGCTTACCTTTTTCCAAAACTGTCGGTCCTTCATGTTCAAGTAACAAATGTTCACTCTCCCTGAAGTCGTATAATGAAATTTTGGGTTCCCCAGAAAACTTGTTGTACAAAACACGTGCATTTACCAAACTCATCATCGGAGTGTGAATGAAGAATTTTAAATACAAGCGCAGTGTATTCCTTTCACATGGGTAATATGAGATCATTTGATCCCGAAGATCGACTCCTGACATATTTTCATTATAGCGCACTATAGCCAGTGGTTTGCAGGTCTTAGTTCCTCGCTTGCTAGTAGCCTCTTGCATTTCATCAGCAAACTCGTTATATATGTAATTTATCTTTCTCTTATCTCTCCATTTCCCGATGTGAACTCTATTTCGAAATTCAGATATGTTCTCATCTTTCTTTTTTTAGAAATAGTTGCTTAGGGGTTGTTTTTATGTTTTTTATATAGCGTACCAGTACAATAGGTTCGTCGATTCTGTAATTTTCTTACTAGTGTGGACGAATTATAAAAAATATCCATGTATGTGGAATGTCCAGCATCTAATTTGTCCGCCAATAACTTCTCTATAATTTTGTCAATGTGGCCTTTTGCTGCTGTTTCATCTTCCGCGCTAGTGAATACATATAGTTCAAAATCAGACAGCCTGTCTCTGCAAATACGTTAATTTTATTCCGTATTTATGTCTTTTTCCTTTGATATATTGGCGGAAAAATAATCGCCCTCGCCACAGGACCATTGATTCATCCAAAGATAGATTTTCTCCTCAACAATAAATTTTACTCATTGTTAAATTGAAGGGATCAATTACACTTTTTCATTTATTCACACGTGCAGAAGTGTTCTCTTCTTGTCCAGGAGTCATGAAATGTAAGCATCGTAAAATAATAAAGAATCTGTTACGTGACATGTATTTTGAGAAGCACGACTTGTATAGTCTGTGAACTTTCCAAAAATCAGTTAGACGATTCATTTTTGCAGTACCAGTATGTAGCACCAGACCCAGAAAAGTCTTGAACTCTTCTAGAGTGAACTCTTTCCACCTTGAAATTCGTGAGTGTCGATGTTCACTAGAACTTTTCATTTTTTCTGCGTATTTGTTTGCACACTGGACTACTATTTTTAGATAATTCTCATCATAAAACATATTAAAAAACATATAGGATCTTCATATACCGTTACAGTAAGTTTACACTCGCGAAGAAATTGTATTTGTCTCATGGAGCTGCTGTCAGTGCTGCACTCTGTAGTTGAACCCCTTGTCGAAAGATTGTAATTTTGATGTGGCAAAGGCGGTGTTGGACTTATGTTTCTCGGTCTTCCGTCATTTGTTATCACATAATTCTCCTGCTTCTCCGCTTCTCCCTTCTCTATTCGTTCTGCGTGTGAGTGTGGTATCTTCATCTTGATCATTATCGTCGCTAAACTTGAAGTCTTTATCATCATCACTTGTCAAAACAAAATCTTTATCGAAAATCTCTAAAAGTTATTCTAATTCACGTGTAGTCAAAGGACGTTTTTTTTTTCTGCATCCATTCAGACTTAGCATCATTTTTCCTCTTTATACCTCTGGAGGTTCCTAGTTGGTCACCCATTGTGAACAGCGAAGACAAATGTTTACTAAACAAAACAAAACACTGTGCAAAACAATGAGTCTCCGAAAGTAAAGATGGAATAAACAACACTGTAACTGCCACTGCTTCACTAACCTATAAAACAGCTACGACAAAATCAAGCGCATGATTTCACTGGCCACGTCCACTTCCCGAAATCTTGATTCTTGCCCCGAAGGCCCACACTGCAGCCTGAGGCTATTACACAGCGACCAGTATTCTATGATGAATATCAAATTACCAGAGTACATCACAGGACGTCGAGTCATGGGCCACGTTGGTTCAGCGCTGGATCACTCGAAGTCGCGTGATCGGCAACGAACGTGTTAAACGTCATCTTCCGACATAAGTAAAATATGCGACGACTTTGGAATATAACTTTTATTTACAGGGAGTATAATTGGATTATTACCAGAAGATGTCGTGTGGTTGCAAAGAGATTTCCACATAAACACAGATCAACACGTTACATGGTCAGAATACTACTAAAAAAATTCTAAGAATGGAGTGTTTCGTCCAAAATTTCATAAGAGTAAAGCGTTATTAGGAAAGAAAGATATTTGTATATTATCACTGTGGCAAATTTGCACCGTTCACTTCGAGACATTTGGTGGGTCTTTTAATGATGGTATACGTGGTTTGAGAATTTTAATGATGGTACCCGTGGCTCGAGACAGGTAATCTTGATCCATTGCGTTGAAGCCCTCTTATAATCTAGCTATCATATCTTGTTTTGTAGTAGGTGGTTCCTGGTAAACTTTGCTCTTAATGCACGCCCAGATACTAACATCTAGTGGAGTCAAGACTGGTGAGCGGGCCGGCCAACGATGAGTACCACCGTTATCTATCCATCTGTCTTCAAATGTTTTCTGGAATAGGTCGCTTACTATCTGTAAGTTATGTGGTGGAGCTCCATCTTGTTGATAGCAAACTTCTGCAAATTCGTGTTTATGTAAGGAGTTCAGCTCTGGTATTATTACTTGCTGCAGAATGCGACAATATCAAGGACCTGTGAATACTGCACGTTTTGGATTCGTTCTTACCTTTTTTTAATCTTACTTTTAATTATTACTGATATGAATAAAAGGGTCATATTTTCAAATTTAGTTTCGAGTGAGTCTAATAAATATTTTAATAACATAATGTACTAATAGGCAAATTCAACTCAGGATTGCCTTATATTATTGGTACCAACCTGTTAAGTTATCATCATAAATGTTAAGGGCAGAAATGTTATTATATTTTACTAGGCAAGATACATTGAAACTGCAGCAGTCCTGGAAATTCTCTAGTAAT
This sequence comes from Tillus elongatus, assembly GCA_964006375.1. Classification (NCBI taxonomy): domain Eukaryota; kingdom Metazoa; phylum Arthropoda; class Insecta; order Coleoptera; family Cleridae; genus Tillus; species Tillus elongatus. Next base: position 120,254,355 of record OZ023268.1, on the reverse strand, counting down.
GATAGGATTTTCGGCCGACCAATGGTTACTGTTGTGACGATTGAGCATGCCCCCGTTTCAAAATTTTGACTCATCGCACCATATAATTTTTCTTCAGTAATTTTCATTTTCATGTGTTTTCAAAAGATACCATTCGCAGAATTCTACACGCCGGGAAAAATCCCCAGGTTCTAAATGGTGTATTAAAGTGAACGAAAATGGAGCTCATTTATTAGTTTTAAGAATTCTGTGAATAGTTCCTCTTGAAAGATGCAAACTTCTACTGCAGTCTATGATTGACGCATGCGGATAAGCAGTTAAAAATGCCAAAACATTTTTTTGTGTCTCTTCATTGTCCAATAGCGGTTTATTCTTATTATCTTCTGAACGAAACGTTCCATTCTCAGAGAAATTTGTCAATAATCTTCTGATCATGTCAGGAGTTAGTCTATGTCTATCTGGAAATCTCTCTGAAAACACTAGACATGTTCTGCTAACAATTCGATTACACTCCCCGTAAATAATAATTAATTTCAAAAAGTCATTGTTTGAGTAATTAAGTGTGGCATTATTGTGGAAAATACTCTTTTTTATTAAAATACAATTGACAAACGTAGTTTACAGTAAAACCATTAAGTTTACTATCGGAAGATGACGTTTAAAATGTTCATCTCCTAGGCAACCTGATAAACTGACTGATAATTATTTCTTATCGGAAATATGCCTCGAAGTGAACGGTGCAAATTTCGAACATTTATTGTGAAGTGATAACAGAAAAATCTCTTTGTTCCCTAATAATGCTTTACTCTTATGAAATTTTGGACGAAACACCTCATTCCTATAAATTTTTTGGTAGTATTCTGATCATGTAACGAGTTTATCGGTGTTTTGAGGAAATCTCTTTGCAACCACACGACATCTTCGGTTAATAATTCGAGTATACTCCTTGTAAATAAAAGCTATATTCAAAACTCGTCGGAAGATGATGTTTAAAATTTTCATCTCCTAAGCAACCTGATAAACTGACTAATAATTATTTCTTATCGCAAATAATGTTTACATATCTTCAAATCGGTGGGACTTAGGTATAGGAAATGCCAATACCAATCGAAAGAACAATAGAAAGTACTAACGTTATAAAATATATGGTGTTCTATTTAAAATAAGAGAGTTGTTAGGATTTAAAGTTGTCACGATTGACCGGTCTATTTCGGACAGCCTCTCTTACTTGTACTAGCTTTAGTAAATTCCAAATATTTTGTGGCATTTTAGAATTTTTACTTTGAAATTTAAACTTTTCGGGTTGAAAAATAAGAGAGATACAGGTGTGTAAATGTGACAATGTTTTTTAAGAAATTTTTGAAAAAAGTCAAATATCTCGAAACTAGTTGAGAAAAGTGACATAATATGTTTATAAAGCCTACCACAAAATTTGACGAGCAATCCAGATCCGTAGTAAAAACACCATCTTCCATTTGAAATAAGAAAGTTGACGTCTACTTCTGGTATAACCGGAAGTTCCATACTAACGTCAATATTTTCAGTATACTGGAAATTTAGAGAAACCTACGTGCATGAATTTTCAGAATTCAATTGTAAAACGTAGGTACTCTAAAAGCGGCTAATGTAAGGTCCACTTGGGACACCTGTATATACAGAGTTATTTATTAAGAACGAGCCATTTCTATTTTTGAACTATTTAATGATCATATTTATAATACATACTTATAATTAAAACCGTTTTCGTTTACATTGCTGCTCTTTAAGGCCATGGCAATATAGAAGAAGTTAAACTACAAGAGTTATCAGACAAAGGCCAAGAACAATTACCGGGTTTCATATACAGGTGACGAAGTTTTTGATTAAAGGCCTATTCAAATCCTTAATTGCAGTTGCTCCTAGTTGTGAAAATCATAGAAAAGTATAAATTAATATTTATTAATCTATAAGTGAGCAATGTATGTTTTTACCGAGTGTTTTTCTATTTATTTAATTCTAGTGCTTTTGCATCATTTAATCTACTACGGTTATGTTTGAATTTTAAGTAACTCCAGTTTTCAAAAATACACATTTTTGCATAAAATTTACGTTTCTCCCCCTCTCTTGCTCTTCAAAATATGACGACGAGGTTTTTTAGAGGACAACCCCTGTTTTTTTTTTTTTTGATAGATCATTGAACTGTCTACACGGTATCATCAAAATTTTGATACGTCAAATTGTTAAATTTGCAAATAAAAAGTTATTAAAATTTCGGGACGCAGCAAGTGCGCTATAGTAGCGAATTTTCATAAGAATTTCACACTATGATTATACAGCATATTAGTAAAGTTAATACTTTAAACTTACACAGACCTTGAACATTGATTTTAGAGGTCCTAGTACGCGCACATTTGAAGAATTCTTTCGAAAGTGTTAATATTGATATCTCTATCATCAAAAAAATCTTGCGTTCTAACTCCTTTTGAGAAAACTTTCAATTTTCTCTGAAGGTAAAGAACTAGATTTTGTTATATCTGTAGATAGTGTAAGTATCTCTAAAAGAAACTTGTATTACAAATTTGATTAAATTTATAGAGAAGATTTCCAGAAGGAAACCTATTCATATTTAGAAAAGTAAAGTATCTGCCAAATTATAAACGTAGTAGTTATTTCGGCTTATGAATCGCCAGTATGATTTGCTTTTAGTCAACCTAATCAAAACTGTTTTTTCAATAACAATTACTGCAATAACAAAATTATAATTTCAGACACAAAGGTGACAAACTTATTTAGGCGTTTTAAACAAAAATGACATCTTGTTCAAAACGTATGAAATCTGTGCACTATTGTTTCTCCAAATGTCAAAATAAAACATTTAAAAAAATACATTCATCGAGATGGATTCGATCGGGTAACCTTCTGCTTAGGAGGCAAGCGCGGTAGCCCCTGCGCTATCTAGGAACACGTCAACAAAGGTTTTATTTGCGTGATACTTTAGATCAGCTTCATGCCTGGGATATTATATTCAAACTATACAGAATTAATTAATTCCAGAATTAGTAGAATTACCATTGAAACACGTCCCACGACTGTTTCGGTCTTACATGACGTCTTATGTTTAGGTTTAAAGATAACAGAGACTATTTTAGAATCATTTTATAGAGACTTGGCTTGATTTTGTTTAAATTTCTGCTATATTATGCGACAGCATAATATATCTATGCTGCGTTAAAACTGTGTTTGGGGGCCGTTAATAAAACTACAGATATTGTATATTTTAATAATTGATTGAATCGCCCAGTTAAATAACAATCAATTGGCAAATTTTCAATTTCATGTCGTCTGTCGTTTTCCATAATTGCGGCCGAGATTTCACGATTGTTGGTTCAGGTAGTATGTTTTCTGCCTGGTGTATATTTAGTTCGGTTACCGTCGATGTATGGTTTATACCTGTTGTATGAATTAATCTACGTATGGCAGTTAACTACTCTGTCTGTCAGGCATTGAACTTTAACCACTAAGTCGATTTAACGCATGTCTTTGGGATTTTATTTTTAATTTAGAAAAAACTCTAAATATTGTGTACCACATTACTTAAAATTCACAACATGGGTTTATTTTCACTATTTCTAGCGACATGTAAAGTCTTATTCCAGTTGCTCTGATACTTACAAAAATATAGCGTTTTCAAAAAGTTTGCCCGATTTTCCACCGGAAAAACTTGAGCATAAAGGCTGATTAACGAGCTTGACCTCGGCTTTTGCCCAGATAAGATTTCTGCCAAGTTTCATTGGAATCAGTTTAGTATTTTTTGAGTTATCGCTTGACGACGTATATATATATATATATATATATATATATATATATATATATATATATATATATATATATATATATATATATATATATATATAAACATATAGAAACTTTAACAAACCTTTTTTCAAAATCTTTTCATCGTGATCTCTCTATTAGGGAATTTTTCTGAATGAAAATTCGCTAAAAAGTGGAAAACGTAAACTCTAACCAAAACAACAATCAAGAGATAAAGGCACTTATTCAACAAATTAAAGTATTGTTTCCTGTAAATATAATATAATATTCGAGATGCAATCCACCGACTTCTTTACAATAAGAAAATCTGTTGACGCATTCCTCTTGTACATTGCAAATGACGTCAGGGCTATAATTCAACTCATTTCATACCTAGTTCGATTATTTAAATCTTCTAGGTTATTTGGTTTCCTTACATAGATTGTTTGTCTTAAATACCCCCATAAAAAATCTAGGTGCGTAAGACTTGAGGGGTACGATATTGGTCCTCGCCTACCGATCCACTTGCCAGGAAAGCAGTTATTAAAAAACTCGCGAAGAGGACGTGCAAAGTGCGGAGATGCACCGTCTTGCTAAAACCAAATATCATCTTTTGGTAAATCAGGATCATCATATCTCATACATACCTGACATTTCAGTGACTTTATCCTTATTTTTTGTATTAGCTAACAAATGTTTTAAATTATTACTTGTCGCAAAGGTTATCCCCTAATCAGGTTTCTTAAAAATGCTCTCAAAACACCGTGTGATTCGCCGTTCAAATGGTAAGGAGACCAACTTTTTTTCTGCTTTATCTTTTCTGAATATCGTGGATTCCGCTAACATGTTTTTGGTTCTGTGTCTATTAATTAATTTTTCCTCTAAGCAAAGCGACTATCCGTTATGTTTGGCCACGTTTTTAATGTACCGCAATTCTCTTATATATCTACTTTTACTTGAGGGAAATTGTATTAATCTATTTACTAAAAAATTGTAAACAAGCCGTTTTTGTTGCGAGGCCGAAGTGAAGTCTCTAATTCGGTATTTAAAATATAATTACAAAACAAAATTCAATACCAATTTATTGCTTAATAGTTATTAAAGTGATACACCAATGTGTCATTTACAAAACAATTAACATGCTCTCTTGTTCCATTGGTTTATTTGGTAATTTGTACTTAATTTAAATTTCATTTGGTAGATTTCATATTTCGGTCAACGTTATTTTGCACCATTAAATAACTAAAATTTGATACAATAATTGCACTGCAGGTTTCCCATGTGAGCGAGTTTCCAATATCCACACTAAACGTATAGAAACTGTGTTCGTTATTTATATACAAAATGCATTCAACGAAAAATATGACAAAAGGTTTAATTACTGTTCTCATTCGTAGCCTTCATTGATTTTAATTTGAAAGTGGGAAATTGTTTATATTTTTATTTTTGTAACGTAACAAAACTCAATACGGATGACGTCGTATTATTCCAGATATATATGTATGTACAGTGTGTACCAAACTGGATGAGAATGTATTAGAGATAGGGAGACGATTAAAATAGTAATGTTTTGTAGAATGTCATGTTCGTTCCAAATATGACTTGTATTTTGCCCTGCCTATTTTCGTTTTCAAGTTATTTTGAAAAAACCTACGGTTGTCGATTTCTTTTTTCTTCAATATCTAAATAGGCGTTGATCTGACATGTCTAAGAGTTGCCAATTATCAGGAGACTTTTGACAGAATAATCTTTTTGTGCTATTCTTAACTTTGGACAGGCCTATTTCTCTTCTTTCAGTCGTCTCTAAAGTGATGGAAAAGTATATAAACACCGAATTACTAAACTTTCTTGAAAAACACAGTCTAATCCACGACAGTCAGTATGGATTCCGTCAGCGCAGATCAACAGCCGACCTCCTTTCCTTTGTCACCCATTCTTGAAACAAATCTATGGAACTACACTGTGAATCCCAGATTGTTGCTCTAGACATATCCAAAGCATTCGACCAGGTCTGGCACGCAGCGCTGCTTAATAAACTTCCGGCCTATGGCCTACCACCAAAATTCTGTATGTGGACAGCAAATTTCCTCTTCAACCGGAGCATTTATGTTGTCCTAGATGGCCGTTCCTCTAAACTGTATCCAATTAATGCAGGAGTTCCTCAAGGTTTAGCTTTAGCCCCTACTTTGTTTCTTCTCCACATCAATGACCTCCTCTCGAGCACATACAACCCAGTTCACAGCTACGCGGACGACAGCACCCTCCATTCAAATATACAATATTCTTAGCCTGTCTCTTTAGCCCAATTAGATGAGGATCGCAGACTCATGGAGGGTTCTGTCTCCGTGGATCTCCAAAAAATATTAGACTAGGGAAGTAGAAATCTTGTACAATTCAACACCACCAAAACTAAGTCTTGCTTTCTTTCTCACAAGAGATACACCAGCCCTAGACCCATCACAATGAACAACCAAGTTATTCAAAGTAATGAGTCCTTTTCTCTTGTTGGCATTTCTGTGGATTGAAATCTTAATTGGCACCAACATGTTACATCAATTGCAGAAGCGGCTGCTAAGAAATTAGGTTTCCTCTTCCGGACTCGCAAATACTTTTCACTAGCTAATCTCTATACCTTATATACTGCACAAATAAGGCCAAACCTCGAATACTGCTCCCACATCTGGGGTGCCGCTGCCGCTTCTACACTCGCTATCCTGGACTCCATTCAAAAGAGAGCTATACGTCTCATCGGTGACCCTACCCTCACCCAAAGTCTGCCATCCCTTGCCCACCGACGTGCCGTTGGTGACCTATCTCTCTTTTATAGATATCTGCACGGGCACTGATCAGAGGAGCTTTCCTCCATAGTTCCCCCACCTGCTGCCCCCAACAGATCTACCAGGGGAACATAGCGAATGCACCCTTTTACTGTCCAGGTCATCAGACATAGAACATCTTGTTATGCCCGCTCTTTTGTCCCGAGGACTTCCAAGTTGTGGAATTCCTTGGCGGCACATGTTTTTCCTTCTCCTCCGAACCTCCAAACCTTCAAATCCAGAATTAATAAGCTGCCTCTTTCCTCATTGTCAACACCCACGGTACGATAGTATTTAGGCTGTAAGCCCTCGTGGTGTGTTGTTCAAATTTAAAAAAAAATTGTGATTTGTTTTTGAGTTACAGGTATCAACGATTGTTTTTATTATGGCAGCCATTTTGGATTTTTGCTCATGTGATAGCCTGTGAATAAAGCTTTCCAATGATATACAACATGCTTGAGAAATCTTGTAATTGCACTGACAATTTTGAGAAAACCAGTTTTGAGGATACAAGGCTATGAAATCCAATACCAGAAAACAAATGACAAAAAAGTGTTCAAAAAGCAGTAGGCCATGGAGTATACCAGCAGAATTTTACTGTTAACATAATTTTCTATAATGATTCACGATAAAAAAAAACTTTGAGCACACCAACGAATCGGCCCGTTATTACAAATGATATTTTACATTACATTACCCTAAAAAATGGTTGTAATTTAATTAAATAGGTAATCCTAGTAAATAACTAAATTTACTAACAGAACTCGATAAAAAGCAGATTAATGATTTACGAAAACCCCCTTGAAAATTGTTTGATTTTTAAACGTAAATCAACTGAAAACAACACAAGAAAGGTTGCTATGAATATAACACTATCGCGACAATTAAGAATACTGTCATTCTTAATCATCTGAACAATTTGAGGTGTATTTAACACGTTGATTAAAATTTTGTACTAAATAGTTTGTTTCCTGTTTATTTTAAATATTATTCAACAATATGTTCAGTAATAAAGAATATTTTTACATGTTGCAATATTTTATTCGTTCTAACCGAAATACGGAGGCAGCTGCAAATTCATATCAAAACAACTACCCAGAAAGACGACAACCAAACACCAAAATATTTTGCAGGATAGTGACCAATATATAGACCCACGGTAGCTTCCACGCAAAAAAACCACCAGTGCCTAGAAATGAAGAAAGAAATAATGCCGTCTTACAGGATACAAACGAAAACCCTCCGCAATCTGTTCGGTTTTATGGTAAACAAATTGACGTTCCAAAAAGTACGGTACACCGTGTATTAAAACTAAGTCATTGCCATCCATACAAATCCACAATCGTACAAGGCTTAAATGTGGACGATTACCCTAAGCGACTTTAACTCTGCAGATGGTATCAAGGACAATGTCAGCAAGATGAAATTTTTCATTTGAAAATAATATGGACTGATGAATCGATATTTACAAATGGTGGTGTGTATAATCGCCATAATAGGCATTATTGGGCAAATGAAAATCCCCATCTAAAGAAAGAAAAACGATTGCAAGACAGATTTGGTATTAATGTTTGGTGCGGCTTATTAGGTAAAAAACTGTTATTTTTATTTGTAGATTAGACAGTTAATTTTAAAAAATTTCAGGTAAGTTCTTTTTTGGTTCGTTTTTTTTTGAAAATAATTTAACTGAGGAAAGGTATCTTAATCAATTGAAAAATGATATCTTACCAACAATTAGAAGAGTTCGTGATAATTTAGACGAGATTTGGTACCAACAAGACAGTTGTGCAGCTCACAACGCTAAGATCGTCAAGGAATTTTTGTACCAAAATTTTAATAATCGTGCCATTTGTATGTGTTTGTATTTTAAACAGTGAACTCTGTACCAAAATTTAGATCTCTAGCTTTAAAGTCAAAGAAGTTATGGGCAGGTAAAGAAACAAATTTTGGAGTTTTCTTCAAAACCTCAAACTCGTAATTTTAAACGTCAAAATTGGCAATGTTTAGGCAAAGAACGTGAAACAAATACAGATTGTGAAAAGAAAATGTTGCAAGAAGAGTATTCTGCAAACCCTTAAGTTTCAGATTCAACCGTCATTGCCCTTCATTTTACTAAAATATTCACAGAAAATTCATTTCAAATAGTCCCTTTCTCTGATGCTTTGGCTGTTGGTTCAGTTAAGTTGATGATTTCGCTGTAGGTTTAGTGAAGTTTATGGTTTAACGGTCTATATTTTTTTAGCTGATTTTCGTAGAACAAATTCATTAATGCATTTTTGCACTTTTTATCGAAATATGATGCGTTTGCAAGAAAAAAATCCGGACGCAGTAAGTGCGTTTTGGTAGCGAATTTTCGGTAAATTTTCAGTTTAGCTCCAGAACGCTTTTCAAAAAAAAGTTTTCAGAAACCTGCCTAGACCCCCCCCCCCCCCTATATCCACAAACCCCAAGAAAAATTTCTTGTTCACACCCCCCAAGGAAGTTACGGGACCAGGAGTGAGTAGGGGTGCTGGGCGGGGTAGGTAGTAAAAAGAAATATGAGGAGAAAATTCGAATAAAACGAGCTTATAAGCTGTCTTTTTTACATCTTGACGCCATATCCCTCTTAAAACCTGCCTACCCCGCACAGCACCCCTATCCCCCCAGGTGCCATAACTTCCTTGGCGGGTAGGAACAAGACATTTTTCTTGTGATTTGTACAGCGAGTGTGGTTGTATGCACGCGAGGGGGAAGGAAAATCCTCACGACGGAGCAGCCACTCCCAACTCTTCCGCAAGTCAAACCGGGGGGGGGGGGGGGGTCTGCTTCATCGTAGTCATTTTCCTTCCCCCCTCGTGTACATACAACCACCTTCGTTGCATAAACCACAAGAAAAACTTCTTATTTATACCCCCCAAGGAAGTTACGTGACCTGGGGCAAATAGGGATGCTGTGTGGGGTAGGCAGGGTTTAATGGCGATATGGCTAAAAAATGGACAGCTTTCAAGCAGTTTTCTTCGCATTTTCTGCTCATATTTTCTTTTTACTACCTACCCAGCGCAGCACCCCTATTCACTCCCAGTCCCGTAACTTCCTTGGGGGTGTGAACAAGAATTTTTTCTTGTAGTTTGTGCATCCAGGTGAAGTCCTAGTAATGTTTCTGAAAACAATTTTTTAAAAGCGTTCGGAAGCTAATCTGCAAATTTACCGAATTTTCATTAAATCCTTCAAATTTCATTAACTCAATTTTCTATTAGCGTACGCTTTGTTGGTTAGGAAACCAACATTTAAGTTTATTTTCGGAAAATTTTCATACCATAAGTAATTTTGATAAAAAATAGTACATTGTTTTTACAACATAGGCTATACCGGTAATCAGATTGATGCTCGCATTTGCCATTAAAATATTTTTATGGAAATTCACTTCCATAACACACTTGTTGCATCCAGACTTTTGAAAAATGTTTATCTATTTTCAAACAATAAAGTTATATTAATGAAATATGGTACATTCTTTCTACTATATTATAGGCAACCAAGTTTGATGCCTGCTTTCATCAAAGAAAGACATTTGCTAATAAAAATATTTTTAAAAAAATTCGCTACCATAACGCACTTGCTGCGTCCAGCCTTTTGTTTATATTTATTTTATTTTCAAAAATATGGATACAGTAATAGTCAATTAGAGGTGAAAGGGGTTTAGATGCAGCAAGTGCGTTATGGTAGCGAATTAAAAAATAATAATTCATAAAGTGATAACTCAATTTCCCATTAAACTAGAATTTTCAGTTTTGATACATAGTAAAATCCATATAAAGGCAACGTGGGTACTATATTTGAAAAATAACTACAAACTTCTTTTAAAAAACCTTTTTTGTTATTTTGTTTTCACAAACTGGTTCGATTGTGTTGACTAGAATGGATCATCCAAGCGATTAATAAGGAAAAATACCTTCCACGTTTATAATTTGGCAGGTACATTCCTTTTGGAAATAAAAATTAAATTTTCAGTAAAAATTGCAGTTTAGCACACGTGACACCTTTAGAAAAAAATTCTCAGAAACATGCCCAGAACCCTTTCTGGATGCACATACCACAAGAAAAATTTCTTGCAAACGGCACGTAAGAAAGTTACAGAATCAGGAGTGCTCTGCAGGGAAGAAGATAAAAAGGAAATGTGAGCCGAAAGTTCGAAAAGCCAGCTTAGTTGGACCTCTATAAGCTACCTTTTACCCATTTTGTAGCTATACTTCCTTAAAATCCTGTTTACTTCGCCCAGAACCCTTATTCACCGCAGGTGCCGCAGCTTTCTTGGGGGTTGTTCCGAATAAATTTTTCTGGTTTACATTGTTCTTATTTATGCATTGAGGGTGCTTGTAGGCATGAAGAAGAGGGAGAAGAACCCCCGTGATGAAGCCACAAACCAAGATTTTCAATTTATTGTTAAATTGTTACCTCATTTCATTTGTTTAAAATATTAATCCAAAAATGAATTTACGCTGGCCTTGTTTGTCAGTGTCACATAGAAAGCTGCGATATTTTATCATTTAAAAACGTATGTATACAGTAACAGTAAATAAGCGATGAAGAGGGTCTGGGCGCAGCAAGTACGTTGTGGTAGAGAATTTTCGTAAAAAGAGTGCAAATCCGATAACTCAATTTCCCATTAAGCTATAATCTTCAATCTTGAGCCATAGTAAATCCTATGTAAAATACCTTTTTGGTTGTTTTGTTTGCAGAAACGAGTTCGATTGGGTTGACTCAAATAAAACCATCCAAGCAATTAATAAAGAAAAATACCTGCCATATTGATAGTTTGGCAGGTACATTCCATTTGTAAATATTTTTTTTCTGGAAAACTTTTGTAACTTTAATTAAACTTGTAACACAACTTTTTTAGAACGACTTGCAGTATTTACACATATGTACCAAATTTTAATTTTCTAGCCCCATAGAAAATAGAAATTTCTTGAAGTAATCGCTTACTGGGACCTCAAAAACCAATCTCCGAAATCCATGTATATTCACTCAGTGAAGATTGGAACCTGTGATCACACTTTTTTTTTAAAACCTGACGATCGTTTCACTAACCAAGTTAGCGTCATCAGAGGATGAAAAATTCTAACTATTTTCAAAACTAAGATCACCCTATATACCAGATCTTTGGTAAAGGGACCGAACTGAGATGGGAAAATTGACGCAGGCAAATTCTGCAGTGTATTGTATGTGTATCACGCGACGAGATCTGCACTGTCCCTACTAACTTATCTAAAATGTGTCCATCTCTAGCAATTTTGGGAAGGTTCAATGACACCTAAATTAACATAGTTTGCTTTGTCGGAACTATCTGTATGTTATATCTAGGACGTGTTAAAAAGGTGGGAAATTTTATTTAGTGAAGCAATCGATCAGGTGGCTCGTAATGGGCGGTGGTGCCACGTTCATACAATTTTTGTTGTAACTATATTTCGCAATATATATATTTTCGAAGGAAGTTAGCTGTCCTGGTTGTCTAACATTTTTTTTTCATTAACGTGATGATTATTATCCCAAATATTTCAGGCGACAGTTGATCCATCTATAGTACCGTAACGTAATTGAGCTTAGTGTTCTTTGAATCTAACTCCAATCGATCTTTTTGTTTGCCCGACGTACTTACGATCACAATCTTTACAACTTATTTCATAAATTCCCTACATTTTGTCCGTGCTATCCTTGTTTTTTGGGTTATCTAGCAAGTTTTTTAAGGTATTTTTTGTCGAAAATGTTAGATGCAAGTTAACTTTTTTTTAAATGCTATCTAGACCCCTCGTTATTCGAGGTTCAAATGGTAAGCAAACAAAGTTTATTTCAGATCTCTCTTTTAAACGTTGTTGATTCCGTCAACATTTTCTTTGTTTTCTGTTTGTTGATTAATTTTTCCACTAGGCAAGCAGTGTATCCGTTATATTAGGCCACGTTCTTAATATAATTTATTACTTTGGTATCACTCACATCATACGTACTCATAAAAAATGGCCAGTCTGAATTTTTTAGTAAATCGGTTAATTAATTTTCCTTTAAACAAAAGTAGATATACGAAAGAATTAAATTATATTAAGAACGTGGCCGAATATAACGGATACACTGCTTGCCTGGTGGATAAATTAATCAACAAACAGAAAACAAAGAAAATGTTGACAACGTTTAAAAGAGAGAAATCCGAAATAAACTTTGTTTGCTTACCATTGAACCTCGAATCACGAGGGGTCTAGATAGCATTTTTTTAAAAAAAGTCAACTTGCAGCTAACATTTTCGACAAAAAATACCTTAAAAAACTTGATAGGTAACCCAAAAGACGAGGATAACACAGACAAAATGTCGGAAATTTATGAAAGTTGTAAAGATTGTAATCTTCACTACGTCGGGCCAACAAAAAGATCAATTGGAGTTATATTCAAAGAACACTTAGCCCAATTACGTTACGGTACTATAGATGGACATTTTCGGGGTAATAATCATCACGTTAATGAAAAAAAAATGTTAGACAACCAGGACAGCTAAATTCCTTCGAAAGTATATATATATATATATATATATATATATATATATATATATATATATATATATATATATATATATATATATATATATATATATATATATATATATATTAACTTTAAAAAAATGATTGAAGTTTGCCGAATTTGGTATATAATTGTCACATTCCTTTAGATGTAACTTTTAAAATTATGCAAATGTACACCACAACTCCTAGACTTATTGTATTAGCATGCTGTATGATTTTTACCAATAAATAAATAATAATAATATATATATATATATATATATATATATATATATATATATATATATATATATATATATATATATATATATATATATATTGCGAAATATAGTTACAAAAAAATTGTATGAACGTGGCACCACCGCGCATTACGAGCCACCTGATCGATTGCTTTGCTAAATAAAAATTCCCACGTTTTTAACACGTCCTAGAGATAACATAATAATACAGATAGTTCCGACAAAGCAAACAATGTTAATTTATGTGTCGTTGAACCTTTCCAAAATTACTAGAGATAGACACCTTTTAGATAAGTTAGTAGGGACAGTGCAGACCTCGTCCCGCGATAAAAATACAATACACTGCAGAATTTGCCCGCGTTTATTTTCCCATCTCAGTTCGGTCCCTTTACCTAAGATCCAGTGTATAAGGTGATGTTAGTTTTTTAAATATTTAAAATGTTTCATCCTCTGATGACGCTAACTTGGTTAGTGAAACGATCGTCAGGTCTTTTAAAATGTGTTGTGGTGATTTGGGTTATCCAAGTGTACTTGTCCATTTAAATTATAAGAATTCGTATTTATAATAGACCTTACAAATAGTGTACAATTTTTATGAAAAGTTACTACAATAATGCACTTGCTGCGTCCAGAACTTTTTTGTCAATGTTTTCTTGCACTTCGTTTGTAGCGGAGATCTATCACAAGTGAATTTTTTGTTTACCCAACTAATAATTGAAGATTTGCGAGTTTAATCGAATTCAGCGTAAACCTGTGACACACATCGCTATCCTTGTGCACTCTTAATTAAATTAATCGGATTTTGTTTCAAACCTTGGAAACTACTTACTACCTGTGTATATATTTACATAGTGTGAAAATAGCTACCGTGTCTCATACATATTTTATTTCATAGGACAAAGGCGGCCGAGAGGCTGCTCATGCTGATAATTGATTCAGGTCGTCTCGTCTGTCAGAGGACTCGGCATAGCTGAGAGTGCACACTCTCCTTCACTGATACGATTAGTCCATAAGCTGGTGATGCTCGGGGTTCTCTGTAAGCCATTTCTACTTCATATTCCTCCACTAGATAATTAGATAACTAAAATCCGTCCATACGTTAACACACATACTGTTAATAACAGGAAACGGCACTTAAATGGCCTGGATAAGTAATTTATTGTTTCTAGATAAGTTTAAAATAAGCTAACAATAACCCCGTTCAAACACGAACAATAATATCTAATGTAATACTCATTTGATATTGTGGAGGCCGCAGGTTGATACTTCATGTAAATCCATTGTCAACTTGAATAAATAAACAAATTGATCTACATTATTTTATTGAATGTATAACTGCAGTTTCGCTGAAGTTCTCTGCTTTGTCAAATACAGAATGAAAGTAGGGTTTGAAATTTAAATATTTACTCCGTGTTAAGTGAACCTTTCTGTCTCCGCAGGTAATCGGTATCGGTATCCATTCGGAGCTACCTGTTTTTATGTCAGCAAACTCTCCTCACTTAATTATTATATCCTGCACACGTGTTTAATAATGGACTTGAAAATCTTGTGTTTTCTTTTGTCTTTGGTTACTTGTAATATTAGGCCTGCTAAACAATGCCAATGACGTTGGTTACTTATAATATTAGGCCTGATAAACAATGCCAATGATGTTGGTTACTTCTCATATTAGGCTTGATAAACAATGGCAATGATGTTGGTTACTTCTAATATTAGGCTTGATAAAGAATGCCAATAATGTTGGTTATTTCTACACATTTAATGGTCAATGTTTTTTTTTCCAACAACACACCACGAGGGGTTACAGTCTAAATAATATCGTACCGTGGGTGTCGACAAGGAGGAAAGAGGTAACTTGTTAATTCTGGACTTGAAGCTTTGGAGGTTCCGGGGAGAAGAAAAAACATGTGCCGGCAAGGAATTCAACAATTTGGCAGTCCTCGGGAGAAAAGAGCGGGCATAACAAGATGTTCTATGTCTGGTGACCTGGACAGTAAAAGGGTGCATTCGCTCTATTCCCCTGGTAGATCTGTTGGGGCAGCAGGTGGAGGAACTATGGAAGAAAGCTCATCTGAGCAGTGCCCGTGCAGATATCTATAAAAGAGAGAGAGAGAGGTCAGCAACGGCACGTCGGTGGGCAAGGGATGGCAGCCTTTGGGTGAGGGTAGGGTCACCGATGAGACGTATAGCTATCTTCTGAATGGAGTCCAGAATAGCGAGTGTAGAAGCGGCAGCAGCACTCTTGATGTAGGATTAGTATTCGAGGTTTGGTCTTATTTGTGAAGTATATAAG
Organism: Tillus elongatus; assembly: GCA_964006375.1. Lineage (NCBI taxonomy): Eukaryota > Metazoa > Arthropoda > Insecta > Coleoptera > Cleridae > Tillus > Tillus elongatus. The sequence goes on along the minus strand of OZ023268.1, from coordinate 120,238,688 downwards.
GTAAAGAGATTAGCTGGTGAAAAATTTTTGCGAGCCCGGAAGAGGAAAACTAATTTCTTAGCAGCCGCTTCTGCAATTGATGTGACATGTTGGTGCCAATTGAGATTTCGATCCACAGAAATGCCAACAAGTATAAAGGACTCATTCCTTTGAATAACTTGGTTGTTCATTGTGATGGGTCTAGGGCTGGCGTATCTTTTATGTTACGCTGAAACACGTCAATTTTAATATTGAGGGGGACATGTTTTGACATAAAAGTCAACTTTGTCACATCAACGCCTTAAGGGTGGTGATAACAACCCTTATATTTTAAATAGGGAACATGGGTCGAGTGTTACATCATTTGAGAGCTGTTCCTTTTCTGGATTCATCACACTAATTTTTTAGGAAGTTTCATTAACAAACAGACCGATTTGCGTCCAGAGAATTTTTTTTTAAGAAACGCTCAAACACGTCAATTTTAATATTGGGTGGGACATGTTTTGACATAAAACTCAACTACACTAATTTTTTTGGAAGTTTTATTAACTCGTTTAAAAATTATTTACAGTTGAAGATGCAAAAACGCATTTCACTTATTCCGATAAGAAATGTGCCGATAGTCAATGTTTTGTTGGTTTGTAAACAAAAAATTGACTACCAGAACATTTATTATCGGAATGAGAGAAATGCGATTTATTATTTCAGTTTATCGGTCGGTTTGATACTTGATAGTACTACCGAAAATTATTTTCACAATGGTGTATTCTGCAGAAGAAAGAGTTGAAATAATTACTCTTTTTTTCAAAAACGATGACTGTGCCAAACGTACCACAAATTTGTTTAATGAACGACATCGAACAGACATGTTAACAGAAAATACATTTTGGAGTTATTTGCAAAGTTTCGAATTTCCGGTTAGAAATGATACTACTGAGATTGAAGTTTTAGGACAAATTGCTGCAGACCCAACTTTGAGCAGAAGAAAATTGGCCACTGTTTCAAACATCAAAAGAAGAACGATTCAGCAACTATTGAAGCATCCTAAATTTCACCCGTATAAAATTCATCTTGTACAACAACTGAATGAAGATGATTTTGGCTGGAGTTTTGTGAAGTTAGGACTGCACGAATAGCTGATAACGTGAACTTTCTGTTCAATATCTGTTTTTCAGACGAGTGTACGTTTTTATTAAACTCTACAGTCAATCGTCATAATTGTCGTTATTGGGCAGATAATAATCCAAGAAATTTTCACGAAGTCCACACTCAAACTCCACAGAAATTGAATGTCTGGACTGGTATTTTTGGAGACCGTTTAATCGGGTCAATTATTCTTGATGGCAATTTGAGTGGCGAAACGTATTTGGAGTTACTAGAAGATATCATTTACCCTCTACTAATTGACATTGTTGAAAATGATGAGCGCTATCAAGAAAATCAATTAGTGTTTCAACAAGATGGAGCTCCTCCGCATTTTTCACAACTTGTTAGGGAGTTTTTAAACAGAGAGTTTCCAGGACAATGGATTGGGCGTAGAGGTGCTATTGAGTGGCCTTCTAGATCACCGGATTTAACTCCTGTAGACTTCTTTCTATAGGGCCATTTAAAGACTAGAATTTACGAAGCAAAACCGAAGTCTCTAGAAGAATTACGACGACGCATTGTTAAATAATGCCGTCTAATAACTCCACAAATGCTCCAGAATGACAGAGCTAGTTTTGAACAAAATATGTAGTTTTGTATGGAAGCTGGTGGTCAACAATTTGAACACCTACTTAACTGAATAAACATTTTTGAACGTTTGGTTTTGTTTTTTAAGTTTGTTTTTTTTTCTAACGTAAAATTGACTAATTAGTGCATTTATTATCACAATGAATGAAATACGTTCTTGCAACTCCAACTGTAAATATTTTTTTAGCGAGTTGATAAAACTTCCAAAAAAATTAATGTGATGAATTCAGAAAAGAAAGAGCTTCCAAATGATGTAACACTCGACCCATGTTCCCTATTTAAAATATAAGGGTTGTTATCACCACCCTTAAGGGGTTGATGTGACAAAGTTGAGTTTTATGTCAAAACATGTTCCCTTCAATTTTTAAATTGACGTGTTTCAGAATTTCTTTACAAAAAAATTCTCTGGATGCAAATCGGTCTGTTTCGTTTTCAATGCGCCACCCTATATATATATATATATATATATATATATATATATATATATATATATATATATATATATATATATATATATATATATATATATATATATATATATATATATATATATAAATTGAAACTGACCCTGGATATGGGTTCTAGGGGCCTAGTTAGCGCTCATTTGAGGAACTTTTAGGTCATTTAAATATTTTCTTATAGTCTGTTTCCCAATTCATAGCTGTAAACATACTTATAGTCGGTGTCACTGTGATATTTTATAGCCAAAAGCGAACAGCGAGTCTTCTAAAGCACTTGTTGTTTATTATTTAAGTTTTGTACACATTAAAATTGCACATTTGAAGACACATCATTCCGGTAAACTTGCCAGCTTTAATTAATAATGTATCCTAAAACGTGGCTTAGCCACATAATCCATACATGAGTCTTGTTTCAGCAAGTACTGCGTCGCTTACACATAATTAATTACTAATATTATACAGCTCGCTCCCCCACGAGCTTTGTGAAGCCTGGAGACGAAGTTGCCATGTAGACACACTAATTAGGACGTGTGGTATAATGTACCTAATGTATTTTATTTACTGATGCCGAAATGTTTCTACAGCTGCGTTTTCAGTAACTTTGGACGCAGCAGGTGCTTTGTGGTAGAGAATTTTTATATAAATGATCTGCGTATCTTTTTTACAAAAATTATATATATATATATATATATATATATATATATATATATATATATATATATATATATATATATATATATATATATATTATAGATTGGTGTGTTTTGTTTAATTTTTATTTATATTAATTAATATATAATAATAATATTATATTTTGTATAATTATATGTATTTAATTATGTAAATGTGTTTGTTATGTAAATCTGATTTATGTTAAGTGTTAATAAATGTTTGTTTTAGTATTTAATTTGTAAATAAGTGACTGTTTTTGTATTTAATTAAGTTGGGCGCCTTTGGTTTTACTCAAAATGAATGTAATTTAAATTTAGCAACAGTGCCTATTTCTTTTAGGACACTAGTTACATTTATCTTTACAGCAAGACTAATATTTCTTTTAAATGTCAAATTATTATTATTATTGTAGCTCTTAATCTATGAAATTTCTTTTGTGATAATATTTAAGGTATAAATTATATATATATATATATATATATATATATATATATATATATATATATATATATATATATATATATATATATATATATTCTGAAAAAACAAATATTTACCTGTTCCTTTTTTATTTATTTACCACGGCTACCTTTGAGTCTCTCCTTCTCTACAGGGAATATTTTATTGTTGGATTCCTAAGATGAAAATTCTTACACTGGCAGCATCTATGGTGCTGGTGTTGGAACTATTTTACTTGACTTTATGCTTTCTTAGTCAATGGAAGATGACAGTAAATTATTAGAGAATTTTTTTTTAATAAAAACTTTAGTATTGGACTTATTTGGATCCGTTATATTTATAATTAATTAAATCTGACAGTTTTTTTATAGTGATTACAAATTTACTTATTATTATTTAAATGCAATGTTTAAAATTGACCCTGTTTTGTTTGACCTTTCAGTTATTTTTAATATGTGATATCTGTTACCATGGGACCCGAGCTTTTCTAGGTCTGGTAACCAAGGAGATGAGATCTTAAAGTGGTTGTTATAAATTTTAAAGGCTTACTTGAAACTTCCGCGTAGCGCCCTCTTTTGTTATCGTTTTGTTCTTATGTGAACTCGGATTTTACTACTATAATTTGGCAAAAGTTGTTCATAAATGTCACTACCATTCCAATTTGACAGACTGATATAATAATAAGGTTACTTTCACTCATGTACTGGTATTATACTGCTATTTTATTATTATTTGATGAAATACCTGGATTTCAAACTGCGGTGTCTGTTGGGATTTTCCTTTATTGGATGTTTTCTCGCTATATGTACTGATAGCCTTGCTTGAAGTTGTTTAACAGTTATATATTGGTAAATATAACGCTTATATACAGTTTTTACATTTTTTCTGGCATTTTCTAACTTTTTAAACGTTTTTTACTAATATGCACGCTGCTAGCTTCTTGTTTGGTTTAGGTTCTTCTTAACAGTCCCTTTCTTAATCCTCCCGGGTATCATCATACGTTTTTTTTTGTTTATATCACCAATCAAATATGCTAATTAGAGTTTGAAATTGCTTTTTAGCCAATTAATATTTCTGTTTTCAGATGAGTCCAATCACAAAACAGATTTTTCAAAATGAGTCAAGAGAAAGCTACCTTTTTTTGATCACATTAATTAAATAACTGAATTTAAAGTCACGTTAGTCAAAATATGTTTGTACCTTAAAATTTCTAACCTATACATTTTCATTAAATGCCAAACCTTACTTAGCCTTATTATTACCGAATTATTTCCTTAATTACTAATTTACTGGTTCCTACATTCATTTCCCTATACATATTAACAAATTTTTATCAAACTTACAACTAAAGAAATCACCTGAAGTTCATGAGTTTGCACTTTGTCGGAAACAGTTTATTAAACTTATTCTTTCACGAACTTGTTTTATAATTGTTTATAACGTTTTGTCTTGGGGTTCATTTCACCTTTAACTCTGTATTTATGCCGTTCGTTATTCACTTTAATTGCCCGTTATAGGTGAAATACAAAATTTCTATGGCTTATCAGGTAACTTTAATAATGTCATCATCCCTTCACTGGCAAATGCATATAGTTAATAACATATTTTCAAGATGGTGGTTCTACAGGGTGTTGATGTTAACTTGCTTATTTTAAATAGGGCACCCTATATATTATTGCATTTTTAGGTAGCACACAAAATTTTTGACACATATTGCATATTGTCCTATGCCTAAGTCCAGTAGTTTTTGACATATCTCAATTTTTATGTCAAAAATGACGCTTGCAGGCCTAAAGCTAACTGTAAATTCCTCCTATACGAAAGCCTTTATCAATTAATTCGATTTAATTTCCTTGTAGAAGGGGATCTACTTTAGTGGCCTGTGATGTTAATTTGATAATAAATAAATACAGGCTAATCAAAAACTCGCGTTGAAAATTGATTTGAAAACATCGTTAAAAGTCTTCTTTTTTTTAATGGAAACTCTTTATTTTTATAATTTTATCTTATTCGGCATTAAAAAATAGGGTGACTTTGTATAAAGTTGTCTATGCCAAAAAATTGTGGTTTTCGAAATATTGGCAATTTAACATTTTTAAATTGTAAAAATGTTATACGGCTTTAGGTTTTGTTGTTAGTTAGCCATGGCGGCGACGCGCGTAAAAGAAAACTATCCAGCACTACAGAAACATCAATATTTGTTGTCATTTGACAATTATTAATTGAAATCATGCCGGGGCGACTGAATTATACCCATGAAGATTATCTAAATTTTTTACACTGGCTCTGTTTTTTAACACTTTCTGTTATTTGGATCTGGCGTGACAACATACTACTTGGTTCCCCAACTTGGTGGCGGCACGTTGCTTCGTGTCTTACCACTCACTTAGCTTAATACATTACCAATTTTTATATAAAAGATGGTATCACATGTCTCCCTTCCATCTAGAAATGCTGCGAGAATAGGTACCCTTGAAAGAAAATTGGGGCGAGTAGAAATATTTTTATTTGAAAAAGTGACATTTCAAAAATATAAGTCACCTGCCAACATTTATTTTTTAAATTAATAATAACAGAGATAATATTACGTCTGAAAAGCACAGTGTAAGAAAAAATCTTAATACTTAAAATTTGGCAATAAATATTTTTAAATTGTGCTGATTAAATTATGCCCTATATTATTAATAAAACCATAAATTTAAAAACTAAAAATAAATAATATTATAGTCGTCTTTTAAAATTTCCCACAAACTCAGTTGTAGACAGTCTGACTTATATATTTATTGTCCAGACAAACTTTACCGGCTTCACACGCAAAACTAACGTCACAAGTCACAATCTACGCCATTAGATTTCTCTATCGTTATCAAAGCAATAAACGCTTTAAAATATTGCTTATTAAATATTTACCTACATTAAAAAAAACATTTACTTAGAAACTAAAAGTAAATGATAGTATGGTTACTTTTTCATTTTCCCACAAACCCAGTTGTGGACAATCGGAATTATACATTCATTGTCCAGAGAAACTTTACCGACTTCACACTAAAAAAAAAACGTCACAATCTACGCCATTAAATTTATCTACGACAGTAGAGAAATGCGATTGATCTTTTAATCAATGGCACTTCTCCATTGTTATAAACGCAATAAACGTTTTAAAATAGTGCTCATTAAATATTTACCTATATTATTTTAAAAAAACATAGATTTAAAAACTAAAACTAAATAATAGTATGGTCACTTTTTTATTCTCCCACAAATCCAGTTGTAGACAATCTGACTTATACATTCATTGTCCAGACAAACTTTACCGGCTTCGCACTCAGAATTGACGTCACAATCTACGCCATTAGATTTATCTGGAACAGCAGAGAAATGCAATTGATTAAAAAAGAATGCACCTTTCTTTTTTAAGCAAATCTTTATTTAGAAGTAAATTAGTTTGACATATAAAAAGAGGTTCGGGGGTGGGCAGGTTGAGGCCACGTAATTATGCCAGAACAACCCAACTTACACTTATCCATTGCTCTTGACTAGGTTGACTGAGATCTTAGAGATTTTTTTTCTTTCATTGTTCGTTAATCTCCTGAAAATGGGCCCGAGAGAGGAGCCGAAACGTGGAGTTGGAGCAAATTCTGAATGAGATTCATCCCGAGAACCCAATATTCCTTATTTGTACACACAATATATATATGTATATATATATATATATATATATATATATATATATATATATATATATATATATATATATATATATACCGAACCACAAATTATTTAGGGCCACTCTAAAACTTTTTATCCCTTCGACCGAATTCGATGATTTAGTTGAATCTCAGATATCAAAGTCCAAAATGGCCGACTTTCAGTCTTGTTGGAAATGGCTTGAACTCTCATTCTTTAAAGGGAAGACTGTATATTATTTTATTTTCTAAAGCTTCGTGTCATTCTTGAGGAGTGCTCCTAGTGTCGTTCAATTCTGACAGATTGGCGCTGCCAAAATTAAATTTTTATTATTCATCCTAGGAGGCTGCGTCAAGTGAAAAACGATTGAAGAATATCTTATGATAACTCAACAAATCATGTTAGCTTGATTTTTCAATAAATAATCAATTTATGCAATTGAAGCGAATTTCCTACTAAACGCGTTTTTTAAAATGGGAGTATATCTAGCCACTGCACTTTTCTAGTAGTGTCTTGTTTTCTTAATAAAACAATATACATATCACCATCATTGGTGGTCTAGGTTTCGGGTGAACATTATCATTAGGACAGAATGAAAAATTTTCGAATTTGTAATAATATATATGATTTTCCATATAAATCGTCGCCTGGCAACGACCAAGAACGATGTATTTTGGGCCTCTCTCAACACGTAAACCATATCAATTAATTCATTTTTAGAACAATGCATTATCTAGATAATAAACAAATAAAATTTTTTAGCGAACTTCAGTAGGTAACTAAATGCAACAATGGTTATATTTATAAGGGTGACAGTTCATAAATGTTTGATGTGGACAATTGTTTCAATGGCTACTGGGAATAATAACAAGAAATATAATTGAGATCATTGTGACATGTACAACAGTACATGTACGCACCGAGAATTTAACGAGTATATGGCGCAAAATGCCCACCACCGACTTCCACAAAATAGTACAATCGATTTTCAAAAGTTTATCTAACGTTTTTCCACATTTCTGGGGCGATCAAACGGCACTCTGCGACAATTCGTTCTCGAAGTATATGAAGAGATTCAGATGGTGTAGCATAAACCTTAGACTTTAAGCGGCACCACAAAAATAAATCTACTGGGGTTAGGTCGGGCGACCTAGCAGGCCATTCTGAGACCTCTCCATCCTATCCATTGTCCGGGAAAATCATCATCTAAGAAATCGCATGCTCGTCTAAGATAATGGGGAGGCACTACATCCTGTGATAGAAAAGTTGGTTTTCTTTGAGATTTGCGTCTTCTTCCAGTAATTGGGTACTTAAAGGGCCAATAAGGTCTTCTAACAACTTCAAATAACTTTCACCAGTCAAATTTCCTTAAACAAAAAGTGGTCTGATCATGTGGTCGCCCAGAATGCCTGCCCACACGTTTAATTTTTTGGGCGTTCGGGTGATACTTTCACTGAAGATGTAAGGGTTTGTGTTGCTCCAATAACGACGATTATGCCTGTTCACTTCACCATTCATCGTAAAAGTACTTACACCAGAGAAGCACCACTTTCTTGGGCCATTTTTATTACAGATTACCTGTTATTCATTAAAAGATGACCAAGAACAGTCACTACAACACCATCATTTTGGATAGAATATTCACTGTTATGTTTTTTGTATGTAATGCAGCCCGTCTCCTCAAATTTTGCAATTAAATAATTGACGTTCTTACGACTAACCTGCCGTTCTAAATGATTTTGGATGAAAAGTTTAACAGCAACTCTGGAACAATTGTTATTTCCTTAGCAGAGTTTTGGTAGTTCGATTATTTGTTCGAAGCTGTAAACCATTTTAACCATTGCGGTTTTTTTAGGTTTGTTACTGAATGAAGACAACTAATGAAATCAAGCAGAAATGATAATTTTAATACATTCAGTCAAAATGCTTTGTTACTTTAAAAATGAAAAACCATTGTGCAGATAAAATTTCTTAGTCCTTCCCAAGAAAATGGTTTGCAATTTGAACGAAAGTGTAGCGGGTTAACAACCTTGCAAATTTAAATTGAAAACCTTTATGATTCTCAAATACCAATCTCTCAAATTTAATGAAAAAGATTGTATGGGGTATGAAAGCAGCTTCAAAATGATGTGACTCGACCCCTCTTGCCATTTACATTTTGTGAAGGGGTGGCTCTCTGCGCTAGAGAGATTCAGAAATAACTTTGTTCCCCCATTAAGCTAAAATTGGCCCGTTTTAGCATTTTTGCCACACTTAGACGAAATCGGACATCTTAGGGTCTGCAAATTTTGTTGGGACACCCTTGTGATTCTCAGAAACTAATCGCTCAAAATAAAAATAAAACATAATTGCATAGAGAATGAAAGCAGCTTGAAAACGATGTGTCACTCGATCCTTCTTGCCATTTAAATTTCTTGAAGGGGTGGCTCTGGGACCTAGAGATATGCAGAAATAGCTTCGAAACAAAGAAGAAATTTGGTCCCTCTTCAAGTTAAGATTGACCTGTTGTAGCATTTTTCCCACATTTGGACGAAATCGGACATGTTAGGGGGTGCAAATTTTACTTGCGACACTCCGTACAAGTTTTCTTAGCAAAATACAGGTTAGTTTATATTAAAAAAACAGGTACTTGAAAATGCGATTCTTTAAGTAAAATTCTAGCTAATAAAAAACCACAAATTTTATTTGTATCAAACCTACAATAAAAATGTTTTTAAATCACACGTAGAATTTAAAAATCGAACAATACCCATGGGGTTAGATACAAAAATACCATTTAGTACTGCCCTTATTTTTGGTACACACTGTACAGTTTAAAATAATTTTAAAATGCGCACAGTTGGTAACCATATAATATACTAAGTATAAACATTTTATTTAAAAGGTTAACTCATAAACCACAAGCTTACTTTATTCAATCGTTGACTCACCCTTTACAAAAATTTCCCCATTGCAATATAACCTTTTGGCTTTGTCAAATAGGCATAACATATGCATTTCTTCGATGTTGTATTACATTTGAACATGGACATGAACACGGACTAAAATATATTTTGGTGCAATAATTTTTTTTTCAACAACACACCACGAGGGCTTACAGCCTAAATACCATCGTACCGTGGGTGTCGACAAGGAGGAAAGAGGCAACTTGTTAATTCTGGACTTGAAGGTTTGGAGGTTCGGGAGGGAAGGAAAAACATGTACCGGCAAGGAGTTCCAAATTTTGGAAGTACTTGGGACAAAAGAGCGGGCATAACAAGATGTTCTATGTCTGGTGACCTGGACAGTAAAAGGGTGCATTCGCTCTGTTCCCCTGGAAGATCTGTTGGGGGCAGCAGGTGGAGAAAGCTCCTCTGAGCAGTGCCCGTGCAGATATCTATAAAAGAGAGAGAGGTCACCAACGGCACGTCGGTGGGCAAGGGATGGCAGCCTGTGGGTGAGGGTAGGATCACCGATGAGACGTATAGCTCTCTTCTGAATGGAGTCCAGGATAGCGAGTGTAGAAGTGGCGGCAGCACCCCAGATGTGGGAGCAGTATTCGAGGTTTGGTCTTATTTGTGAAGTATATAAAGTATAGAGATTAGCTGGTGAAAAGTATTTGTGAGCCTGGAAGAGGAAACCTATATTCTTAGCAGCCGCTTCTGCAATTGATGTGACATGTTGGTGCCAATTGAGATTTCGATCCACAGAGATGCCAACAAGTGAAAAGGACTCATTACTTTGAATAACTTGGTTGTTTATTGTGATGGGTCTAGGACTAGTGTATCTCTTATGAGAAAGAAAGCAAGACTGTGATTTGTTGGGGTTGAATTGTACAAGATTTCTTGTTCCCCAGTCTAATATTTTTTGGAGATCCACAGAGATAGAACCCTACATGAGTCAGCGATCCTCATCTAGTTGGGCTAAAGAGACAGGCTTAGAATATTGTATATTGGAGTGGAGGGTGCTGTCGTCCGCGTAACTGTGAACTGGGTTGGATGTGCTAGAGAGGAGGTTATTGATGTGGAGAAGAAACAAAGTAGGGGCTAAAGCTGAACCTTGAGGAACTCTTACATTAATTGGGTTCAGTTTAGAGGAATGGTCATCCACGACAACAGAAATTCTCCGGTTAGAGAGGAAATTTGCTGTCCATGTACAGAGTTTTGGTGGTAGGCCATAGGCCGGTAGTTTATTAAGCACGCTGCGTGGCAGACCTGGTCGAATGCTTAGAAATTGGCTAAGTTAGGTAAGGGTTTAACAAACATTGAAATGTTTAGACAATTTTTCAATTTATTTTAGCAATCCAGTGGATCAAGAATATGGACTAAACTTATTAGAAGAATAGTCCTACTTTAAGTACTCAATCTGCTTACTTCTTATATCTCATTGGAGATCGTCTCCAAGGCCTCGGTGTGTTTATTTTTAACCCCAAGAAGCATATGTATCTACATACCCTACAATATATGCCATGTTGTTTGAGAGTACGTTTTGTTATAAAAGAGAACATAGCTAACTTGTAAAAATCAAAAATAATTGAATATAGCTTACCTATGAATAATAGCATGACTATGTATAAAACGAATAATATAGTTTTGAGCCAAATCATGGTTAACAGTTACGTGTTTTATAGATATAATAATTATTGTGTTGGTACCTATTTATATTTTCAAACTTGGCATACAATTACGCTTCTATCTACAATCGACAAATTATCAATAGTTATGAATAACATTAACCCCATTTATAAATTAGTATAAGGTTTTAGCCTAATGAACTCTATTTGTATTTTTCTAAAATCAAAATCATAACCGCACAGGTGTTCTTTTACAGACCCTAATTTCTTGGCTAATTTCTAATAGAAAAATGACCAACGAGGAGATAGCGACGCGAACTAGGCCCCCTACAACACCATCCGGGTCAATTTAAAATTGTATGTATGTATGTATGTATGTATGTATGTATCTATATATATATATATATATATATATATATATATATATATATATATATATATATATATATATATATATATATATATATATATATCATCCATACCATCACAATAAAAAGGTAATGTCATCTTATCTTCGCAACTTTGAATGTATCTGCATGTGGTTCCTGTTTTTGTAAGTTTGATAAGATTGAATGCCGTTGTTTCCGAATGCCTTCCGCATAGTTATATTTGTCCTGTCGGGGTTTTCTATGCGTTTTATGGTGAGATTCAAACCCGCGAACCTCTGTGTCGACATTCGATAGTGTAATGCGTTCACAAAGCAAGCTACGGCCGACTTGTTTTTTTTTATATTTCAACAACACACCACGAGGGCTTACAGTCTAGATACTATCATACTGTGGGTGTCGACAAGGAGGAAAGAGACAACTTGTTAATTTTGGACTTGAAGGTTTAGAGGTTCGGAGGACAAGGAAAAACATGTGCCGGCAAGGAATTCCACAACCTGGAAGTCCTCGGGACAAAAGAGCGGGCATAACAAGATGTTCTATGTTTGGTGACGTGGGCAGTAAAAGGGTGCAATCGCTCCATTCCCCTGGTAGATATGTTGGGGGCAGCAGGTGGAAGAACTATGGAAGAAAGCTCCTCTGAGCAGTGCCCATGCAGATATCTATAAAAGAGAGAGAGAGAGAGAGAGAGAGAGGTGGGCAAGGGATGGCAGCCTTTGGGTGAGGGTAGCGTCACCGATTAGACGTATAGCTCTCTTCTGAATGGAGTACAGGATAGCGAGTGTAGAAGCGGTAACGGCACTCCAGATGTGGGAGCAGTGTTCGAGGTTTGGCTTTATTTGTGAAGTATATGAGGTATAGAGATTAGCTGGTGAAAAGTATTTGCGTGCTCGAAAGGGGAAACCTACTTTATATATATATATATATATATATATATATATATATATATATATATATATATATATATATATATATATATATATATATATATATATATACATATATACATAAGTGTGTGTGTGTGTGTGTGCGTGTGCGTGTGTGTGGGTGTGGGTGTGTCATATACTAGGGTCTTGTGTTGAACCGCGTCCAGAATTTCTTAACATCCGACGTTTCAGCTCCTGTTTTGAAGCCCTCTTCACGAAGGTAAAGAAATAAAAAAGGAAAATAAATCTAAAGCCTCAATTCGCCTACTCACTAGAACGGTGGCTTAGAATACATTGGGTTGTTGTGTCTCAACTACGGGGCCTCAATCTGCATACTCCCCAATTCTCGCTGGAGTTCGTGTCTAAGGCCTCAATCCTAGACCAGACCCCTCTCAAAAATTTCCATGCGGCTGTGCGATCTCTCTTAAGTATATTCTCTGTGTTTCACTTAAATGATATACAGTAGGATCTGGGTTTTACGAATAGCAGATTTAACAAACTTCTCATTTAACGAGGCAAATTTTGTTGATTTGAATGCACTTGTGTAAGAGACAATACTAAAATGTTTTTGATTTACGAGACCACTTTTTAGACGATTTCAGTTTTAGGTAGGTAGTTCTGACGCGTTCGCATTTTTAGTGGAATACACAGACGTGCAAAAGTAAACAAGAGGGCCTTGTCTTTCTGGTAATTTCGTTGCCTCTCTACCTAAAAAATCTGACCACTCAGACACCCTAGGACTAGACGCACATATTTTTTGATGGAGACATGACACCAATGGGTAATAAATTTTACTGTACACAGGACAAGAGAAAATATTTATGGGTTCTTCCACTTGAAATGAGCGTTAGTTACAACTGTACGTTTGTGTAGCTTTTCGTTTTTCTGTGAGGCAGCAGAATAAAGTCTTGTGTACACAATGTCTGCATCCGCTGTTAAAAGGAAACGCTTTACCTTCGAAGAGAAATTGTCGATATTAAAACAAGTGAAAACGGGAAAGAAAAAAGTGATCTTTGTAAGCAGGATGATATTGCATCCTCTGCGAGAATTCTGTTGTCCAGGTTAATGGTTCCAACACTATTGACAACAAGAGGAAAAGTCTTAATGTTGCTAATAAAAAAAGGTGACTGGCGATTTTTTTAACTGAAGTAGAAGAATAGGATAAAGAACTGGAAAGAAAGAATAGAAAAATTTTGCTTGTGGCGGATAATTGTGCCGCACATCCACAATTGACGAGTTTGAAGAACATCAGATTAGTTTCTCTATCGCCTAATACCACAGCTGTACTGCAGGCCTTAGATCGGGGAATTATCAACTATCTGAAATTTAATTACAGAAGACAACTCGTCACGAAGATAATTGACAAGATGGACAAGAATCAGTGTCAATTTTTTGACAAACGTCGTAGCTATTCGTCTCCTTGATCGTGCATGGAAAAGTATCTCACAAAACAAACGCTGCAAAATTGTTTCAGGCATGTTGGTTTCCATTTTGAGGATAGAAATGAAAAAGTTTATTTAAGCTTTTCGGTAGATGTTATTGCTGACGAAGATATCGCCGACGAAGAAGATGACATTCCTCTGAGCGAATATGCAAGGGTTATGTTATTGTTACAAGTGCCAGATGCGATGGATTACTTGAACATAGATAATTCTGTGGTACTTCAGGTATTCCAACAGATTCCAAGATAATTGAAGCTGCAAATTTGAATACTACCCAGGAAGTGAGAGAAGATTCGCATTCGGACAATGAATCTGAACGCCCAGAATGCACCAATCTTTCACTGCAAGATGCCATATATTTCACCTAGAAGCTTGGAATATTTTTAGAGAGGGACTCAAACTTCGAGAATGAGCTAAGTTTATTAACTTCTATAGAAAGCGTTTCGAAAAAGAAGAAAAAAGAGAAACTGAAAATACAAATGAAAATCACAGACACATATCGAGTTACCATTACTCCATTGTTATCTTTTTATGTTATACCTGAACACCTCACAGATATTTTATCGCTGATTTTTAAAGAATCTACTTTAGGTGACCTAATTTTTATTCTACAATAACGAGAACTAAAAACTCATGTCGTATAAGATGTAACACAGTGAGATGTACGACAGTGTCGCCATCGGTGGCGTATCCAGGTAATACGTTGTCACTGCAGCTCTTATAAAGATAACGTGTTATATCTTGTGCACAACTAACTAGCGATTTAAAAAATCGCTAGCCCTGGTACTTTGGTCCCTAATTAGCGACCATGTATCTATATTTGGTCTTTTATAGATACATGGTCCATAATTAGGGAAGAAAGTGTCAGCGCTAGCGTTTTTTTATCGTTAGTTAGTTGTACACAGTCTCTATGTATGTAACACGTTGTGTTTATTAGGGCTGCCGTGACAACGTATTACCTGGCTACACCACCGATGGCGACACTTGTACATCTTACTGTGTTCTACGAGGCTGGATACCTTTAGCCGAACTTGCTGTTGGGTGTCCAAAATCAAGAGACCCAAACAAATTATCAAACACTAACAAAGACGACTTGACCGACTAAAAACAACCTACCAACAGAAGTCTATGCCATCGGCTCAGGATAACGGGAGAAAAGGAGAGCTGTCCTGGTCCATCATGAAGTCAAGACAAGTAACAATTGTATTCTGGCTGTGCTTTGGTATGGTGCACTGATGTGTCTAATGAGAGCGCAACCGGTATGCGTTTCCAATTATAGTCGGAATGCACCTGGCCTTATATAGATACATGTCGTATAATTTCAAATGTCATAATCTCCGTAACTAAGCAACAGAATAATAAATAAAAGACACTCGCGAATGGTGAATAATCTTTTCAAATGAGGCGTCACAAGCCTACCTTTCCAATTTCAAAATTTAGGGATTGTAATTTCATCGTTTCTTTACTTACTTGGTGAGGCGGAACGCGTGCGCCGTTCGCTCACGAGCGGCGGCTGTCACGGTGTTCTTGAGCCAAGCACACAGAGTGGCGTTCCGTGCTTTAGAACCGGCGTCTTTCGGTGGGTTGCGTTTCGGGCGGTTACGTTCCGTTGGCGTTCGCGTCATCGTTATGGTCGCCGTATTAAGCTCCTGCGTGATCCGATTCGAGAACACCGCCAGGCGGGGAGTTTGACTGGGGCGGTACATAACGCAGGTGCCCTAAGGCCAGCTCAGCGAGGACACAAACCTCGCGTAGAGCAAAAGGGCAAAAGTTTGCATGATCCCGATGTTCAGTACGCATAGGGACTGCGAAAGCACGGCCTATCGATCCTTTTGGCTTGAAGAGTTTTCAGCAAGAGGTGTCAGAAAAGTTACCACAGGGATAATTGGCTTGTGGCGGCCAAGCGTTCATGGCGACGTCGCTTTTTAATCCTTCGATGTCGGCGCTTCTTATCATTGCGAAGCAGAATTCGCCATGCGTCGGATTGTCCAACCCGCCCATAGGGAACGTGAGCTGGGATTAGACCGTCGTGAGAAAAGTTAGTTTTACCCTACTGATGACTCGTGGTTGCGATAGTAATCCTGCTCAATACGAGAAGAACCGCAGGTTTGGACATTTGGTTCACGCACTCGCTCGAGCGGGCGGTGGTGCGAAGCTACCATCCGTGGGATTATGCCTGAACGCCTCTAAGGCCGTATCCTTTCTAGACAAAGGTTGCAACGATACCAATAGGAGTTCCATGAGTCGAAAGGCTCAAAACAATGTGACTTTATTAGGCGGTCGACGTCAGCGTCGTCCGTCGCACGAGCCCTGGTTTGCCCAGTGCGTTCACCGGTCCGTGGCGGGATCCATCCTTGTCATGTCCGACCATAGACCGTCTGGGGGCCTATCATGGGTATATATATATATATATATATATATATATATATATATATATATATATATATATATATATATATATATATATATATATATATATTTCGATGTCGGAACTCGGAATTGTCTGTAACTGAGGGGGTAAAAGCAAAGGGTGAAATTCTTGCGCTACCAAATGTTATTTAAAAATAAAAATCGACTTCCTTTAGGGTTTATTAATTATTCAAATATTAACTGGCTATGAAATTATTACATAAGATCCACACGCTTACTGTTTCTTCTGAGATTTTGCCACCTTAAAACCAAGTTACCTCCGGTCTATTTTAATTATTATCTATTATCGAAAATCGTGTTATATATATATATATATATATATATATATATATATATATATATATATATATATATATATATATATATATTATAAGTCTTGAAATAGTTTTAAGAAAATTTCTTAACCGCAAAGAAAAACAGAAAAATTCTTTAACAGTATTCATTTTGTGAGCTGCAAATTTCTTTCACATAAATCTCACGGATTTCTATATCCTACAAGTATATTTAACACCGTTTTACTAGTTTGCAGTCTAGAACACAAAATTAAAAATTAGGCTGGATCTTTATGGCTCTCCACAAATTAGCCGGATAAAACACGTAAAGGCGTTTACGAAAATGTTTTGACATGGAGAAAGGCATTTTGAGCGCTCAAAGGATAGCAATTCCTCACTACAACTTCTTTTTAAAGGTTTTTATTACCCTAAAAATAAAGTAATTTTCTAAAAAGTTCTTATTGTAGCGTACTTATCATTGGATAATCTTTTGTAAAAATATCTTAGTTAATATATATATTAGGCATATATACAGGTGTCCCAATAGTGTGTAATTCCTCTATATATCCTTTACCCTAAGAGCTAGCCAAAAAACTTTCAACAAAATTTTCTTGTGATTATCTAAGCTAAATCGCTATACTCAGGTTTGTGGAACCTCCGGTTGCACCGGAAGTAGCTATCAACTTCGTCATTCTAAATAGAATGCTATACTTTTTATTGCATTCTTGGATATGGATTAAAAAATAAGTGTGATTTTGTGAAGCACTCCCTATATCTATCTTTGATGTTTGGAAAATATTACGACTTTCTTTTTTTTTTAGCTCCGATTTATATGTTATTTCAAACGCATGCTGTGGACAGCGAAACTGTTCTAGCATCTCGTCTGTACGCACATACATATCCGAACGGAAGATGTCATCAGGAAAAATGTTTCGTAAAATTGTTGGACCGTTTTCTGCGAACTGCTAACGCCAATTATGAAGTGTCAACACGCCAAGGGAGAATAAGTGGCAGTGAAGAAAACGAATTTTTCATTGTTGCATCGGCATTAGATAATCCGCACACAAGCGTGAGGAAAGTTGCCAAAGAATTATGAATATCAAAATCTTCAGTGAACAGAACGTTGAGAAAATACAAGTTTCACCCATATAAAATGAAGTTGCAGCAGGCATTGACGAATGCAGATTTTCGATGTTGCCTCAGTTTTTGCGAGTGGGCAGTTGGCAAGTACAATGAAAGTCAGATTTTTTTTAATTACGTGATGATCAATGATGAATCTTAATTTTCCAGTTGTGGTAGGATTAACGTGCACAACTTTCATTATTAAGCTTCAGAAAATCCGAACTTTTGCAGATCAGTTAACAACCAGCACCGTTTGGGCTGGAATAATTGTGACAAATCTTATTGGGCCATATTTCTTTGATGGCCACCTCAACGAACCTGCGTATATTAGAAGAAGATGTAGATGTGTTTTTGGAAGATTTGCCACTAGTTAACAATCGACGTATATGTTTTATGCAGGACGGGGCACCAGCACATTGTGACATAAATGTTCGCCGATTTCTAAATGATCGGGGTACCCCAATAAATGGATAGGCGGAGGTGATCCCGTCCCATGGCTTGCAAGGTCTCCTGACCTCACATGTCTAAATTTTTTCCTATAGGGCTATATCAAAGAAATTGTGTTTAAAACACCATCCAACACCCCACAGGAACTAAAACTAAAACAAGAAATAAAATTGCAGACGCGTGCAGGGCAATAACTTCGCAAATGTGGAACAATGTTCAAGAAGGAGGGTTAGATTGTGTATTCAGGTCAATGGGCAAAATTTCGAATAGTTCTAATGTATTTAGATTATTTTTTAATGGTAATGGCGGTGGATTATTATTATTATTTATATTATAGTTATCTTATTATGGTTTACTTCACTTTCCGGTTCGTCTGATTACAACTATTTTTATTAAACTGTGTCTCGCTTTTTATATGGTAAAAATATGAATAAGTCCATAATATAACAATCATTGCATGTAGTTGCATTCGATAAGCCTTTGTGTCGTCTAGTTACGAGGATAGGACAAAATACTTTGCATCGTGACCAGCTCATTTTATTTCTAATAATTCTATTCGAATTATTGTTAGAACAAATATTTATTAGACGGAAGTAAGCTCCAACAATGGAAATATAAAAACTGCTGACTTTCTTGTCAAGGAGACGTTTAGGTGTGACCTGACATTGTTCACATACTCTGTGCCTCATACAGTGGCAATCTGACAGTACCATTATTTTGACAAGCTAAACTAAAAGAAACCACTATGACTCAAAAACTATCAAATATATCTATATGGAAACCTATACTACGTCGATGCAGAATTTAATGTTCTACCTGACCAATCTATAAAATTTAGGATATTCTATTTGAAAAACACAAGTTATGCCTGCTTAAAGTTAGATATGCTGTAACTCAAAAATAATACCACCTGTACAATGATAATAAATTATTTTTTAACTCTTTTAAAGTATTAAATGTCGTCTATTGATATTTCGAATTTAAGGTAGCAAAACTCAAAACTCCGCCCACAGCATACGTTTGAAGTAACATATAAATCGGAGATAAAAAAATAAAGTCGTAATATTTTCACAAATATCAAAGATCCCTATAGGAAATACTACAGAAACTCACACTTAATTTTTAATCTCTATCGAAAAATGCAATAAAAAGCATTATATTTAAAATAACGAAATTGATAGCTACTTCCCGTGCAACCGCAAGTTCCATAAAGCTGAATATATTTTCTCGATATAGCTTCGATAATCACAAGAAAATTTTGTTGAATGTTTTTTCGGATAGCTCTAAGGGTAAGGGATATATAGATGAATTACACTCTATTGGGATATATATATATATATATATATATATATATATATATATATATATATATATATATGTATATATATATATATATATATATATATATATATATATATATATATATATATATATATATATATTCTCAGCAATATTAAAAGACTCATTCTGTATACATCAAATAAATTAATAACCACAAGAGCATGAAACAGTTACAACATCATACTATTATACTGATTAATAACTTTAGCAAATTATTTAATTTTACCACTAACGGAACTAATTAATTTCACGCAATAATTAAACTTCATAATGTATATTTTCCATCTTCATGACACGTGTTATCAGAAAGCTGAGCTCGTTGTATTTTCGTAAGCATTTTGCATAATCTCCAGTAATCACATAGAGACACCGCTTCAGGGAAATTTTCCTTCAATCCTCCGAACCAGACACAACGTTAGCGACATCAATGGTTAGAAACAATTTAGCTAGAAGCCAAACAACCTGCCCCTTGTCTGCAGATAACAGATATCATGTAATGTTTGTTTTTGTCCCTCTGAATATATTGCCTATCTTTCCTAGGATTTTGTAGATAGCTGGGCAGGATTCAAGATGAAATACAGATGTGAATGGCATTTCTTTAGTTTTGTGTTTTATTTAAGCATCTGCATTGGTAGGAGCTCCTTGTAGCTTATTTGTCACAAAAGCAACCCATTTGTAGAAAATATAGATTATAGGATAAATTGAGGGACACGAAACCAGGTAGGCAAAAAATCTTTATAACATTCTATATTTTTAGCGAGTTTTCATATACAGATTCGCCAAATAGAGATCGCGGCTTCTAAATTTTGGAAAAATCCCTTCAAATAGGCGTAAGCTAAGATCCCCAAAACACATATGCGGGTTCAGTTTCAATTTTACTTCCACACCGTCAATATGTGTGGAAGTATGGCATCGGCGTTAAAAATAAAATAACAATTCTCTTAAACATCGCAGAAACAGTCAAAAGTACCGTCGATCTATATGCCTGTCTCTTTGTAGCCACGATAACTTTAGAACAAATTGAGATATCGTCTTTAAATTTGGTGCACAGTTAGCACCCGATAAGCGAACGGTTCAAATTGTTTTTGGGTAAAATCGATCTAAGGAGTAGAGAATGTATGGTGGGTGATTTGCTGAAAATTGATATTGTTTCGTTAAAACCCGAGTAATATAATGTTTTTGGGTTTGGCTATTAGAAAACGTTCAATTTTATGAAACATTAGGGATTCTGAGCTAAATTGGGGGTTGAATGTGTGGATGTCGAATGTCGGCGACTGAAACTTTAAATTTTTTTGCTAAAACGGCGTAAAAAGTCTCAAAACATATAGAAAACTTGACTCTGTAACGAATTTTTTGTCTGTCCAGCTGTACTCCTGTCTGTTAGTAGGCACAATAACCTTAGAACGAATTGACATATCATCTGCAAATTTGGTATCCAGTTAGCACCCGACAAGGGGACGCTTCGAATTGTTTTAGGTAAGATCACTTTTGGGGTAGGGGATAAATGAGGGGTGATTTGGTGTCAATTGACATTTTTTTGTTTGAATTCGAGTAACATAACGTTTCAGATGGTTATGGGTACAGGAATACGAATATTTTCTTTGCGATCAAGGCATGGACCCTAAATTCATTTTATGATAATGTTTTTCTGAGGAAAGTAGATTGTCACAGCTATGTGGGAGTTATGACATAATTTGCAACACTATTTATATTTACATAGGAGTGTTGGAAACTAAAGTATTTGTTATTTAGTAGGTATTTGTTTTTGTTATTACTATGATAATATTTGTTATAAAATTTTTGATTCGATTTGTAAAATTTTTGGTATACTTGTGGTGGTATTTTGTGGTAGAAGTGATTGAATTATTATATAAATTTTTGATTATATGTCATATAAAATTTTATATTTCAATGTTAAAAAGATTTAAAATTGTGCCTAACATATTTTATATATAGGGTGGCGCATTGAAAACGAAACAGACCGATTTGCGTCCAGAGAATATTTTTTTTAATAAACGCTGAAATCCGTCCATCTTAATATTGAGGGGGACATATTTTGACATAAAACTCAACTTTGTCACATCAACCCCTTAAGGGTGGTGATAACAACCCTTATATTTTAAATAGGGAACGTGGGTCGAGTATTACATCATTTGAAAGGTCTTTCCTTTCTGAATTCAGCACACTAATTTTTTTGGAAGTTTTATCATCTCGTTTAAAAATTATTCACAGTTGACGATGCAAACACGCATTTCACTCATTCTGATAAGAAATGTGCTGATAGTCAATGTTTTGTTGGTTTGTGAACAAAAAATTTACTATCAGAACATTTCTTATCAGAATGGGAGAAATGCGGTTTATTATTTCAGTTTATCGGTCGGTTTGATAATTGATAGTGCTACCGAAAATTAATTTCACAATGATGTATTCTGTAGAAGAAAGAGTTGAAATAATAACTCTTTTTTTCAAAAACAATGACTGTGCCAACCGTACCGTAAATTTGTTTAATGAACGACATCCGAACAGACATCTTAACAGAAAATACATTTTGGAATTAGTTGCAAAGTTTCGACAAAGTGGTTCAGTAACCAACAAAAAACGGGATCCTGAACGTGAATTTCCGGTTAGAAATGAGACTACTGAGAGTGAAGTTTTAAGACAAATTGCTGCAGACCAAACTTTGAGCACGAGAAAATTGGCCACTGTTTCAATTATCAAAAGAAGAACTATTCAGCGAATATTGAAGCATCATAAATTTCACCGGTATAAAATTCATGTTGTACAACAACTGAATGAATATGGTTTTGATCGGTGGCTGGAGTTTTGTGAAGTTTTTGCACGAATAGCTGATAACGGGAACTTTCTGTTCAATATCTGTTTTTCAGACGAGTGTACGTTTTTATTAAAGTCTACAGTGAATCGTCATCATTATCGTTATTGGGCAGGTAATAATCCGAGAAATTTTCACAAAGTCCAAACTCAAACTCCACAGAAATTGAATGTCTGGACTGGCATTTTTGGAAATCGTTTAATCGGACCAATTTTTCTTGATGGCAATTTGAGGGGCGAAACGTATTTGGGGTTTCTAGAAGATATCGTTTACACTCTACTAATTGACATTGTTGAAAATTATGATCGCTATCAAGAAAATCAATTAGTGTTTCAACAAGATGGAGCTCCTCCGCATTTTTCACAACGTGTTAGGGAGTTTTTGAGCAGAAAGTTTCCAGACCAATGGATTGGGCGTAGAGGTGCTATTCAGGGCCCCCTATATAACTCCTTTTGACTTGTTTCTATGGGGCCCTATAAAGAGTAGAATTTACGCAATAGAACCGGAGTCTCTGGAAGAATTACGACGACGCATTGTTGAAAAATGTCGTCTAATAACTCCACAAATGCTTCAGAATGTAAGAGCTCGTTTTGAACAAAATTTGTACTTTTGTATGGAAGGTGGTGTGCAACAATTTGAACACTTACTTAGCTGAATAAACATTTTTGAACATTCGGTTTTGTTTTTAGTTTTTTTTTTTTAACGAAAAATGGACTAATTAGTGCATTTCTTATCACAATGAATGAAATACGTTCTTGATACTCCAACTGTGAATAATTTTTAAACGAGTTAATAAAACTTCCAAATAAATTAGTGTGCTCTATTCAGAAAAGAAAGAGCTTTCACATGATGTAACACTCGACCCATGTTCTTTATTTAAAATATAAAGGTTGTTATCACCACCCTTAAGGGGTTGATGTGACAAAGTTGAGTTTTATCTCAAAACATGTCCCCCTCAATATTAAAATTGACGTGTTTCAGCGTATCTTTAAAAAAAAATTCTCTAGACGCAAATCGGTCTGTTTCGTTTTTTAATGCGCCATTCTGTATATACATATATATGATATAGCTTTTCTTTTAATTTAATATTTTACAAACCCTTTTATCGAATGATCATTCGCTAAAGTTGGTTATCAACATACAGCGTTTTACATGAGTAACGCAACAAAGCCATAACTTTTAAACCGAAAAATGCAACGGGCTCAGAATTTATAGGGTCTCATAATGGATTATATGCGACTATTTGGTGGCATTCTCGGCATTTTTGAAGCAGCCCCTTTTTGGAGGGTGACAACCTTTTATTTCTTAAATGGCAATATGGGTCATGTGAGGCATTTTTATAAGAGGTAGTCAGTGTTCCTTTTGATGATATTAATTATTTTTAAATTACCTTTGGCAAGAACGAAAGAAATCGGCTTTTAATAAAAATAAATGAAGTAAAATAAAGACTATTCAAGTAATTTTATCTCCGTCCAAGAAGCCGAAAATACATGACCTTATCAGGCATCAAATTTATTTAAGTAATAATACCAGCCTACACTTTAATAATTTTACCCAGAAAATCAGTTTTGTCAAAATTATTTTCCTGATTCTTCACAATGGCAAGCGTTCTGGTTTGTGAATTAAAACATCAGTCTTTTTATTAATTTACTTCATTTACTTTTTTGTGATATGGCTCAATTAAGTTAACAAGAACGTATCGAAGTTTTAATGACGATCGGTTATGGGGATCGTAAAAGAACCTATGATGACGTTTGCCATTTATTTAATGAGTATCACCCTGACCGCCCACCACTTAAAAGGTCTACGATAAGCAGAGTTTATCACAAATTTAACGAAACAGGAAGCGTAAAAGATGGCCTCACGTCTGACCGCCCTATAACTGCTAATTCGAACGAAGATAAAAACACTTTACATATGATATATTTCAGCAAATTTTTCGTTAAACAAAAATTCACTAATTAGGAGATCTTAAATGTTTTTCGTGGAAAGAAGGATGGCACATCTTTAATATTCTATTTTTTAAACCTAATACAAATTAAAAAAAACGTTTTAATATTTTTCTTAACAACTCTTATCCTCCCAAACTACTTAATAAACTCTTATACAATTGTTCAAACAATTACCATTACACTACAAGACACTCTCTACAACCAGTATCAAATTTATCTGACAAACATAACACTCATATAATTTCGAGTTCGTAAACATCTAACTTTTTTTACATATCAATCCCATACATTAAGAGTATTTCGAATAAGTTAAAGTTTACATTTAAAGATGAAACCAATTTTAAAATAACGTTTCAATATTCAAAAACAATTGATAACATTTTCACTAAACTCAAAAGTAAATATGCAATTTCCAAAGTGTCTGGAGTGGTATATTGTATTCCATGTAATAATTGTAGTTTAAGATACATTGGCCAAACAAGCAGAGTCCTTGAAGATAGATTAACACAGCACAAAAGTGACATACGTTTACAAAAAGAACTTGCGCTCTGTCTGAACATAATCTCGACACTGGCCACAATATAAATTTTAGTAATGTTTCTATTTTACACTGTGAAACCTTAAGTAATAAAAGAATAAAAGTAATAAAAGAATTTGAAATTACTTTTAACGAAAATTTAATAAACTTAAAGAAAGATAATAATTTTAGAGATCACTAGCCCTATTTTATTTCCTAGACAAAAACAAAAAACAAATTCAAATAAACAATAGTTAGCTTCATATGTCAGTTTGGCACTTTTCAACTTCACTTAAATTTATAAAAAGGGTTTTTTCATGTTTGTTATTGCATAATTAGTTATAGTAAATCTCACGTTATATGTTATAGCCTCGAGTATGGAATAAACTTTTCCGAAAGCTCGGTTTATTAATAAAGAGTTTTATTTTGCAACTGACGGCTTTCCCACAATTTTTTGAGTAAGTATATATATATATATATATATATATATATATATATATATATATATATATATATATATATATATATATATATATATATATATATATATATATATATATATATATATATATAACCGATAACTCAAAAAATAATGGGCCGATTTTGATTAAATTTGGATTTGGTAGCTACCTTTCTTTTGTAAGTGGCCTGGATAAGTTTGCTAGACAGGAAAATTGGACTAGTTTTTCCGGGAAAATTTTTGTATCTCCGAAAATAACAAAGTTATGACAACCAAATTGGGCACATACATTTCTACTATCAAACTTACCTACAGGCCGAAATTCAAATCTGCGTTGAAAAAGTTATAGGCAAAAAAAACTGGGTGCCACTGGTGATCAAAGAAAAGCACAAGAACAAAATATGTTGTGTGATTAACAAAACCAATTGAATATTACATACAACGGTTAAGTTTTCTTGACGCAAAAATAACAATAAGTAGCAGAAAAAATAGTTTGAAATTTTTATAATTTTTCTTCTTAAAACGTCAAAGCCGCGATTTTAAACATCAAAATTTGCAATTTTCAGACAAATTATCTGAAACAAATACTGATTGTGCAGAAGAAATGTCATGGTAGATGTGTTTTACAAAGCCTTAAGTTTCAGCTTCTACCGTCATTGTACTTTATTTTGCTAAAATATTACCGTAAGGTCCATTCCAAAAAATCCTCTTTCTGATGCTTTGGCAGTAGTTTTAGCTATATGGTTTATGGTTTAATAGCCTATATTTTAGAAATTTTCCGTAGACCTACGAATTTTGAATAGACTTTTTCAAATGAGCGCGAACTAGAACCCCTAAAACCCATATACGGGGTAAGTTTCAGTTTTTGTCTATTTACACATATACAGGGTGACGTATTTCTACGATATAACTCAATATTTTTGTTGATATGCAAGATCCGACCAAAAACTGTATACGTTAATGACAGGGTGTTTTGAGCTGTATCTTATAAAATTATTTTGAAAATCACAGGTGGCCCATAAGTCGTTGGTGTATTACACACTTTCTTTTTTTAATAGAACACCCCTTATGTTATAGCATGTTTGCATTTTCCATTCAATTATAATGCATGTTTTGTAAGGAAAAAAATTGTTTCATCGTTTTTGAGTCATTTCAATTGTTTTGCGACTTTTCACGTTTTTGGCAGATTGCACAAACACGTATAACCAATTGTAAAAAGGCGTTTGTACCAATA
The DNA here is from genome assembly GCA_964006375.1 of Tillus elongatus. Taxonomy (NCBI): domain Eukaryota; kingdom Metazoa; phylum Arthropoda; class Insecta; order Coleoptera; family Cleridae; genus Tillus; species Tillus elongatus. The sequence continues at coordinate 120,211,785 of OZ023268.1, read as the reverse complement.
GAGAGCTGAGCCCTATGGAAATGACGCATTCAGAGAGTTTTTGTTTGTATTACTCGTTGAAAAAAATCTAGCTGCCATAATCAGGCACTCTCAAATAGTGGTTGAATTTAAAAAGTTTTCGCAGAATTGTTTTTATTGTTTCCGTAGAAATCATTTTTTGTGACATTTTTGTGAAATGTTGGTAATTAATAATAAATGTTTAGTGAGTTATTGTATATCAAAGTTGTTTTGTGAAAACTATAATATAGTGTACCATTACTGAATTAACATCAACCGAGGTTCTGGCATTGTATTTGAGCAAGTTGAATGTCTGTACGTTCCGCCCTTCGGAGGGGGCGTAAAGCCGTCGGTCCCGTCTCCATGCGATGTTGGGCACATTAAAGATCCCTACCTTCCTTACAGAAAGGCAGGGGTTCGGCAAAATTTCCAGGATAGTGAGGTGAAACTGCTCCCTGGCGTCGGTGATTGGCCATAGTCGCGGAAATAGGCCGACGTTAAAGAAACAAAAACACACAAAACATACCATTACTGAAGGTAATTTCGGCAAAAAAATGGTGAATTTTTGTAAAAGAAATTGTTGCACCTTTTTTCTACTTGAGTGTTAAAGGTGTTTGTCAATAATTATATCTTGTAGGTGTGTAAATAGCTTGAAGAGGTTCGTTGGCCAGGAAAATCGAACCAGTTTTTTTCTGGAACTTTTTAAGTTTATTTTCGAGAAATGTTTGTACTTTTAGTTAATTTTCGTAGAAAAAATTCACTAATGGGAAGATCCCGACTTTTGAATTTTGAAAAAATTTTGCTAATGAGCGCGGACTAGGACCCCTAGAACCCATATCCGGGGTCAGATTCAATTTATATATATATATATATATATATATATATATATATATATATATATATATATAACACTGATAACTGACAAAATAATAAGCCGATTTTGATAAAATGTGGCATGTGCCTTCCTTTTTTAGATGGCTTGGACAGACAAGTTCGTTAGTCAGGAAAATCTGACGAGGTTTTCCGATAAAATAAAAAAGCTATGATAACCAAATTTGGTAGGTAGATTTACTATATAAAAACGCTGGACGCAGTAAGTGCGTTATAGTAGTGAATATTCATAAAAATATTTTTTAATAGCAAATATTTTTTTTTAAGAAAGCAGGCATCAAATTTGGTTACCTATATAGTAAAAACAATGTGCCATGTTTCATCAAAATAACTTAATTGTTTAAAAATGTACAAAAATTTCCGAAAGTAAACTTAAAGTGTTCCCGAGAAAACTCGTTTCTTGGTCAACCTTACAGGTTAATAGCAAATTGAGCTATTCAAATATGAAGCATTTGATCAAAATTCGCTATCATAATCCACTTACTGCGTCCAGAATTTCTTTTCTCACAAACATGCATTATATTTCGATGGAAAATGCAAAAATGCAATAACATAAGGCGTGGTTGATTAAAAAAAAAAAAATTGTATCACCAACGACTTATGGGCCATCCTGTGACTCTAGAAAAAAAAATTTAAGGTGTAGCTCAAGACATCCTACAATTAATATATACAATTTTTTTTTCATATGTTGTATAATAACAGATATATTGAGCTTTATTATTTTTTTACGAAAATTCTACAAAAATTATATATACCATTAAACGATAAATTCTATAGCTAAAACTACTGCCAAGCATCAGAGAAAGGGTCTGTTTGAAATGAATCTTATGGAAATATTTTATTAAAATGGAGGACAATGACGGTTGAAACTAAGACTTCATGGTTTGTAAAACATTCTTCTTGAGACATTTTCTTTCCATAGCCTGTATTAGATTCAAGTTATTTGCCTAAATGTTGCCAATTTTGACGTTTAAATCGCAATTTTGACGTTTAAATCGCAATTTTGACGTTTTGAGGAAAACCAAAATTTATGTTTCTTTAAATGCCTATAACTTTTTTGTCTTTTGAGCTACAGAGCTAAATTTTGGTAGTTAATTATAAGGATGTAAACCCGTGTACCAAATTTGGCTGCCCTTACTTTGTTAATTCCGGAGATATAAATTTTTTTCGAAAGGAAACACAAAATTTTCCGGGAAAACCTGGGCCGAGTTTCCTGGCTAACGAACATATCCAAGCCATTTGCAAAAGGAAGGTATTCACCAAATTTAATTAAAATCGGCCTATTATTTTTGAGTTATCGATATGATACATATATATATATATATATATATATATATATATATATATATATATATATATATATATATATATATATATATATATATATAACATATAAAAATTGACACTGACCCCGGATATGTGTTCTGGGGGGCCTAATTAGCGCTCATTTCAAGAAATTTTTTCAAAATCCAAAGTCGAAATCTCCTCATTAGTGATTTTTTTTAAGAAAATTCACTAAAAGTCAACTACATACTAAAATTCAGATTTCTATGATACAAGAAAAAAAAAGTTATAAAAAATATTTTGAAACAACAAAGCTATTTTAATGTAATATGGTACATTGTTACTAATATATAGGTTATACTGCCAACCAAATGTCCGTTTAAAAACACTACATATTTGACATTAGAAACTCTTTACGAAAATTCGCTACCATAACGCACTTGCTGCGTCCAGACTTTTTTAAACGACAAAACGGCAGAAAATTTTAAATCATGTTTTTTCGTCATAGACAAATTAGACTAGTTTGCATAAAATAGTCCGTTGATGTTTGCTTTAAGCTGGATTTATTATTTTTCGTAGCGACGCCTTTCCCAAAGCTCACATATTGTTACCAAACTTTATCAACACTAATGTGAAATATTAGATGTCTCTGTAAGCTAGTAGAAAAGCTGGGATTCACCTAGAACATAATTCAGCTGACCGCAGCAACCTGGAATGGTGAAGTTGCCCATATAACAACTGTCACTGCTACACAGAAAATAATTCGCTTTCTCTCTAGTTACGATTTTTCTTTCACAACTTCAAATACCTTTCGTTTCAGAAAAAAATGCAGGTCAGATAAGTTGCGACCTTTTGTGTCAGATTTATTTAGACTTAATTCTAGGAATGCCCGCTCTACAACTTTTCGTGTCTGAAACTATAATTAGTGCTCACGTACGTCTAATCTTTTAACAAATTTCAAAAACCAGGGCAGGACAAACTTGTGTCTCTTTGCTACTATAATGTTTCGAGTATTGTATCCTACGTAGCAAAAGATTGCGTTTGCGATTTTTCTTTAATATAAGTATAGTCACATAATAATATCATTAAAATCATATAATAATAATAATAATAGTAAAATTGTGATCCAAACAATGTGTGGAATACGTCAATGTATATATATATATATATATATATATATATATATATATATATATATATATATATATATATATATATATATATATATATATATATATATATATATATACAGTGTGCCTGAAATTGGTGATGCATGTATTGCGATCCCTGAAACTGTTAGAGATAGGAAAGCCGTTAAATGAGAAAAGCTTTAGACAATTTTATTTGTAATTGAATGCCGTTTAGTTTACGATTTTATCTCTTTTGGTTTTTACGATATTTGAAAAAACTAAAATGAGTCATTTTCTAAAATATCCTGTATTTTCTTTATTTATGAAAATTTCTGAAATCTGTAAAAACTTTCTTATAGCAACTTTTTACGTAGGAAACGCCTGTGTAATCAGATTTCCTTTCCAACGTTTCGATAGTTTGGAACCATCATCAACTATGTTTTTCATATGGGCGCCATATTGGATTTTTACGATTTTGAAAAGCCCCTGTTTTTGCCTTTACAAATATGTATCACACTTAGTGAAAAAAGTTAGGTTATTGGTTGAAAAACGAAAAAAATATGATTTTGTTATGAATTTAGCAACGTCGCACGATGAAACACTCCCACTTAAGGTGATTCTACTGCATTTAATCTCTTAACTACAATTAATAACAACATATCCTTATAAGTAATAGTTTCTCCTATGTGGAAATCTTTTGAAAGCATAGAAATTACCCTTTTTGAAATTTTAACACAAAAAGAAAAAACAATAATGTGTCAAATGACATAATAATTACCAAAATAAAATGTCTAATTTAACGTTCAAAATGTGGCCCATTTGCTTCCATACATTTAGCACATTTTTCTATCACCGATTTGGTAACACCATGAATTGTGTGCGGTTAACATTGGACAGAACATCCCGCGTTCGCTGCTCGAGGACTTGTCTGCTTTCTGCGGGATCAAATTCATAGATTTCGTTTTTAACATGTCCCCACAAATAAAAGTCTAATGGAGTGAGGTGGGGAGACCTCGCTGGCCACCGCAACGGGCCACTGTTAGATATTATTCTTTCACCAAATGTCAGATAAAAAAATGTACTTCCCTGGAATTATGGGCGGGACAGCCGTCAAGTTTAAAATCATACATTACGGAACTCACTATCTGGGAGAACTTCCATAATTGCTGGTACTATTTCATTTTGCAACATTGCAAGGTATCTTTGTCCTGTCAATGTTTGATCATAAATAAAGGACCCAATTAGTTGATTTCCTATTAAAATAATATAGTTTAATTTCTTCTTGCGATAGGAATATTAAAATAAATCAAAGGATAGAAGAATAATTATTTTTCAGAATGAAGCTAAAAATATCTCACCATATATTCCACACCAAACATTAAAGCCAAATCGAACTTGCAATCTACGCTGTTCCCGCAGCTGAGGGTTTTCTGTAGTCCAATAATTATGCTTGCTGAATATTCCGCAATTTGTAACACAAGTTTCGACCGTCCATACAATGTTATTTTCAAAGTTCAAATTATCTGGTTCAAATTTTCCCTGGTAAAATTTGCTGTCGGAATGCATATACGAATAGAAAGCGACCGCATGAAGACCCGTTATGACGTGCGAGCTAATTCAGCTGGTTTTAAAGAAGATCTGGTGTGGTTCTACAATACAGTACGACGCAAAGGACGGTTACCGAAACTACAGAAATTATGGGAAGGTCCTTATAAGGTGGTCAAAAGGATCAATGACGTCTCGCACTCGAAGGAGCCCGAAGAGCATGATGAAGGTGGTCCATATCCACAGACTTACGCCATACCAAGAAATGTCAGAATTCGACCGGGACGCTCTAATATTAGAGGGAGGCAGTGTCACATTTGTCTATGAGAATTAAGTTTATGTACTTTGTAGTTCTATGGTCAGTTGTAGTGTGTTGGTAACAGCGAACACTCTGGAATCATATTTCTAGAAGGGACCACAAGTGTAGAAGAGTATAGAAGGTCTAGAATCTCTATGGACAGTATAAATAGGCGAGCGGTATACAGAGTAAGTTAGTTCAGTATTGAATTAGTGTGGTGCAGAATAAGTGATCATAGAGTATTAAGCGAGTCAGCAGTAAGTGTTGCTGTATAAGAAGCGATCATAGAGGGCGGATAGTGTAATATACTTCTATGGACATTTGGTAATAGAAAGAAATATTTTAGTTGATGTGCTTATGGTGTTGGGAAATAGTTGGTTATAATAAATAGTAGTTTGTGTTTTGTTAGTCAACAAATCCAAAACCCCGTTGAACGTAATTGAAAGCAATGAGTCCTTTTCACTTGTTGGCATTTTCGTGGATCGAAATCTCAATTGGCACCAACATGTCACATGAATTGCAGAAGCGGCTGCTAAGAAATTAGGTTTCCCCTCCCGGGCTCGCAAATACTTTTCACCAGCTAACCTCTATACCTTATATACTTCACAAATAAGGCCAAACCTCGAATATTTCTCCCACATCTGGGGTGCCGCAGCCGCTTCTACACTCGCTGTCTTGGACTCCATTCAGAAGAGGGCTATTCGTCTCATCGGTGACCCTACTCTTACCCAAAGGCTGCCATCCCTCGCCCACCGACGTGCCGTTGGTGACCTCTCTCTCTTTTATAGATATCTGCACGGGCACTGTTCAGAGGAGCTTTCTTCCATAGTTCCTCCACCTGCTACCCCCAACAGATCTACCAGAGGAACAGAGCGAATGCACCCTTTTACTGTCCAGGTCACGAGACATAGAACATCTTGTTATGCTCGCTCTTTTGTCCCGAGGACGTCCCAGTTGTGGAATCGCTTGCCGGCACATGTTTTTCTTTCTCCTCCGAACCTCCAAACCTTCAAGTCCAGAATTAACAAGTTGCCTCTTTCCTCCTTGTCGACACCCACGGTACGATAGTATTTAGGCTGTAAGCCCCCGTGGTGTGTTGTTGAAATTTAAAAAAAGCAATACTGTTGCAGCACCCTGTATATGCGGTATCCTTAGAAATATAACAAAAAATGTTATATCCATTTATATTCACCTGAAAAATAAAAACAATACCAAATTTTTATTTCTTTTCTAAAATGTATTCTTGTATATTGGGCGAGGGGGTGGTTGGTAGAGGGGGTCAACGTCTCATTTTGCTTGCACGGGGCGGCGGAATACTCACGAAATGCCCTGAAGTGAGAAGTGGCTATAAAACTAGAGGGAAAGCTATATTACCTATATTAAATGCAAGATGTTTTTGGAATAACAATGACCGATGAATATGTATTTTTTTTACAGTGAACTAACCAACAACAAAAAAACTCTGGACGCAGCAAGTGCGTTATGGTAGTGAATTTTTATTAAATGCTTCAAATTTGAATAACAAATTTTTCTATAAACTTAGAAAATTTAATTTTGGTATGTAGTAAGGTCTTTCTTAGGACAAGATATCCACCAAATTTCATTAAAATAACTTTGTAAATTTTGGAGAAAAAAAATTTTTTGAAAGAAAATATAAAATTTTAATAACTCAATTTTTGATAAATTGAGAAATTTAAATTTTGTTACTTAGTAAGGTCTATCCCAAGGCAATACATGTAAATTTCATTAAAACAGCTTTGTTATTTTCGGAAAAAAAATTTTTTTTTTGAAATAAAACTCAAAATTTTCCCGGAAAACCCCGTCTGATTTTCCTGGCTAACGAACTCATCCAAGCCCTTATTAAAAGAAAGGCACTTGCCGAGTTTCATTGAAATCGGTTAATTATTTTTCGAGTTATCAGACGGATATATATATATATATATATATATATATATATATATATATATATATATATATATATATATATATATATATATATATATATATAAACATATAAAAATTGAAACTGACCTCGGATATGGGTTCTAGGGGTCCTAGTTCGCGCTCATTTGAAAAATTTTTTGCAAAGTCTCACCGTCGATACCTCTCTATTAGTGATTTTTTTAAAAATAAAAATTCACTAAAATCAAATAACAGAGATAGCTTGCTCTACTCGCAATTGTCTTTAGAAAATCAAATTAAAGATCTCAATTTACCAAGAAAAACTTCAACTACCATAATTAGAATGAGATTTAACCACGGTAGATATAAATCTCATCTGCATCGAACTGGCATGGAGGATCTTACTGCAACTGCGATGGAACCTCTATCTGCGACTTGGACCGCCTAGTATTTTCACGTTACCGATTCAACACGCTACGAATTGACTTATGCATTTATGAACAATGTTTACAGTGAGCGACATCTGCTGGTCAAACGTAAAAATATAAAACCATTGAGCACCAAGAATTGAAATGTTAGTCAATAAAAGGGAGAATGAGAACTACAAAGTCATTGAATAATACGAGATTTTGAAGCTGCGATTAATAGAAATATAAATAACCAACAGCAACCACAAACTTATGATTTAAACATGTTTCAAATTTGAATAGCTCAATTTTCTGTAACCCTAGACAGCTGAATTTTGGCACATAGTTAGGTATTTCCCAAAGCAATATGTAAACCAAATTTTATCGAAATTTTCGGAAAAAAAATTTTTTTTTGAAAGAAAACTCAAAATTTTCCCGTAAAACCCCGTCCGATTTTCCTGGCCAACGAACTCATCCAAGCCATTAATAAAAGAAAGGCACTTGCCGAGTTTCATCTAAATCGGTTAATTATTTTTTGAGTTATCAGACGGATACATATATATACATATATATATATATATATATATATATATATATATATATATATATATATATATATATATATATATATATATATATATATATATATATATATATATATATGAGCATATAAAAATTCAAACTGACCCCGGATATGGGTTCTAGGGGTCCTAATTCGCGCTCATTTGAAAGAATTTTTGCAAAGTCTCACCATCGATACCTCTCTATTAGTGAATTTTTTAAATAAAAATTCACTAATATGAGTAAATCAACAGCAACTGGGAATGAATTCGGTCAGTCGCCCAGCCACGTGGTTAAAAAACACTGTTTGCATGAGTGCTTACAACTCTAGATCTAAATAAAAGGACTGTAACAGCGGCAGAAGCAGAAGTCAATGGAAGGTTGATGAATGAATCTCATGAGTCAATAAGAAAAGCATTGACTAACCAACAGCAACCACATACTTACGAATTAAACATGTTTCAAATTTGAATAGCTCAATTTTCTGTAACCCTAGAAAGCTGAATTTTGGCACATAGTTAGGTATTTCCCAAAGCAATATGTAGACCAAATTTTATCGAAATTTTCGGAAAAAAAAATTTTTTTTGAAAGAAAACTCAAAATTTTCCCGGAAAACCCCGTCCGATTTTCCTGGCCAACGAACTCATCCAAGCCATTAATAAAAAAGGCACTTGCCAAGTTTCATCTAAATCGGTTTATTATTTTTTGAGTTATCAGACGGATACATATATATATATATATATATATATATATATATATATATATATATATATATATATATATATATATATATATATATATATATATATATATATATATATATATATATATATATATAAATATATATATATATATATATATATATATATATATATATATATATATATATATATATATATATATATATATATATATATATATATACAAGCATATAGAAATTCAAACTGACCCCGGATATGGGTTCTAGGGGTCCTAATTCGCGCTCATTTGAAAGAATTTTTGCAAAGTCTCACCATCGATACCTCTCTATTAGTGAATTTTTTTTAATAAAAATTCACTAAAAACGCTTGCGGTTCAAGCGTTCTAATGCACCGTCTTGAACGCTATACTTTAATGAAGAGGCATCTATCTCTAAGTTATCTTAATTTTGCACTGTTATGAGCAAGATCCCTTTCACTAGAGACCTCCCATATGCACGACACTTAGTAAATTTCATCAGATTTTCCAACAAAGTTTCCAACTTTCATTAAACGATCAGTTCAGAACTTTCTCTCGGTCGGTAAGAGGCGAGAATCCTCTACACTTTCCCACCCTCCAGACCCATATCAGACCGCAAATTCAGCCACCAGAAAAAAACGTCTCTTATTCTAACGAACGATCTTCATCAAATTTTATCAAACCAAAGACATTTTTATTATGGGCAATAAAATAGCAAACGTGTGATATTTTTATTTCTTTTCTAAAGTTTTAAAGCATTTAGCGCGAACGCATACAGTATAATATATACAGTGTGTTTAAGATATATATATATATATATATATATATATATATATATATATATATATATATATATATACTGGTAAGCACACTTGGAGGACCTAAATCACCACAACACATTTTAACAAACCTGGCGATCGTCTCGCTAATCAAGTTATTGTTATCAGCGGATAAATAATTCTAAATATCTTATATCTACAACTTTATTTATATTCTTCTGCAAGTAGTCTGTCACTAAAGATTAAGGAAGGTTCAACGACACCAAAATTAATAAATTTCGTTTTGCGGGAATATCTGTATTCTTTTATTATCTATCGCACGTAATTCTGTCGGTACTTATCTTATAAAGTAATCAGGAGACTACACATGGGCGGCGGAGCGAGTTTCATACATTTTTAATATATATATATATATATATATATATATATATATATATATATATATATATATATATATATATATATATATATATATATATATATATATATATATATATATATATATATATATATATATATATATATATATATATATATATATATATATATATATATACTTTCGAAGACGTTTAGCTGTCCTGGTTGTTTTTTATCCGATATATGTCAGGTGATGGGGAAGATCTATCTATAGTACCGAATCTTAATTGTGCTAAATGGTCTTTCAATCTGATTCCAATAGATCTTTTTGTTTGTCCGACTAATTTAAGATCACAATCTTTAAATCTTATTCCATAAATTCCCGACATTTTGGCCGTACCGTTCTTGTTCTTTGGGTTACCTAGCAAATTTTTTAAGGTATTTTTTGAAAAAAATGTAAGTTGCAATCTGGCTTTAAAAAAAAATGGTTTCTAGACCCCTCGTGATGCGAGGGTCAAATGGTAATCCCCCAAAGTTTTTTTTCGGATTTCTCTCTTCTAAAAGTAGTTGCGTCCGCTAACATTTCCTTTGTTTTCCGTTTTTTAATTAATTTCTCCACTAGGCAAGCCGTGTATCCGTTATATTTGGCCACGTTCTTTATATACTTTAATTCTTTCGTATATCTAATTTTACTTAAAGAAAAATTGATTAACCTGTTTACTAAATAATTCGTATGATGTGAGTTATTCGGAGTATAGCGTAGAGAGGTGGTTTCCTTCCGATGGACAACGAATTCTAAAGTGTCTTTATTTTTGATAACTAGTATACCTAGAAAGGGTAATTTATTATTTAATTTCTAATTCGTGGGTAAGTTTTATAGAATCAAATTGATTGTTCAATTAATAATATAAATAAAATCCTCTATTCTGCAAACTTTTGTGTTAAACACTACAAAGATATCATGCATGTAACGAAAGCACACTCTAGGAGAAAGTTAGAAATTAATAATAAATTACCGTTCCTAGATGTACTAGTTATCAAAAATAAATACACTTTAGAATTCGATGTCCATGGAACGGAAACCACCATTATAAGCTACATTCCGAATGACTCACATCATACGTACGCACAAAAAATGGCCAGCATATATATATATATATATATATATATATATATATATATATATATATATATATATATATATATATATATATATATATATATATATATTGCTATGGTATTGCACTTTTAATTATTGAGCATGAGAATTTTAATTATTATGGGTTTTCCTCTTTCTTATAAAGTACTTATTTTTATTGCTCATTTAAATTATTAACACTGATCAAAATGAAATTATTGCCGATATGTCTATACTTACCGTTTTATCTGCAAATTTTTCTCTTTTCTTACGGGTAGAGTCTAATATTGGGCTAGCTTTTTTGTTTTGATGTAACTTATTTATAATTTTTTTTCTATTCATGTTAGAGTGTTAGAAATTTGGTTAAAACATTCTCAATTGAGTTTTTATTTATTTTATTCTTTTAATTTACAATTATTTGAATATAGGCTTATTTAGTGATATTTTTATAGGTCAAATTAATCAGACTATTTAAATAAAGTCTATAATGTTTATATCTGATAATTTAATTTTTTTCAAAACATCGCTATATAAAAAAATTATTGATCGTTGTTAATAAATTAAACAAATTAAAATCTTATTTTAACAACGAATCAAACTATATTCTATGACTTTGTCATTAATTTGACCTTTATCAGAATATCCCCGCTAATGTTATAAATATATACAAAAATCATCAAGGTAAAAGAAAAATCCTAATAACTAAATACACAATGTAAAAATCTGCTCATTTATAGTTGCAATGTTCACAATATGGACTTACTGCTTAAAATGTCTCTAATTGCTTCTTCATTGGAGATTTTGATTATTCGCTATTGGACCGTCTATATTTGGATTTTATTCTCGCCATCATTACTTTGTGGTAATTAATTATTATCGAGCTTATTTTGAATAGCCCTTTTGTACTGAAAATTATATTCTATCTTGGCTACTATTATTGTTTAATATCCATATACCGTTGATCTTTACCATTCTTTCTAATCATTTCATTTGCATGCAAATTATATTGAACAAACCATCTTTTTTCTTGATTAAAATTTCTTTCCCCAAACTTTTGTCTTTACACCTCTCACAGTCAAATGTCAAATCATAATTACACTGCTACCTTCTATTCTCGGCAGTTCGATCTCGACAAGCAGCCAAATCATTCACTTTTCACCTTAAATATGTTCGCTTCTATAAAACTAAAAACGTCTCTCTCTTTTTAACAAGGCTGTGCGACAGAGCTCACTAGCACGCCACCTCGCTATCGTCCAAACTGCTTATCAGGTACACAAAAACCCGTATCAACGTTTCAATGACTGTGCCTTTTTGTAATTTACTCACAATACTTTTTATCCTTAACCTTATCTCCTAAATACAATGTGTCTATACATACTTTACATATATTCAATTCTACCATATAAAAAATATTTTCCTTAACGAAAACAATAAAATCAAAGCGTTGTTCTGTATTCTTTAAATTCCAATGATATTTACTATTTAACCAAAATATCCGACACTTTTAAATATACAATGCATTCAAATTTCAGGACGCATAAATTTAATATTCATGACTCGTTTTTTCTCCACCAAAAAGGTTTCTATTTTTAATCCACATTTGCTATTTATAGCAATATACGTAAACATATAAAAATTAAAACTGACTCCGGATATGGGTTCTAGGGGTCCTAGTTCGCGCTCATTTAAAAAATTTTTTGAAAATTAAAAAGTCTCCATTAGTGATTTTTTCTACGAAAATTCACTAAAATATCGGATATACGCTAAAACAGTAGGTGTAGTTATTAAAGATATTTAAATATGAAGTCCTACATACGCAATCAATTTCACTAAGAGCCTATAAGTCGGCAATTAAAGTTAATGTGTTTGTCATTTTCTTTAAAGATCCGTTTTTACTAATTTTAATTATTGCAATAAATATGTATCTTACACATGATAGTTACAAATAACAGAAGGAGAAAATAACTGAAATTATGTATTAAAGAACGGTGTTGATATATCTATAATTGCATTACTTGCAGTATTTGTGTAAATACTACAGATCTGAATTGAGCTATATTTTTGCAGCAAGTGTAAGGTTTGACTTGTAAATCTTAATCTAAAATACTCCAAGAAGCTTTCGTCGACTATAGAAATAACCTCAAACAGCCTTTGTTAAAGCCTAAGAACGTATTTGATCTTTGTACATAACGATAAGGGAAAGCTCGAGAATTGTTCACAATTATAATGGTTTTGTCTGTTATTTGATTAAAGATATAAACTCTCATTGAATAAAATGAAGGAAATTAATTGGGAGTTTATATACCTATTATTCTTATCAAAGATCAAGAGAATTTTCCAGTTCGAGTAGGAGTTATTTAAGATTAAATACGGTTTTGTCAATGAATGCCTTTAACATTGTGATGTTCCTAAATTAAATCATACATACGTAGCTCAAATGTATTCAGTCTACACTTCTCTGATCTGTTTTGCTAAATAAAAACAAATCTACTCTGAAGATGCCTCCTTTAGATTCGGTACATAATATTTTGCCTATCAGTGCCTTAGAATAGAGGTAGTTGTTTTACATTTTACGTTATTAGCGGATGAGTGGAGCCCATTTCGAGGTTATGCGCATAAGGCACACAATCCCATCATGACTGCTGTCTGCTGTCAATTAGCATGCATTATGGAAGTGAATTTTCATAAAAATGTTTTTAATTGCTAATATGTCTCTTTAATTGAAGCAGGCATCAATTTGCTTACCGGCATAACCTATATAGTAAAAATAATGTACGTCATCTTATCAAAATAACTTATTGTTTGAAAATGAACAAAAATTTTTCGAAAACAAACTTTAAATGTTTCCGAGAAAACCAATTTCCTAGCCGATGGGTGAACATAAAATTTAAATTTGAAACGTTTAACGAAAATTCCGTACCAAAACGCGCTCGATGACGCTACGATGTAGAAAATGTAATATTCTAGTTTCATATAAAATTGAGTTTTGGGTGTGTTTCTCAAAAGAGTTGGAACACAAGATTTTTTTGATGATAGAGTGATATCGATCGGATTATACATCGAGGGCCTGGGGGTGCGCGAGAGCTATGCTCTTGGCGCATATACCACGGCATTCGAAACAGAGGTGTATGCTATCCTGTCTGTGGTCAACAGACAGGATGTGAAGAGGAGTCCCGAGAAATGTGTGTACATCTGCTGGGATAGCCAGGCCGTCCTCCAGGCTGTCTGCGCGGCCAGAATCAGGTCTACACTGGTTCAGGAGTGCGATGACGCCCTCAGAGGACTAGCCAGGACAAAGGAGGTACAACTAGTGTGGGTTCCGGGACACTTTTGCGTGGCGGGAATGAGGTCGCGAATAATCTCGCAAGGCTTGGTTACCGGCGGCCCTTCTGTAGCCCGGAGCCGGCCATAGGTGTAAGTAGGAAGTCGATCTCCGTCGCCTTAGACAGATGGACCGAGGAAGCAATGAACAGGCACTGGGGGTCGGTTGGTGGCTGCAGACAGGCGAGGGACTTCGTGGAGGGGCCGGACATAGATAAAGCTGTCTGGCTACTCGGAAGGAGTCGACCTACGCTTCGCCGCATCCTTGGGGTGCTCACAGGCCACTGTGCCCTTAGAAGACACCTCACACTGATAGGCGTAGAGAGGGATCCCATTTGTCAGGAATGCGACGAGGATGAGGAAACGTCCTACCACTACCTATGTGAATGCGAGGCTTTTGGGAGTCTTCGAGCAGAATTGTACGGATCGAGGACTCTGCAGAGGAATCAGGTAAGTACTGTCCAATTGAAGACCGTCACGGCCTTCATCACGAGGTCGAGGCGGTTTAGCGACGGAACCGAGGAGGAGTAGAGCATGGTTGCTGGGGTTGGCAAAAAGGGCCGATGGTGGCCTACTTGCTTGGCCTTGGCCTCCTCACCACTGCTACCACTACTACTACTAGGACTTCGAAAATAAATCTTCAAGGTCTGTGGAAGTTTAAAAAACTCGGGACGCAGCAAGTGCGTTATGGTAGTGAATTTTTATTAAATGCTTCAAATTTAAATAACTCAATTTTCTATAAACTTAGAGAGTTTAATTTCAATACGTAGTAAGGTTTTTCCTAAGGCAAGATATCCACAAAATTTCATTAAAATAACTTTGTAATTTTCGGAGAAAAAAATTTTTTTCGAAAGAAAATTTAAAATTTGGATAGCTCAATTTTCTCTAAACTTAGAAAGTTGAATTTTGGTACGTAGTAAGGTTGAGGCAACATATATAGTAAATTTCATTGAAACAGCTTTGTTACTTTCGGAGAAAAAAAATTTTTTCGAAAGAAAACTCAAAATTTTTGCGGAAAACCCCGTCTGATTTTTCTGGATAACGAACTTATCCAAGCCATTAATAAAAGACAGGCACTTGCCAAGTTTCATCGAAATCGGTTAATTATTTTTTGAGTTATCATATATATATATATATATATATATATATATATATATATATATATATATATATATATATATATATATATATATATATATATATATATATATATATATATATATATACATAAACATATAAAAATTAAACCTATTTACAAATGAACTTTAATAAGATATTATGCTGTGACAATACCTCTCTCAAGCACCCTAAAATATAATCAAAATATGCACAGTTATATATGTTTTATTTTTTTTCCCTTGTCTTAATACACTACATATTTTATGACAATCGATTTAATTTACTTATTTGATTTCATAAATAGTCGGTTAATAGTGGCTTGGAATGAAGTAGACACCACATCTTCAAACATATTAAGAGAATATGAGTAAATCAACAGCAACTGGGAATGAATTCGGTCAGTCGCCCAGCCACGTGGTTAAAAAACACTGTTTGTATGAGTGGTTAGAACTCTAGCTCTAAATAAAAGGACTGTAACAGCGGCAGAAGCAGAAGTCAATGGAAGGTTTGTGTATTCGGAAAGAAACTATTGACTATTAATAACAACAATTGACTAAAAACGCTGCGAGTTGTAAGGCAAAAATAATTATACTACAGAGGTGATAAATGATAATACATTACAATAGGGTTATATTTAATCGTAAATGCTTCCAATGATTAACAATCAGTGAATTCAGTATTATTGACATTTCTCGGAAACTTACAAATGAATTTCATGAGTCAATAAGAAAAGCATTGACTAACCAACAGCAACCACATACTTATGATTCAAACATAAATGTTTCAAATTTGAATAGCTCAATTTTCTGTAACCCTAGAAAGCTGAATTTGGGCACATAGTTAGGTATTTCCCAAAGCAATATGTAGACCGAATTTTATCGAAATTTTCGGAAAAAAAAAATTTTTTTGAAAGAAAACTCAAAATTTTCCCGGAAAATCCCGTCCGATTTTCCTGGCCAACGAACTCATCCAAGACATTAATAAAAGAAAGGCACTTGCCGAGTTTCATCTAAATCGGTTAATTATTTTTTGAGTTATCAGACGGATACATATATATATATATATATATATATATATATATATATATATATATATATATATATATATATATATATATATATATATATATATATATATATAAGCATATAAAAATTCAAACTGACCCCGGATATGGGTTCTAGGGGTCCTAATTCGCGCTCATTTGAAAGAATTTTTGCAAAGTCTCACCATCGATACCTCTCTATTAGTGAATTTTTTTAATAAAAATTCACTAATATTAATGTTAGTTATATGCCGTATAATAATAGTATATAATTTTTATTAAAATTCACTACTATAACGCCCTTGCTATATCCCGATTTTTTTATTATACCTTCACATTTCATATCCGTTACTACCCAGAGCTTTTAAAAAGTAGAGCAGCAATAGATCGTTAGTATTAAAATATTACGATTATGCTAAACTCACCTGAGCTCAAAAGTCAAAATTAAAGAAGATACAGAGTGTTAAAATGGGAAACTAAATTTTCATGTTCATTGTTATCTGGATTATTTTTTCAATTACATATACGCCCGAGAAGAGATTGTGCAGCTTTAGATAGTATTCCTTCATTCCCAAATATATTGGCAATTTCTACAATTCCTTGCCATAATTCTGTGCGGTAATTATTGTGTCACTGTAGACAACCTCAAAGTAATCCAAAAGTAAAGCTCTAGCGTGTTAAAATCAGGACTACGAGCTGGCCAAGGGATTGGACTGCCACAGCCTGTACATCTTTCGGGATACCTTTTATTTAAGTAATGTATCACTGGAGCAGAGACGTCTGCTGGGGCAGCATCTTGCATAAAACACGCATCCTCACTTGAGTTTATGGTAAAAAATCGATGAGGCTATTGAACCCATTTTATGTGAAAAGGATATGTGATAATTTTTATTCCGATTTGGTGGTAAATCATATTGACCTTAGGTATGTTTTCCGATTTTTCCACACCAAATATTAATTTGAATTCATCTTTTAAATGAGATTCTACTGCAACATTGGGATTTTCATTCTCCCACATTGTTTGTTTCTGAAGATAAATACATTCCGTCTCGTAAAGCTAGCTTTAACTGTAAATAGTATTATCAAATTTTGATTAAGAAAAATTCGCTAATAAAGAGGTCACGATGAAAAGCTTTTGAAAAAATTGCTTTAGATGAGCGCGATTTTGGGTCCATAGAACACAAAACCAAGGTTCGTTAAAATTTTTATATGTTTATATATATATATATATATATATATATATATATATATATATATATATATATATATATATATATATATATTTGTGTGTGTTTGTTTGTACCCCCGCAAATATACAAAAAAAATATTTGAAAGCGCTATATTTTTGGAAGTATTATGCCCAGTTTCACGATTAAATATTTAACAGCCGGTTAGTTAATCAAGGCTTGAGACGACCAATCACAGACTATAATTCCGGTGTTTCTCATCACAACCAATTATTTTGAAGCTGTGATTGGTTGTATTAAGCCTTGATTAACTAACCGCCCGTTAAATATTTTATCGAGCTTTGTGAAACTGGGCATTAGAGTAACTGGAATGAGACTCTACATGTGGCTATAAATGGTGTAAATAAAACTCTGCTGTGAAGTTTATGTAATTTGGTACACAATTTTTGTAGTTTTTTTCCAAATAAAAAATAAAGTCTTACAGACATGCTTTAAAACGTCTTAGTAGTTAAAGTCAAATAACTGACAGACAGATCAGGTAACTACCACGTACGTCAACGGTAACAAGACTAAATAGACATACTACCCGCACCAGCAATCGTGAAATCTCGGCCACAGCTATGACAAAGGACAGACGACATGAAATTGAAAATTTATAGAGTGATTGTTATTTAACAGGGGGATTCAATCAATTTTTAAAATACACTATATTTGTAGCTTGATGAATGGCCCAAAATGCAGTTTTGGCACAGCATAGATATATTACGATATGGTTTTAGACTGAAGGTGTAGCATAATATAGTAGAATGTAAACAAAATCAAGTCAAGTCTCCATAAAAATGATTCTAAAATAGTTTTTTTTTATCTTAAAGTTAACCTAAAGGCCTTATACAAGACCAGAACCGTCGTGTGATGTGTTTCAGTGGTAATTAATACTAATTCTGTAATTATGACGTATACTTTTAATATTATATTCCAGGCATGAAGCCAGTGTCATGTGAACAAAATATTAGGTAACGTATCCTTAGATAAATCAGTTGCAGCATGCTTGCCTTTTACGCAGAAGGTTGCGTGATCGATTCCAGCTCGATGAATGTATGGTTTTTCCTTTTATTTTGACATTTGAGAAAACAATAGTATACAGATTTCATACGTTTTGAACAATATCTCATTTTTGTTTAAAACGTCTAAATAACTTTGGCACCTTTGAGTCTGAAATTATAATTCTCAGCAGACATCTTGTTGTTGTTGATATCGAAAAAAACTGGTTTGATTGGGTTGACTAAAACGAAATCATACTGGCGATTAATAAGGAAAAATAACTGCTACGTTTATGATTTGGCAGATACTTTACTTTTCTAAATATGAATTAAGATTCCTTCTGGAAACCTTTTGTCGCATTAATGAAATTTGTAATACAAGTTTCTTTTAAAAAGACTTACACTATCTATTGATATAGCAAAACTATTATTTTTTGCTTCACAGAAAATTTTTTTTTGGGCATTTTTCTCAAAAGGAGTTGGAAAGAAAGATATTTTTGATAATGTGGTAATACTTTCGAAATAATTCTTAAAGTGTACGCGTACTAGAACCTCTAAAATCGGTGTTCGAGGCTGTGTTAGTTTAAAGTATTAACTTTACTAATATTCCGTATAATAATAGTGTATAATTATTATGAAAAATCACTATTATAACGCACTTGCTGGGTCCCGAAATTTTTATTTACAAACAGTGCATCTGCACTTATTCGTAAAAGAATGGGCAGTCAGCTGGAAGATGAGCTGGCAACAAATTTTGTACGTTGATACGAAGTAAAACTTTCGACACGGGATATCCTGAGAGCCTATATCCTTAAATATTGAAAGAAAAATGTTTATAACGCCCACCATTTACCTCAATAGACGTTGATCTCCGCCCTTGAAGATATTGTCTAACTTTAGATGGTGTTGCTCAATTTCCAAATAAATTGACAATATTTTTACAATTGTCTGCCATAATTTTTTGCGGGTTTTATTTTTTAGCGGTATACAACTTATGGGGTAACTCCAAAGGAAAACGTCTAGTGGGCTAAAATCAGGGCTACGAGCTGGGCAAATGATTCGGCTATCACGGTCACATAGTGGTGGAGACCTTTTATCTAGGTAATTTAGCACTTGAGCAGAAAATTGTGCTGTGGCACCATCTTGCAAAACGTGAATAATCCGCCTTAAAGATAAGGGTCAATCGTCATTAAGATCACCAAATCTATTTCGTAGATAATTTTTGTAGTGTTTATTAAGTTTAGTACACCCGAGGCTTCATCTATAAATAATATTTTATTTTGCAAACAGTAGATCTGCCCTCTGCCTGTTTTTAAAGGAATGGTAAATTTGTAGTCAAGCTGGAAGATTAGTAGGCAATACGTTTTCTCTATGCGTGTGATATGGATTTAAAAAAACTCGTTAGGTAAATATCCTCAGAACCGATCATCTACTCACATTATCAGCTGTACTTATTCTTATTAAACCAATATCTGGATTATCTACTACACAAACTAAAACCTTCTCTTCTTATTCGAAAACAAAATTCTTTGGACAATACGAAACAGTTTCACCTAGCTTGTCATAAATATTTTTGAATAATTTGTGGTCCGCTTATCTTTTGTTTGAATGCTCTTCATCATACATTTTGCACGTCTTTTAGGTACTTTAAATTTGACACGCGCATGTTTCAGCAACCCTTAACATATACTTCTAAATTTTTAAATGACTTAACTTAATATGAATCAGATGTTGCCATTGACTTGCTTCAATATATTGAGTCTATAAAAATGCTGTAATAATAGGCAAGTAATATTTATTTCAATACGCCACTTAAAGGCCTGCACAAACAAACAGGACGCAAGTTGTTGAACACGTTGTATGACATGTTTACTCTGGAATCGAGCAAAACGTGGGAAGTACTTAAAATAGATGATCAACGGAATTGCCTCTTATGTTTCTTTGTTTATTCTCTACGTTTTGTTTTTCTCTTGGGAAATATTATTCATCAGGCAATGTTGCTTTGACCGTTTAATTAAACTTAAGACTATAAAATATGTTTACTCATTTGTTCCAGGTAGGAGAAAGTTTTTTTCCATCTATGATAAGAGCAGCTCTATGTTTAATGAATTTGATATTTCGTCAAGAAAATAAAAGTTATATGTTCCTTGTAGTTTTAGGGTCTTTCTGTAGAAAAAATGTGCCAATGAGGATGTATGTACCTTCAACAAGTTCATAATATCTTCTAAACTAAGTGCAAATTACGACGCCTAGAATCAAAATTCGAACGCCAGTTTCAATGTTTTTACAGTGTGTCCACGATACGAGGTCACATGGGATGTCAATACAAAAAAAAATTACCAGATAAGAGCTAACCACCTTTTTTAAGATCAAAAAAGTCATATTACAACAGTTGTTCTGAATATAAACTTTTTATGACTAAGGCACGAAGAAACTGCAGACATAATGGATAAAAATATGTGCATTTAAATGCGTCAAGTTGGCAAAAAAAAGCAAAGATTTTAGAAAAAATGCAAAAATTATGCACAATATTAAGCTTGCTAAATCACCTATTATGAATACTATTGTTTTTTTAAATTTTTTCGTTAGAAAATTTGCTAAAAATGAAACTTCATGTTTAGTAAAATTAATTTGATGATAATAAAACACAATCTATTAGAAAATATAAGTTTTGTATTCATAAGTATCATATTCATAAGATTATACACAATAATTTTTTTTAAGTGAATAAAATGTTACAATAATTATAAAAACAATAAATTACTAAGTGTTTTTCAAAGTTTTCTAGAAGGAAGCTCTGACTTTTTTCAGTAAACATGTGTTTAAAAAAATAATGGGCCGATATTGATAAAATTTGGTGAGTGCCTTAATTTTGCAAGTGGCTTGGATAAGTTCGTTAGCCAAGAAAATCGGCCCAGGTTTTCCTGGAAAATTTTGTGTTTTCTTTCTAAAAAAAATTTACATCTCCGGAAATAACAAAGTAAGAGCAACCTAATTTTGTGTTTGTATTATAAAGATAACCATGTACCAAAATTTAAGTCTCTAAGTTTAAAGCCAAAAAAGTTATAGGCAGTTAAAGAAAACAATTTTGGAGTTTGCCTCAAAACGTCAAAGTTGCGATTTGAAACGTCAAAATTGGCAATGTTTAGCCAAAGAACGTGAAACAAATACGGATTGTGAAAAAAAAATGTTGAAAGAAGAGTGTTCTGCGAGTCCTTATGTTTCAGCTTCAGCCGTCATTGCCCTTCATTTTACTAAAATGTTTACAGAAAATTCATTTCAAATAGACCCTTTCTGCTTTGGCTGTCAGTTTAGTTAAGTTGATGCTTTTGCTGTATGTTTAGTTAAGTTTATGGTTTAACGGTCTATAATTTTCAGCTAATATTCGTAGAACAAAGTGGTTAATGCATTTTTGAAGTTTCTATCAAAATATGATGCGTGTTTGTAAGAAAAAAATCTGGACGCAGTAAGTGCGTTTTGGTAGCAAATTTTCAATAAATCTTTCAAACTTAAAAAACTCAATTTGCTATTAACGTAAGCATTGTTGGCTAGGAACCCAACATTTAAGTTTATTTGCAGAAAATTTTTGTACCTTTTTAAATAATAAGTAATTTTGATAAAATATAGTGTATTGTCTCTACTACATAGGCTATACCGGTAATCAGATTGATGCCTGCTCGCACTTGCTATTAAAAACATTTTTATGAAAATTCACTTCCACAACGCACTTGCTGCGTCCAGACTTTTACTAATATTGTAAAACTAACTTTCTTGTGTTCCCTACTCCTTAGGCGGTAGTTTTAGAAATGGATCTATATTTATGTCATTAAAAACTTGAAAAGAGGAAGTCGGTTAAGTTCCTTGTTCTGCAGCTTGACGATACACTTAGCTGGAGTCAACTTTGTAGTTATGTTAGCAATAGAGCGACTGTTACCTTCTTGGGAATATAAATCATGTCATAGGCTATCGTAACTTGAGGAGATTTTATTTTGAATCTGTTGAGTGTCTAATGACATATGGACTCATTTACTGGGGCAACTCTTCCACTCATAAAAATTATTTATTGCGCAGAAGTGTATTGTGAGATATTTAGTGAATGCAGATCCCTTGGAATCCTGCCGTCCATTTTTTATAAGGCATAGTATTTTACTCGTTTCTTGCTCATTTATTTTTCAACTTTGTATTTTCGCTTATAATAGCAGGAATTATTAAAAAAAGAATAAATATTCCATTGCTATGGTACCCGTAACGTAAGTCAGTTTTGTATTTTGATGAATAGACTAAATATGACAAAAAAATCACTCTGATAATGTAGGCACTAAATTGTATCACACCCTGCCGCGTGACATTGAGGGAGTTTTGAAATTCATAACTTTTAAAAATATTTTAAAGTCCTACCTTTTACACATTTGCTTCTATAGTGTTGAGAAATTTTTGAGTGAGCGAGAGGATAGATAGGTGGTATTAGGTTTGTTGTCTTTTTTAAACCCCTTTATCGATACAATGTTTGTAAACAAATGTTATTATATTGTCTTTGTTGTATGTGGTTTGTTATTCTGTGTAAAGTGTGTCCTTGTTTACTTGTTGTAACTACATATTATTAATATGTATTCATTAGTGAATTTTCATTAA
Source organism: Tillus elongatus (assembly GCA_964006375.1). Classification (NCBI taxonomy): domain Eukaryota; kingdom Metazoa; phylum Arthropoda; class Insecta; order Coleoptera; family Cleridae; genus Tillus; species Tillus elongatus. Next base: position 120,188,438 of record OZ023268.1, on the reverse strand, counting down.
GAACATACACTAATGGGGAGGTATCGTTGGTCAGACTTTCGGATGAGCGCGACGTAGCGCTCCTGGATCCGATTTCAATGTTCAGCTAAAATGTTTATATATATATATATATATATATATATATATATATATATATATATATATATATATATATATATATATATATATATATATGTATATTTTCTTAAAAAATTGTGGGAAAGCCGTCAGTTGCAAAATAAAACTCTTTATTAAAAGCCGAGCTTTCGGAAAAGTTTATTCCATTCTCAAGGCTACAACATGGAAAGGAAAAAGTTTTCAATTTACTTAGGAAAAATATAAAAGTTTTAAAATACTTACATCTAACGTGAGTTTTACTATAACTAATTATGAAAATACAAACATGAAAAAAACCGTTTTTTAAAATTTGACTGAAGTCGGAAAGTGCCAAACTGACATATGAAGCTAACAATTGTCTATTTGAATTTGTTTTTTGTTTTTGTCTAGGAAATATAAATAGGGGTAGTGATTTCTAAAATTATTATCTTTCTTTAAGTTTATTAAATTGTCGTTAAAAGTAATTTCAAATTCTTCTAAACACATTCTTTTATTACTTAAGGTTTCACAGTGTAAAATAGAAACATCACTAAAATTTATATTGTGGCCAGTGTCGAGATTATGTTCAGAACTTGCGCTTTGTCTGAACAGAATCTCGACACTGGCCACAATATAAATTTTAGTGATGTTTCTATTTTACACTGTGAAACCTTAAGTAATAAAAGAATGTGTTTAGAAGAATTTGAAATTACTTTTAACGACAATTTAATAAACTTAAAGAAAGATAATAATTTTAGAAATCACTACCCCTATTTATATTTCCTAGACAAAAACAAAAAACAAATTCAAATAGACAATTGTTAGCTTCATATGTCAGTTTGGCACTTTCCGACTTCAGTCAAATTTTAAAAAACGGTTTTTTTCATGTTCGTATTTTCATAATTAGTTATAGTAAAACTCACGTTAGATGTAAGTATTTTAAAACTTTTATATTTTTCCTAAGTAAATTGAAAACTTTTTCCTTTCCATGTTGTAGCCTTGAGAATGGAATAAACTTTTCCGAAAGCTCTTTTAATAAAGAGTTTTATTTTGCAACTGACGGCTTTCCCACAATTTTTTAAGAAAACAACACTATTACCGTCACGAAAACTTAATACTATATATATATATATATATATATATATATATATATATATATATATATATATATATATATATATATATATATATGTATATATATATATATATATATATATATATATATATATATATATATATATATATATATATATATATATATATATCCAACCGATAACTCAAGAAATACTTCACAATTGGACCATATTTGGGAATTACCCTCATTTTGTTAATGGTTTGGATGATGAGTTCGTTCATCAGATCTTAACGCCCAACTGTTCTTAACAAAAAAATTAAAACATATTTTTTAAAACGCAATATCTCTCAAATTCTTTAAGTGACTGAAACAAAAATTTACGTCTTAAAAGAACATATACGGGCATGACTCTGTACCAATTTTCAACTCTTTTGATCAAAGAAAAATAAAGTTATTCGAAATTAAAATTAAAATAATCCTCGACATCACTTCAAATTCTGTAATGCAATATCTACAATGTGGGACAGAGACATATGATTACTGTACTGTACTGCTATAATATTTAAATAAATGGTCGTTTAAAATCTAAACAATGGAAGTTACAAGTATTATTGCAACATGTCAGAACGTAGACAGGGACGCCATCTCGGCGCGGAACCAAGCAGTATGTTGTCACAACAGCACTAGTTAGCACAAAATGTTATAGATGGAGAGATATGTACAATCAACTAACAATTTTGTAGATGCCAGACCTGGCATTTATAATATCCGGACAATGTTTTCTTTCAAAAGCACTAAATTTTAGCATGAGACAATGTTCTTTGCAAGTATCAAAACCCGCTCACAATGCGAACGATACTGATGGATAAGTTACTAGATCCATCATTTTTATTATCGATGATTTCGCAGGTTAGCTTGTTAGTGAGTTAAGTAAGTAACACTTTAAAACGTATTACTGTATTTATCATATTGTACGTTTCAAACAGGTACAGTTCCGCTTAAAATTAGACATACCTACGTTTGTTTAGCGTCGAAGCCTATCGAGCTTAATTTAAAAGGTGCTTGCTTTCGACGTCGACCGGATTTTAGTATAGTCTTGGACAGAACCTAGATTTATACACCCCCGAGTTACGAAATAGCCGCGAAACGAACGCCTATTGGTTTATTTAAAATAATATCGTAAAGTTGTTATTTTTTATTAGATTTTATAAATTTACTTTACTAAATTTTGTGTGCACACAGACACGATCTAAATGTCTTCTCTACTTTTAAGTTTTTGTAGCCCGAATGTTAATTAAGGGCTCCCTTTATTATACTTACTTATCTTGTTTGTATATGTAATATAAAAATAAAAAAGTAGTGAAACAGCAAGTAAATTTATTGACTTTAGTGCTGTATTCAATATTATCTGACAAAGACATTATAAGTGACTTAAAAGAACATATACAGGCATGATTTTGTACCAATTTTCAACTCTTTTCATCAAAGAAAAATAAAGTTATTCGAAATTAAAATTAAAGTAATCCTCGACATCACTTCAAATTCTGTAATGCAATATCTACAATGTGGGACAGAGACATATGATTACTGTACTGTACTGCTATAATATTTAAATAAATGGTCGTTTAAAATCTAAACAATGGAAGTTACAAGTATTATTGCAACATGTCAGAACGTAGACAGGGACGCCATCTCGGTGCGGAACCAAGCAGTATGTTGTCACAACAGCTCTAGTTAGCACAAAATGTTATAGATGGAGACATATGTACAATCAACTAACAATTTTGTAGATGCCAGACCTGGCATTTATAATATCCGGACAATGTTTTCTTTCAAAAGCACTAAATTTTAGCATGAGAGAATGTTCTTTGCAAGTATCAAAACCCGCTCACAATGCGAACGATACTGATGGATAAGTTACTAGATCCATCATTTTTATTATCGATGATTTCGCAGGTTAGCTTGTTAGTGAGTTAAGTAAGTAACACTTTAAAACGTATTACTGTATTTCTCATATTGTACGTTTCAAACAGGTACAGTTCCGCTTAAAATTAGACATACCTACGTTTGTTTAGCGTCGAAGCCTATCGAGCTTAATTTAAATGGTGCTTGCTTTCGACGTCGACCGGATTTTAGTATAGTCTTGGACAGAACCTAGATTTATACACCCCCGAGTTACGAAATAGCCGCGAAACGAACGCCTATTGGTTTATTTAAAATAATATCGTAAAGTTGTTATTTTTTATTAGATTTTATAAATTTACTTTACTAAATTTTGTGTGCACACAGACACGATCTAAATGTCTTCTCTACTTTTAAGTTTTTGTAGCCCGAATGTTAATTAAGGGCTCCCTTTATTATACTTACTTATCTTGTTTGTATATGTAATATAAAAATAAAAAAGTAGTGAAACAGCAAGTAAATTTATTGACTTTAGTGCTGTATTCAATATTATCTGACAAAGACATTATAAGTGACAATGTGGAATGTAATTTCGGCAAATTTACAGTTTATTGCAAGGAGGGTTTTTACATATTTTTTTTCAGAAACATGCTGAGGATCCCCGTTGGACGCGCAAACCACAAGGCAAATTTGGTGGAACCAACCCCTAAGAAACTTAAAGGACCAAGAATGAATAGAGTTGCTGAGCGTGGAGGAAATCTGAGTGGAAAATGCTAAAAAACATTTAGTCGGACTTTGAATAGATTCTCGTTTTGCAGCAATACTTCCATTAAACTCTGTCTGCCCCGAACAACACCCATATTCGCCCAGGTCCAGTAACTTTCTTGGGGGTTGCTCCCAAGAAATTTTTCTTGTGCTTTTTGCTTTGAAGGTAGTTTTATGCATGGACAAGGGGAAGGAGAACCCCCCGTGTTTTTGGGTGAGGGGGCAGAAACCCTCTTCGCACCGGGAGTTCTTCTTCCCCTTTTGCATGCATACAATCACCCTCAATGCGTGAAACACAGGAATATTTTTATGTTCTCCTTTCTGGTGTATTTTTGTTGAGTATATTTCCTGTTTATCAACTGTTTTGTTTGAGTTTTGTATCTGAATTACTGTCCTTCTTTACCTTATTTTGTACCGTTCCAAATTAAATAAAGTAACATTTTATAATTTTAATATAAGGCGAAATCACAATGATATATTATTCTTATGAAAATTTACTGAAAAGCGCACTTGCTGCGTCCTGAACATTTTTATATATAGGGTGGCGCATTGAAAACGAAACAGACCGATTTGCATCCAGAGAATTTTTTTTAAGAAACGCTGAAACATGTCAATTTTAATATTGAGGGGGACTTTTTTTGACATAAAACTCAACTTTGTCACATCAACCCCTTAAGGGTGGTGATAACAGCCCTTATATTTTAAATGGGGAAAATGGGTCGAGTGTTACATCATTTGAAAGCTCTTTCTTTTCTGAATTCAGCACACTATTTTTTTTAAGTTTTATTAATTCGTTTAAAAATTATTCACACTTGAAGATGCAAAAACGCATTTCACCCATTCCGATAAGAAATGTGCTGATAGTCAATGTTTTGTTGGTTTGTAAACAAAAAATTGACTACCAGAACATTTATTATCGGAATGAGAGAAATGCGGTTTATTATTTCAGTTTATCAGTCGGTTTGATACTTGATAGTACTACCGAAAATTAATTTCACAATCGTGTATTCTGTAGAAAAAAGAGTTGAAATAATTACTCTTTTTTCCCAAAAACGATGACTGTGCCAACCGTACCGCACATTTCTTTAATGAACGACATCAGAACAGACATGTTAACAAAAAATACATTTTGGAGTTAGCTGCAAAGTTTCGGCAAAGTGGTTCAGTAGCCAACAAAAAACGGGATCCTGAACGTGAATTTCCGATTAGAAACGAGACTACTGAGATTGAAGTTTTATGACAAATTTCTGCAGACCCAACTTTGTGCACGAGAAAATTGGCCACTGTTTCAATTATCAAAAGAAGAACTATTCAGCGAATATTTAAGCATCATAAATTTCACCCGTATAAAATTAATCTTGTGCAACAACCAAATGAAGATGATTTTGATCGGCGGCTGGAGTTTTGTGAAGTTATGACTGCACAAATAGCTGATAACGAGAACTTTTTGTTGAATATATGTTTTTCAGACGAGTGTACGTCTTTATTAAACTCCACAGTCAATCGTCATAATTGTCGTTATTGGGCAGATAATAATCCAAGAAATTTTCACGAAGTCCACACTCAAACTCCACAGAAATTGAATGTCTGGACTGGCATTTTTGGAGACCGTTTAATCGGATCGATTTTTCATCATGGAAATTTCAGTGGCGACAGTATTTCGAGCTACTAGAAGATATCGTTTACACTCTACTAATTAACATTGTTGAAAATAATGATCTATATCAAGAAAATCAATTAGTTTCAACACGATGGAGCTCCTCCGCATTTTTCACAATATGTTTGGAAGTTTTTGAACAGAGAGTTTCCAGAGCAATGGATTGGGCGTAGATGTGCTATTGAGTGGCCCCCTAGATCACCTGATTTAACTCCTTTGGACTTCTTTCTATGCGGCCATTCAAAGAGTGGAACTTTCACAACAGAACCGGAGCCTCTAGAAGAATTAGGACGACGCATTGTTGAAGAATGCCGCCTAATAACTCCACAAATGCTCCAGAATGTCAGAGCTCGTTTTGAACAAAATTTGTACTTTTCTATGGAAGCTGGTGGTCAACAATTTGAACATTTACTTAACTGAATACACATTTTTGAACGTTTGGTTTTGTTTTTTAGTTGTTTTTTTTTTTTAACGAAAACTTGACTAATCGGTGCATTTCTTATCACAATGAATGAAATACGTTCTTGCATCTCCAACTGTGAATAATTTTGAAACAAGTTACTAAAACTTCCAAAAAAATTTGTGTGCTGAATTCAGAAAAGAAAGAGCTTTCAAATGATGTAACACTCGACCCATGTTCCCTATTTAAAATATAAGGGTTGTTATCACCACCCCTGAAGGGTTGATGCGACAAAGTGGAGTTTTATGTCAAAACATGTCCCCCTCAATATTAAAATTGACTTATTTCAGCGATTCTTAAAAAAATTCTCTGGACGCAAATCGGTCTGTTTCGTTTTCAATGCGCCACCCTGTATGTTGACGAGTCCAATGTTCCTACATGTATGCAATCTAGAGGACAATAAATATATTATTATTATTATTATTATTATTATTATTATTATTATTATTATTATTATTATTATTATTATTATTATTATTATTATTATTATTATTATTATTATTATTATTATTATTATTATTATTATTATTATTATTATTATTATTATTATTATTGTTCATTGTTCACACTTCCTTTAAAGAAGTGGGCATAAAGCAATGACACATCGGTCCAGGACAAGATGGCCAGCTTGAATGTATGTATTAAAAATACTGATGCGTGTCCCTCATTACCCTCCGGAAGAGACTGCAAGCATCCAGTACAACCGATTTCTGAATGGGTAGGTATAATTTCCATTCTAGGCCCAGTTGTTCAAGGCTCTTCTTCAGGCTTTTTGGTATTTCGCCTGTGGCGCCGACAACAATGGGGACCACCACAACCGTATCCATATGCCACATCTGGAGAATCTCATCACACAGTGGTAAATATTTATTAATTTTCTCCGTGTATGTTTTTTGGATGTTACCAGGGAGTGGTATCGAAAATCCACCAAAAACGTCTTTTTGTCTTTCTTGAACGTCAGAACGAGATCAGGGTTGTTGTTTGGGATTGGTCGATCTGTTTGTATTTTTCTGTTCCAATAAAGACGGATTTCTTCATCTTCACAGATGTTTGTCGGATCGTAATGGTAATATGGAACAGTATTTGTAAGGCCCATGTATTTCTCCCGCAGCTTTAGGTGTATGATCCTCCCAACTCTATTGAGTCGATCTAGGTAGGGCCCCGGAGCCAGCACTGAGCAGCCCGCCAGGATGTGGTCCACGCTCTCCTCCATCTTGTCACACATGCGACATTTGACGTTTTCTAACCTTTCTCCCAGAACTCGTCTTTTATATGCCCTTGTTGGAATTACCTGGTCTTGTATAGCTGATATGAAGCCTTCGGTTTCAACATTAAGGTTACCCCAGCGTAGATAAGACGTAGACGCTTGTGTGTGCATGATCTCTCCCTCCATCACAGCCAAGTGTTTCCCATGGAGTGGCTTGCTTCTCCACTGTTGCAGCTGTTGTTCGGGGGTCGTGGACTCGGCGAGAGGGCAATAGGTCTTATCGGCTAGTCTTAATGGCGTGGCTCTCCTATTAGCTTTGGCAACCGCTAGATGTAGATCGCTGGTTTCTGCCTTTTCATAGAAATAATTTCTTAGGTTTTCCAGTTGCTTATGGTGTCTAACACTCACATCCGGAATTCCCCTGCCTCCGAACTTTCGCGGGAGATGGAATCTTTCAGTAGAGGATCTTGGATGATGAGCTCTGTGGTTTCTAAATTCCTCCGCGTCTCCCAACTCTATGGCGACTTCTTGTTTAATTCTGAGTATGGTTTCAGCTGGTAGTCTGTTCGTAAATATGGATCTTTTCTGGTCTATTATGTTTTGCACTGTTTTTCTTCTAAGTTCTGGGAAATGTTCTATGACTTCTCTATGCAGTTCTCTACCGAATGGCTCTGTGGATTTTTCCAACTGAGTTATTCTGTAATAGCAGCGAACTATAAATGCATTGACTTCGTTACTCGATGCAGTTCGTTGCCTTAGTCTGCCCTGGGATGTAGTGGGCTGAACATTTGTTTCAGCAACACGTACATCTTGGGTGGCCAATGGTGTATGTAATGTGTAGCCTTGGTTTTGTCTCATTCCTTGTGCGTTGCTGTGGTAGTTTGCAGGTCTATCCTCATGACGGTTCCGACCCAGGTCCTGCTGCCCTGGCCCGCCTGAATATCTTTTGTTTCTTGTACTAACCATTATCGCTCCATATAGGGTGTTGCAGTTTAGAGCTCTGCCAGCGGGCCTCCGACTGCCCATTTTATTATTATTATTATTATTATTATTATTATTATTATTATTATGATTATATACTGTAATATATAGAAATTGGTTTAAACATTCAATCAATTTTGTTACACCTGATATAGCACGACTCTACTGTAGTTTATAGAAAAGTGGAAACGTGAGTCATTGTTTCATCCAAACTAAACAAAACTATTCGACTTGTTTGCCACTTACTGCACTAAATAAATATACCGAGAACGTCATGTTGACAACACAATTTGGTATGTTCCACTTTCTTGTAAGAAAACTCAGCTTCCGGATGGTGTCGATAGTCGATTTGCTCTTAGAAAAGCAACAAGTGAAGTGGAGTTAGATAATCCAATATGTCGATACACCAGCGTCCTCTATCGCAATAGGGAACTTAATTTAATAAGCTCTGTGCATTGCATGCTGTCCCGCCTGCTTTATATAGGAGTCGGAATATAGTGGAATACAAACGGAAGATGCTCGGATGTATTTTTCATTTCCGGTGATCCAGTTTTATGGAAAAAATACTTTATGATTATAGTAACAGATTTACTTTTAACAGCCATAAAAACACCATGCATTTATAGATATAATAGCAGGTTTACACTGTTGTCACGTACACAGGAAGCGAATCATCTCCTATTTTCATCCATTTTCAACAGGATCACGTTTACATAGGTTGAAAAAATGTGTAGGAGGTTTTTGTGGAAAGAATACTAGTTTGTGTCCAATTTTAAACTCTAAATATCGTGCGATCAGAAAAAAAATTGTGGTTAGCTATAGAAGAGTGCTAGTGGGGCATGTGTGGTAATGCTATGTTTTTCTTTACGGTTCATTGATTGCTACCCTAATTTGCTAAAACACAGTAGCGGCTCGTGCCTTAATGCATTGGGGGTGCGCAAGAAAAAAAGTTCGGGACGCAGCAAGTGCGTTATGGTCGTTAATTTTTATTAAATGCTTCAAATTTAAATAACTCAAGTTGCTACAAACTTAAAAAGTTGAATTTTGGTGTATAGTAAGGTCTTACCCAGAGCAACATTTCCACCAAATTTTATCAAAATAAATTTGTAGCTTTCTGAGAAAAACTTTTTAAAGAGAAAACTCAAAATTTGTATAATATTTTTTTAATGTAGAAAGTTTAATTTTAGTGTGTAGTAAGGCCTTTTGCAAGGCAACATATCCACCAAATTTTATTAACATAGCTTTGTAATTTTCGGAGAAAAAGATTTTTTTTTAAACGAAGCTCAAAATTTTCCCAGAAAACCTTATCGGATTATCCTGACTAACGAACTCATCCAAGCCAATAATAAACGAAAGGCACTTGCCGAGTTTAATCCAAATCAGTTGCTTATTTTTTGAGTTATCGGTTGGATACATATATATATATATATATATATATATATATATATATATATATATATATATATATATATATATATATATATATATATATATATATATATATATAGTATTAAGTTTTTCGTGACGGTAATAGTGTTATTTAGTAAAAAATTGTGGGTCAGTTGCAAAATAAAACTCTTTATTATAGGCCGAGCTTTCGGAAAAATTTATTCCATTCTCAAGGCTACAACATGGAAAGAAAGAAAGTTTACAATTTACATGGGAAAAATATAAAAGTTTAAAATACTTACATATAACGTGAGTTCTACTAAACTAATTATTAAATGACAAACATAAAAAACCTTTTTTTAAATTTGACTGAAGTCTAAAAGTGCCAAACTGACATATAAAGCTAACTATTATCTAATTGAGTTTGTTTTTTGTTTTTGTCTACCCCTATTTATATTTCCTAGACAAAAACAAAAAACAAATTCAATTATGTAATAGGAAGCTTTATATGTCAGTTTGGCACTTTTTGACTTCAGTCAAATTTAAAAAAAGGTTTTTTTATGTTTGTCATTTAATAATTAGTTTAGTAGAACTCACATTATATGTAAGTATTTATACTTTTATAGTTTTCCCATGTAAATTGTTAACTTTTTTTCTTTCCATGTTGTAGCCTTGAGAATGGAATAAATTTATCCAAAAGCTCGGCCTATAATAAAGTTTTATTTTGCAACTGACGGCTTTCCCACAATTTTTTGCTAAATATATATATATATATATATATATATATATATATATATATATATATATATATATATATATATATATATATATATATATATATATATACATACATATATAAATTGAAACTGACCCCGGATAAGGGTTCTAGGGGTACTAGTTGGCGCTCATTTGAAAAAAAAATTGCAAAGTCTCACCATCGATACCTCTCTATTAGTGAATTTTTTAAATAAAAATTCACTAAAAATGAAGAACTCGCCTCTTTTTTCCCCGAAAATGTATTATAAAAAAACCTACTTACTTAACTAACTAAACTTAATAATTATTAACTACTTACCAAGCTTTCCTCTAATTAGTTATAGGTTATAGTAGTTAAAAAGTCCCTTAAAAAGTTAACCTTCAAAATATTATCCACTGAATTAATCACAGTATCACAAGTATTTTGTCCACTTATTAAGCAACTCGAAGTAGTAGCCATAATAATAATAATAATTGTCTTGTTAGGACATGTAAACAACAACGAAATGATCTAATTAAAATCAGTCCGACGCGAAGCACTACACGAAAATTGCTACACACGCTCTGCGAAAAGTGCAGTGCAAACTGCAAGTGTGAAATTTTAAAGCGTACAACCAGCTCGCTTATTCGGTCGTCTTTGACGAAGATAGTCGATCATTTCGCAACGTAGTATCGCATTTCCTTAGAGCGCCGAAAAATACACACCGCCGCGCGACTCGTGTATATGGATGTATTTAACGTCTGCAACCATTAACACACTATACTTCTTCTGATTATGTATTAATGGCTGCCGACTCTGCGATCCTCGATCCTCGATAGACTAATTTTGTTTGTTGAATGCAGGAGGTAAAAAAGTAGATAAAAATTTATTAAAATATAGCATAGCAAAAATATTTTTTTTCCACGGCAGGCGGCAGTGCGCACGCACGGGCGTACTTATTGAGAAGCCGCCCCTGCTAAAACATTTTCATATTTGCACAGCCCACTCACAAGACACTCATAGCAGATTTATAGATGAGCGCTTAATAACATGTTGATGCAAAATATTATTTCATTTACCTAATTCAGATTCTGGACTATTTAACGCTCAAATTATTTATTAATAAAACTAAATAAACTGAAAGCATAGAAAGGCCTTTTCCATTTAGCTTGATCCCTCTACTGTAATATCTGAAAGGCAAAACTTTAGCCATAGGCAGAAGCACACCTTTTAATCGAAATAAAATGCACTATGTGAAAACTGGAACCTGTGACTAGCACTGATAAGTACACTTGGAGATTCCAAATCACCACAACACATATTTTAAAGACCTTAGTTAAAAAATCAGTTCCTCGGAAAATTGATATTGTAGAAAATCTTTATTTGCAATCGTTTAACAAAAATGAGATGGACCTCTTAAACAGAGGGCTAAAATTCGGATTACAGTCACAAAAAGAAGAACTTTTAGATGTCATTGCTAGTATAGAAACGGAAATTAAAAAAATACCTGAATCTTCAAAAAACCTTATACGTGAAGCATGTAAGAAGAGAATCTCTAAAAATCTGAAAGAAAATAAGTCCACAGAAAACAAAATTATAATCCAAGGAAAATAGTTAAACGATTGCGAGAAAAGGATTGTTTTTATATAAAGGCGGATAAAGGCAATAAAGTTGTGATAATGGACAAAAGTGATTATAAAGAGCGAGTGAGTAATGCAATAGAGACAGGGCCGTATAGAAAATTAGATAAAATCCGCTACCAAAAGTGATGAACGAGGTAATACATAGTAGCTCATAAATTTGTCAATCAGAAGATTAAAGCACTTCTTCAACCTCGTCCGTTCAATATTGACACAATAGACAAACAATGGGTCGCCCACTAGTAATTCAGTGGTTATATACTTTTCCATCATTTTTTAGACGACTGAAAGGATAGAAATAGGCCTGTAGTTGCTAGGAAGCGGTTTAGATTCTTTCTTGGGGCCGGGTTGTACGCGAGCAGTTTTCCAGTTACTAGGGAATATGCCTCTATTGCAAGATGTCTGAGCAGGAGCAAGTTCTGGTGCGCATTTTTTGAGAACAATTGTTGGGATCTCGTCAAGGCCAGACGCTTTCCTGGTATTAAGAGAAGAGAGCATCTTTCATACCTTTTTAGTTTTGAAAATGATATCCGTCATTTTATGTGCGACATTGCGGACTGTTGGTGGTTGAACATTTGGAGGTGGGTTGAGAGTATAATTGCTGGCGAACAACGAGGCAAAAAGTGCAGGCTTGTCCAGGGTGGTAGAAACAATTTCATCCCCTGAAACAATATGTGGGAACGTGCCCTTTCAGAAATTATTCCCAATATATTTAACAAAAGTTCAGAAGGGTTTGCTGCCGTTGGAGCTCGAGAGAACTTTGCTTTTGATGTGGTTATTAAACGAGTTTTTTACCTCAGAAAGAATGCTTACATAGCGGTTTCTGGTGTCGTTAAATGCTTGACGGTTTTCTTGACTGGGATTGTGTAAAAGCGTGTGTGCTTTGAGCGTTTCAAGTCTGGCCTTGTCACAGGATTTAGAGAACCAGGGATTTTGAGTGGCTGAAGAGGTTTTCTGTGTACGTGGAATAAATAATTTCATGCCAGCTTGGATGATTTGCATGACGCTTTGTAAGATATCAAAGGGGTCAGGATGAGAGAAGCAGACAGACGCCCATGGAAATGAGGAAAAGTAATCCCGAATTTTGTCCCAGTTCGCGGAGTTGTAGTCCCGAACGATATGTGGGTATGATGAGTGTGTGACCTCGGATTGCATTGCGCAGGAAGCAGTGACCATGCCGTGGTCTGAGCGACCAAGGGGGTAGTGACTGATGTCTTATAACATACAGGTTTTGTAGCAAGAAGGAGATCCAAGGAATTTGAGCTGTGTGTTAGGATGCGAGGAAAGTAATTGGGTTGCTGATTCATATTGCCCAAAGAATTGCTGACTGCGAAAGCCTCAGCTTCTCTCCCTTGTGGATCGGTTTTTGAAGATCCTAGAAATTCCTTATTATGGACATTGAAGTCATCACGAATAGTGACCTCGAACGAAGGATATTTAGGAATCAGATGGTCGGTTTTTTCAGAAAGGTAGTCGAAGATCTGGACAAAGTTGTTGTCAGAAGGTGACCGGTAAATGCAACAGATGAATTTAGTTGCAGCCCTGAGAGAGAGTTTCATCCACAGTATTTCTTTTCTTCCAGCTTCCAAATTGGGGAGTCAAGTGCAGGGTAGATTGTACGGACGTATGCGCACATACCTTCATGCAATCTAAAGGAAGTAAGGAGCTCATAACCCGGGAAATTAAGGCGATTAATGGCTGTTTTGGCACTGATTTGGGTTTGGGTGAGGAAGAGCAGTTGGGGCCTGTTAGCCTGGAGGAAATGGTGGACGGAGTTTAGGTTAGAATTTAGGCCACATATATTCGAGAAGGATATGTTAAATCTTGGCGCAGGCGCCCCCTGCACACCCCTCTCCCGGAGATCCGAATCGAGGGGTATTTTATCTCCAGAATATTTTGTACAAAGAGGAGCCATCATCATTTTTGTTTATAAGGGAAACCGACTCATACACCAGAACCGGAAACGTTCGTTGAGATTCACCGGCCCTTGATGTAAGGGGTGGTACCTCCTCGGGCGTGAAAAAAATCCTTTACTATTACGTAAAAGAAACATTGTCGAAATTTAACTTTATGGAAATAAGCCCTTTAGTAAAAGCACCTTACCCTGGTAAAAACACATAATTAAATCTTTTGATTAAATTGTTAATATCATCAGAAAAGTTAAAAAAAACAATTATCGAAATCAATTGAAATGTATTGTAAAAATCACGCACTAAAAAAGGCGGGTCAGTTGCATTGTTGATAACATACAAATCTAAATTGCAGTCTTTTTTGTTATAATGTACCTTGCAGGTAATATAACCTAATGAAGCAATTTTATCACCATTATAGAAACTGAAAATTTTGTTTGTCGGTTGCAGATTCTTATGACAAAAATTGGTTTTATAAAAATGGTTTGAAACTACACTAAAGCTAATACCTGTATCTAAATTAAAGCGAAAGTAAGAATTTTTCAATTTTTAAATTAATTAATGTTGGCTTAATTGAACATTCTAAATTAAATAATGAATATTCTACGAAAAATAATATTTTTCGAAAAACAATTCTAAATAATTTTGAGAGTGACCGGCTGATATTTGTGTGTTTACATTTCTTATACTTTTGTCTGGACACACCGATGCCAGGTGTTTTTTTTTTGGCAAATATGACAAAAACAATCTTAAAATAAACACCTAGGTGAGGCATGGTTCCTACGGCCACAAACTGTGCAAAGCGGAGCTGGCACGCCTCGCGCATCTATCCTGCTGACAGCAGCTGCGTGGTTCCTATCAGCCGTACTGACACTTGGAGGTGGTATGGCCTAAATGGGGTCCCCCTTTCCGCCGGACGTCTCTCCCCTTGACTGTTCGGTACATACAAAAAATCTGTAGGCTCCTGTTTAATAGAACCTTCATTACAATAACTTCTAACCACAGATATCGCTGTAGCAATATCGATCATGTCAGCAAATTTGACATATTTTTTCACTCATTAGTCGATCATGAACTGGACTGACTCGTATCCAACAACAAAAATATCACGTAGCACAAACTCGAGTTGGCCAGCATCAGAATCACATGCGGCAGCTAAACTCCGTAGTTTGGCAACCCACTCACGAGGATTTTCATTTTAAGTTTTCTCGGCACGATAAAATTTGTAACGCGCGGTAAAAACTGATGCAGAAGATTTAATGTGTTCGGTGATTAACTTAGCTAATGAACCGTAATCTTTGCCTTCGGGTTCGTCCGATAAACACAAATCAAACACCAATTTATAAGCATCTTCATTTAAAAAATTTAATGAAGTTGAGCCTTTTCTATTTTTATGGGTAATTTCATTAGCACTAAAATAATTTTCAACCCGCCGTTTGTATATAGTCCCGTCAGAATTTACAGGATCAAACAGGACGCGCAAATATCTGACATTCCCTTTTAAGGTCGGGGTCGTCATAATTTTAAATTTTAACAGTTGAAGCACTTCACTATTAAACGTGGATTTTCGCACCGAAATGTGATACTAAACGCGGTGCGGTTGTCCTCGTCGACAGTGTAATATTTAGGGAATTTGCCTAAATAAATAAAACAAAGCAAAGATTTAACTTGCTCTATTCACCAAAATAAAATGTTTCAATACAACTGTAATCTGTGTAACGATTCAGTTTTTACGTGGAATCATTACTGGTTTTAAAACACCTAGGAGACACCCAAACATAATAAACAATACCAGAAACCCTATCTATATTGAATATTTCACGTTTTGGTTTCAAAATAATGTTGATGAAAATTCGCTAAAATATTCTGTATCGTAAGAAGCGTACTGAACTCCCTGTAATATACGTCAAGATCTAAACATTGAAAAACGTTGCATTTTGTTGGGGAAAATAGACATCTCTATTGTCCTGAAATTCTAGGTAAAAGGCTGACGTAATTATGATGAAATCCAGAAAATCGGTTAAAAAATGAACGGACGAGTCCATTATTGTGGAGGTTTGTATAGAGGACGTTGGTGACTTCGCCAAGGATTTGGGCTCTCGTTCTATCCCATTTGAAGAATGAAGGCGAGAAAGAGCTCGCAAATAACGACTAACACTGAAATTTGCGTGCTGGTGTCAGCTGCAGCCGAACGCTCTCTGCCTCTAGGAGTCTAACGCTGACGCCTCTGGCGTGAACATCGTTTACTAGAGGTGGCACTCGAATTGTCTTATAAACGGGGTTTTAATAGTCTCTCTGTTACCTATACTACCTTCTAACAATACTCAGTGGTTATCTGAATTGTTTTAGTGATTTCCGAGTTTTAATAAACACCGCAGTTAGCATAAAGGCGGAACTTAAGTTGTGCTTCTTTGTTTCAACCTGTTGATTAGCTACCTTAAAAAGAATTCCGGGTTATCGCCGAACTTAAAGTCCATTGGCAGTGAATTTCCCTAAGGCAAATTCAATGTTTCAAATATAAATCGCGAAGTTTCCACCAAGCGACTTCAGAATATCAACCTGTTTGTCAAAGGGTTTTGTACGCTTGACAATAACTCCACCGGCCTAGTAACCATCAATGGGGACTGTTACGTTTGACTTCGAAGGACCGTAAATAAATTATGTTTGTTAATTTAAAGTTGTTATGAATGACTTTATTGACTGTTGCGTTGATTGGGTTAATTAATTTGTAACACCGTTGTTAAGGGTAGGTGACTTATTAATTGATACGCCAAAGTACAATATATACACTTATATTAACTGTACACAATAGACATCTATCTCAATTGAGATATTTAATGCAACATCTTTAAGTTACAAGCTTAAGAACTAGAAGTAAATTGTTAAATGTAAATACAGAAAGAATGAATGTTATTGAATGAATACTATTGAGTGAATAATATTCTGATGCAACAGAATGAGCTTATATGCTTGGGGGTGGCTTACAGCGTTGTCACGTTGAGCAATACAAAACAGCAATACAGAACAGGGACCATCACTGTTTTTCCCAGCTTCCTTTCTCTTGTTGTAGTCACTGAGACTTGTGTCAGCTACTAATATTTGATTCAACTTGGAGGTCATCCCCATAAAGTAACCAGGTAATTTAAGGCAGAAGATTCGGTGAGTCAATAGAATTTTTTCTCTGAACTAGCAAACTTGGTCTGATGTACTCATCTGGCAGCTAAATTTTCATAATCTCAACCGTCAAAGACACTCAATCAAGTTTAGATTTTTGAACAATGTCAGGGAGTTGCTATTAGAATAATTATAAACTTCCTATTTTAATCTCTGAAATCTCATCAGTTAGTTTTGTTTGTAAATTTAAACATGTAGTTTTTGAAATTGTAATCAGTAAATCTTGTCTGTAAAAATATCTAACCTGTACACTGTCTTTAATGTCACCTGTTTTTCAATAATTAGTATAAAGTTTTAACAGAGGTATACATGTATACATAAAAAAATAATTAAATTGAGATTCACTCGAGAAACTGGCCAGTATTTGAGTAAAAGATTAAAAGAATTGATTTACAAACGTCAAATAATTTACACATTAGTTTGTTTACTTTTGAGCTGCAACACACAGCATCTGATTTTTAACATATATCAATATAAGTGCTTAGATTTCCTTAGTAACAAACAAACCACATTTGCCTCATTATTCTGTCATATGCACGTAAATTGATAATTACTTGTTATTGAAATTCTTGTTATTCATTTTATTTCTATTTATGTACACTTAATATTCATTTTGAAAGCTACCAACAATTTTATTTTATTTTTGTTCACCATTTCAAATTCAGTTCATGTTAATAAACCTAATATTTACATTAACATGTCTGTCTAATTGAAAAGTTAATTCCTCTTTAAACCCTTTTGACCTTCCGTGACGACACTTATAAGAACGCTTGATCTCGATTTCCTAGATATCGAAAATACACTTTTAGAAAAATCATCGTAACCAGGCACTAGTTTGGAACGCTCATAAATCTGAGACTTTAGACAGTGCAACAACACAACAACAGCGTGAGTAGTAAACAATATTTAGATCTTCCAACCTTATCAGCTATTTCTAATCTTGCTAGTTACAAATCTGATAGATAGAAACTTTTTAGGGTAGGAAATAGTGACCTTACTACTGACCAGATTTGGGTTCACTTGAGGTCCCGCATATGTTACTACTACTGCTTGCCTATACCAAGTGAAGAAATATTTTATCTTTTATTTTGAGGAGGTTATATCTGGTGCGTATCAATAAGTGGCATTGCTCCTAAAAATCATACATTAGGTAGAAAACCGACGTTGCCACGTATATTGACAAAGTTTAGTTAAACTGACTAACTTTATTAATACATTACATATACTATTAATGTAATATTAGTTCGCGTAAATTTATAATATATCGATCTTTCTCATTACTTATCTTAGTCCCTTTTTGTTTGACCACACTATGCATTCTAATAACCAATGTATGAGGTTATGATTGGATATATGCCATGGGTATCTGCAGTGTTAGAAGCTTTATAACCCGGTATTATGCTGGTCGCAAACGTCCTGCGGTCTTAACTCCTGCTTAATATCCCATCTAGATCGGTTTTGATACTGCTCCTAACGTAAATTATTACCGATTCCTAATTTCCCAGAAGTCTAAAGAGGAATCGTTGCCAATACGCTTGAATTTGAAGTAGATTTCCTATTGTAGAAATCAAGTTTGGTATGGTATAATTCGTTCGATTTTAGCTTTTGTAGAAGCAGCCGTTATTTGTATTTCATGCTGTATGCGCTTGAAAGGGATTTCAACGTTTGTGGCAGCTGTAGATAATACAATAGAAAAATAGATTTTACTGTACGTGAATTTTGACTGATTGACAGTTGAATGTCGATTTCTATGAAAATCGAATACGCTCGTAGTATATAATGTGAAAATGTGATGAGCAGGCTATTGTATGTGCACTTTTAAAATGATAACTGGGTCGTAATGTTTTTGCGTTACCGCGTTGTTTTCTAAAAACAGTGACCTGTATGTTGTAGATTAAAAAAAGTGTGGGCACAGGAAGTGCGTTACGGTAACTAAATTTCATATAAGTATTTATAATGTTAAATATGTTTTTTTATTTTAAGAAAGACATCAAAATTTGTACAATAACTTTGTAATTTTCGGAGAAAAAGTTTTTTCGAAAGAAAATTTAAAATTTGAATAACTCAATATTCTCTAAACTTAGAAAGTTGAATTTTGGTACCTAGTAAGGCTGAGGCAAGATATATAGTAAATTTCATTAAAACAGCTTTGTTACTTTCGGAGAAAAAAAACTCAAAATTTTTCCGGAAAACCCCGTTCGATTTTTCTGGATAACGAACTCATCCAAGCCATTAATAAAAGAAAGGCACTTGCCAAGTTTCATCAAAATCGGTTAATTATATATATATATATATATATATATATATATATATATATATATATATATATATTTATATATATATATATTTATATATTTATATATTTATATATATATATATATATATATATATATATATATATATATATATATATATATATATATAAACATATAAAAATTAAACCTATTTCCAAATGAACTTTAATAAGATATTATGCTGTGACAATACCTCTCTCAAGCAGTGGCGATTTCTCCTAGTGAGCTAGGTGTGCGCTGCACACCCTAAAATATAATCAAAATGTGCACAGCTATATATGTTTTATTTCTTTTTCCCTTAGTCTTAATACACTACATATTTTATGACAATCGATTTAATTTACTTATTTGATTTCATAAATAGTCGGTTAATAGTGACTTGGAATGAAGTAGATACCACATCTTCAAACATATTCAGAGAATATGAGTAGATCAATAGCAACTGGGAATGAATTCCGTCAGTCCCCCAGCCACGTGTTTAAAATAGTGAGGAAAATACGATTGATTTTAACACTGCAGTGAGCTATAAAAATTTGATTAACTCAGTTTTCTATAATCATAGAAAGTTTAATTTTGGTAGGTAGTAAGGTATTTCCTAGGACAAGAATTTCATTAAAATAACTTTGTAATTTTTGGAAAAAAAAAATTGTTTGAAAAGAACATTTAAAATTTGAATAACTCAATTTTCTATAAACTGAGAAAGTTGAATTTTGGTAGTTAGTAATTCCTCTTCCATGGCAATATATATATAGTACATTTCATTAAAACAGCTTTGTTATTTTCGGAGAAAAAAATTTTTTTTGGAAGAAAACTCAATTTTCCCGGAAAAACCCGTCCGATTTTCCTGCCTAACGAACTCATCCAAGCCATTAATAAAAGAAAGGCACTTGCCGAGTTTCATTGAAATCGGTTAATTATTTTTTGAGTTATCAGACGGATACACACACACACACACACACACACACACACACACACACACACACACACACACACACACACACACACACACACACACACACACACACACACACACACACACACACACACACACACACACACACACACACACACACACATATATATATATATATATATATATATATATATATATATATATATATATATATATATATATATATATATATATATATATATATATATATATATATATATATATATATATATATATATATATATATATATATATATATATATATATATATATATAAACATATAAAAATTGAAACTGACCCCGGATATGGGTTCTAGGGGTCCTAAATCGCGCTCATTTGAAAAAAAATTTTACAAAGTCTAACCATCGATACCTCTCTATTAGTGATTTTTTTTAAATAAAAATTCACTAAAAACAGTTCTCTTAACCTGAAAAGTATGACACTCTCTGGCTTATTTTTGGGTCAAAGTAGGACTTGCTTTTACGTTTTTTTTTTTCTTCATTATTACTGCTTTAAAGCAATGTTGTGTTTGTTTTCCTATTGCATTTGTTTGTTCTCAAATTACAAAAGATGCCGTATAACTACCAGCGCCAGCCAGGAATCCGGAGGTATGCTGACTACAGCAAATATGATCTAGAAAGCTGTTTACATGCTGTTAGAGCTCGTGAAATGACACAAAAGCAAGCCGCAAATCATTATAAAATACCAGGAAGCACTATTAAAAATAAATTTAAAAAAATGTTTTCGAGCTCATCGGGTCATCCCAAGGTCAGGAAGAAGAGTTAGCATTTGCTAGTCACATCGACAAAATGTGTCAATTTGGATTCACAATTGATGAACTGGAACTGCAAGTGGCATGGTATTTTGAAGTGACGAAGAAGAGGAATTTGAAAGTATCGCAGGCCTCCAAGAAAATCTCACAAACGTTGATCCGAAGAATTAAGATCGAATCTCTAAGAAGGAAACTTCGTCGTTGTTGAATGGAATGGGCTACAGTTCCCTGCGATAGCTGTTCAGATGTCAGAAGAAGGTGCGGTTCTTGAGTGCATGGAACGTACCAACAAATTTTGGAAATGACCTAAAGAAAAGGACTCTTTGCTTTACAAATGGAGTGCTATTAAGAAAAGACTCCAACCTACAAAACTTTTAAAAACAGGACGTATGTATTATAAAAATATAAACATAGATAATCTTTCCAAATTGATTATTTCTTAACTTTTTTTGCATCAAAGTTAATTCTAATTCGAAAATTCGCTATATAATCCAATAAGCGATCGTTTAGTAGAATTATATAAAAACAGAAACATAATTTTTAAAACTGATTCCTACATGAATTATGGTATGCAATTATAAATGCAAATGTATCCAAAACTAGACTCTTTACGTAAACCCTATAGGGAGTTGAAGTAGAGAGCATATCATTCACTTCTGAAACATGATATACAGGTCCGTTTGAAAAAAATTAGTTACGGCAGTTCGAATTTTTTCAAATTCACTGTTCGAGACCGAGGGGAGATATCTCCTAGACCTAGGGTTGAACACACTAAGACCTTAGAGGATCTCCGGCGAGATTTGGGGAGTAGGCCGATTGAGGCCCCGTCATCGGGCTACAACAACCCAACCCACCTTTGTCCACCGCTCTAAGAAGTAGGAAGATTTAGGCCTCAGAGTTCATGTCCGTACATATTTCCTTTGCCTCTTGAAGATGGCTCCAAAACAGGAGCCGAAACGTCGAGTTTCTATCAATTCTGGACGCGGTTCAACTCGAGAACCAAGTATGTATCATAAATATATATATATATATATATATATATATATATATATATATATATATATATATATATATATATATATATATAAATTTGTGTGTGTGTGTCACACCGATAACTCAAAAAATAATAGGCCGATTTTGTTCAAATTTGGCATGTACCTTCCTTTTGTGGCTTAGACAAGTTCGTTAGCCAAGAAAATCGGACCAGGCTTTTCGAAAAAATTTTATCTCAACAAATGAAAGAGCTATGGTAGCGAAATTTGGTAGGTAAATGTACAATATAGAAGGTGAACTACACACCAAAATCTAGATTTCTATGTTAAAATACAAAAATACTTGGTGCCAGATCATTTATATGAAAATTCACTACCATAACGCACTTGCTGCGTTCAGACTTTTTATATTTTCCTGCAGATAGTCGGTCACAAACGGTTTAGGGAGGTTCAACGACACCCAAATTAATATATTTCGTTTGGCGGAAATATCTGCATTCTTTTCTTATCTACCGGACGTTCTTCTATCTGTATTTATTTTATAAATCAATCTATCAGGAGACTGCCCATAGGCGGCGAATCGAGATTCATGCATTTTTTATTATTACTATATTTAGCAATATATACTTTCGAAGGCGTTTAGCTCTCCTGGTTGTCTAACATATTTATATATATATATATATATATATATATATATATATATATATATATATATATATATATATATATATATATATATATATATATATATATATATATATATATATATATATATATATTAATTTTAGATTCTCCTCATTAACGTGGTGATTATTATCCCAAATATGTCGGGCGACGAAAAATCTATTTATAGTATCATATCTCAATTGTGCTAAATGTTCTTTGAATCCAATTCCAAGAAATTTAAGCTCACAATCTTTACAGCTTATTTCATAAATTCGTGACGTTTTAGCCGTATACTTGCCTTCTGGGTCACCTAGCACGTTTTTTACAGTATTTTTTATCGAAAATGTTAGTTGCAAATTGCTTTTTTTGAAATGCTACCTAGACCCCTCGTGATTTAAGTTTCAAATGGTAAGCAAACAAATCTTTTTCGGCTTTCTCTCTTCTAAAAGTCGTTGATTCCGCTAACTTTTTTTTTCTGTTTGTTAATTAATTTCTCCACTAGGCAAGCTGTGTATCTGTACTTTTGGGGACTTTAGGCTTTGAAACATGTAACTTTCTTACTAAGTCTTTTGATATAAGGTTGTGACAATTCTAGACTATTTTTAACATCCGAAATCATTTTTGGTAACGGGTTTTTATTTAGTTTTTTATACAGTCCTGTCTCTATGCCGGTATAAACTCTATCTTTATACTCGTTTTTGTCCAAATCCATTGGATTTATATTTATTTTATAGTCACTTGGCAATCTACACAATTAAAGCTACAAACAATAAACTATTTTTTTTTCCTGTGATTTCTTGTAATAGAATTCGGGTAAAATAATGTTTGTACTGCGTTTGCTAATCAATAAATTTACTGATTGTGTTGAACAGGAACACATAATTCGTATGAATATCCAATTAGTTTATGCAACTATGGTATACGCTGTTTATGGAAACTAAAGTTGCGTATTGAGTAACTGTCATATTGATGTTAATTACAAAATTAGATCTATTTAAACTGGCATCCAATTACAAAGTTTAAAATTAGATTATGTGTTTACTGCAGATACTGATGATTGGAAAATTGCATGCGAGCACATGTAGTGTATATAGTAAATGAAACTGACATTATTTAATTAGGTTAATTCAGATATTTCTATGATCCTCGCTAGTTCAGCAGTAAAAATGTGTGCCTCTGAACCGAAGGGTACTGGGTTCTATTCCCTGGATTTCCCTTTCGCTTTTTCAGTACATACTGCAAAGTTAACATCAACCGAGGTTGTGGCATTGTATTTAAGCAAGTTGAATATCTGCATGTTCCGCCATTCGGAGGGGGCGTAAAGCCGTCCATCCCGTGTCCATGCGATGTTGGGCACGTTAAAGATCCCTACCCTCCTTACAGAAGAGCAGGGGTTCGGCGAGGTTTCCAGGATAGTGAGGCGAAACTGCTCCCTGGCGTCGGTGGTCGGCCATAGTCGCGGAAATAGACCGACGTCAAAGAAACAAAACACACAACACACGCACAGATATTTCTATGAGAGATTTTTGGTAGGGAGCGTAAAGCGAAAATTGTCAGTCCAAATTTACTTGATACTCACCAACAATAACTAATTTTTATAAAGTTCTGGCAGACAATATTAAGGTAATATACTTAACCCGTTAACGCCTAAGTAAATTTTCCCCGTTTTTTTAGTAAATTTTCGTAGAGAGATCCCGACTTTTAAATTTTCAAAAAAAATTTGCAAACGAGCGCAAACCAGGACCCCTAGAACACTTATCCGGATTATCCGGAGTCAGTTTCAATTTTTATATGTTTATATATATATATATATATATATATATATATATATATATATATATATATATATATATATATATATATATATATATATATATATATGTATCACACTGATAACTCGAAAAATAATAGGCCGATTTTGATAAAATTTGGCACATACCTTCCTTTCGTAAATGGCTTGGATAAATTCGTTAGTCAGGAGAATGAGACAAGGTTTTCCGGCAAAATTTTGAGTTTTCATTCGAAAAAAATATATCTCCGACGTAAGGGCAACCAAATTTGGTACGCTCATATTATCATAGGTAAGCCACCTACCAAAATTTAGTTCTGTAGGTTAAAGGACAAAGAAGTTACAGGCATTTAAAAAAAAGGATTTTCCTCAAAACGTCAAAGTCGCGATTTAAAATGTCAAAATTGGTAATATTTAGGCAATGAACCTGAAATTAATATGAGCTATGGAAAGAAAATGTCTCAAGAATAATGCTTTACAATGCCTGAACTCTTAGATTCAATCGTCATTGTCCTTCATTTTACTAAAATATTCCCAGAAAATTCATTTAAAATTGACCCTTTCTCTGA
Organism: Tillus elongatus; assembly: GCA_964006375.1. Classification (NCBI taxonomy): domain Eukaryota; kingdom Metazoa; phylum Arthropoda; class Insecta; order Coleoptera; family Cleridae; genus Tillus; species Tillus elongatus. The sequence goes on along the minus strand of OZ023268.1, from coordinate 120,163,432 downwards.
TGCTTTGGCAGTAGTGTTGACTATAGAGTTTATCATTTAGTGGTATATCATTTTTGTCGAATTTTCGTAAAAAATCAATAAAGCTTAATATATCCGTTATTATACAAGATATGACAAAATATGGTATACATTAATTATAGGGTGTCTTGAGCTACATCTTAAAAAATATTTCCACAATTACAGGCCCATAAGTCGTTGATGATTCAAATTTTCTTTTTTTTTAATGGAACACGCCCTATGTTATTTAATTTTTGCATTTTCCATCGAAATATAATACATCTTTGTAAGAAAAGAAGTTCGGGACGCAGAAAGTGCGTTATGGTAGCGAATTTTCATTAAATGCTTCAAATTTGAATAGCTCAATTTGCTACTAACCTATAAGGTTGACCAGGAAACCAGTGTTTTCGGGAAAAATTTAAGTTTCCTTTGGGAAATTTTTGTACATTTTCAAACAGTAAAGTTATTTTGATAAAACATAGCATATTGTTTTTACTATATAGATTGATGGCTGCTTTCTTGAAAAACATGTTTGCTATTAAAAAAATTATTTTTATGAAAATTTACTACCATAACGCACTTACTGAGTCCAGAAGTTTTATCAATTTTTTTTTAGGACAAGTAATGTAGAGGAGGTTATTATTCTAAGATCTGCTATTTGAGATTGAAAAGACTGATCTGTTTTTTTAAAACTGTCCTCCTTGAGGATTTCGGGGAGATAAATACTCTAACCAAAATTTATGTTTTGTCAACTTTAGTTAACTTTGATAACAGAACCGAAGCAAGCTCAGAAATGTATTAATCGGCAGGGAAGATGACATCGTATTACTTTCTAAAAAAGTTTTTATCCTGTTACTTGCCAAAACAATACATAATTTTACTTGGTCAAACCGTTCCATGCTAATATTACATACCGGGGCAAAGACACTAGGATGGTAAATTTTAAAACTAACGCCTTTTATCTACAGTAGTGCTTCTCCCTGGGAATTCCATTTACTCTAAGAAAAACATATGAATAGATTCGATAAAGACCTATTATATGTGTTGTAACGATTACGTTTCGCTACTGCTTTAATTATTCAAAATAAACCCGTAAGAGGCTTAATTAAGGGCCGAAAATTCAATACCTGTAAGGCAATTCATGTTTTAATTTCAAAATTATTTTCATGAAAAGTCGCTAAATCTTCAAGTACTGTAAACCCCATTACTGCATTTCTAATTTGTACGTTAAAATTCATTATATGTTTGCCATGGAAAACTACCTCGCATTATTACTGAACAAATATTTCCAGGAACGAAATAAGCATTTAAAATACACGTTAGGAATGTTCGAGAACAAAATATTGTTTATCTGTAATTTTCCGGTGATCTCACCCAAGAAAGACCGTTGAAAACGTTGCAGAGAATTGTCGGCAAAAACCTTCAACTGTGAACACGGGAGATGCGACGTCGGGATTTCACCACCGATTGGAGGTCTCGTTTTATCTCATTCGAAGAAAGAAGGCTAGAAAGAGCTCGCGCACAGCCACCAACCGTCACAGTAAGAATTTTTGCGTGCAACAATTTGCAGAACCCGAGACATTAGCAGGGACTCTGTGCTGAGCGTTTATAGAGTTACCATCCGTCAGTTTCGGTTGCTATTAAATTATCTTAAAAACGAGGTTATAATATTCTTTCTGTTATATGTAATACCTAATGGTATTTGTCAGTGATTATTTAAAGTAATTTAAACGATTTTTAAGTTTAAATAAACATAGTATTAAGCCCAAAAACGGGAGTTAAGTTGTGGTTCCTTGTTCCGACCTGTTGATTCCTTGCCTTAATCAGAAAGACTTCCTGGTTATTATCGAACCTTAAGTCAATTGGTGGTGAATTTTACTTGAGCAAATTCACGTTTTAATTGCGATTCGCAAAGTTTCCATCAAGTGAATTCAGAACATCGACATAGGTGTCAAATGGTCTTGTAGTATTGGAGCAATACATCCACCGGCCCAGTCGGAAAGTCCCAGTCGTTTTCCCCAGTTTTTCCACTCTTATTGTAGTCTGGAATCTGTGTCAGGCACTCATGAATAATCCCACCTGGAAAGCATCTTCACGGGGTCATCAGGTAACTTAATACCGGAGGACTGGTGAGTCTAAAGAAATCTTTTCTCTGAATCAGCAGAATTTTCATGCCGAAATCTAACATCTGAAGTTTTATTAACCTGAACTTTCAAAATCACGTAACCAAGTCTGAGCTTAAACAATGTCAGGGAGGTGCTGTCAGCACAACTATATATTTCCTGTTTAATCTCTAAGATTTTGTTAATTTTTGTAAATTTAAACACGCAGTTTTTATTTTTTTAATTGTAAACAGCAAATTTTGTCTGTAAAATATCTAACCTATACATTCTCTTTAACATCTCTTATTTTTCATAATTAATGTAGAAATTTCACCTTGGAATATTTTTTTTTTTGGAGCCTCACTCAAAGAACTGACCAGTTAATTCACTAGAAAACCTAGCAATTGATTGACAAATGTCAAGTAATTTACCTAATCACTTGTGTTTATTATTTTTTTGAGCGGTACCCTAAGTAATTAACAGTAACATTTTAGTAATATGCAACTATCTTTATCTTATTGTTTTGGTACTTGTATGTAAATTAATAATTTCTTGCTCTTGAAATTCTTGCTATTTATGTGATTGTTATTTTTGTGCAATTAATGTTTATCTGAGATTTACCAATCACTTTTATTTCATTTTGTTACTATTCCAAATTTAATTTATCTGAATAAATTAATATATTTTGTTATATTAAAATATCTGTTTAATTGAAGAGAAATTCCTCCCCAGTATCTACTTTCTTTTGACGTCGGCGCAAACAATTATTTCTTACGAACTATTATCTATATATCTAAATTTCAATATAACCTGGCACTAGTCTGGAGAGCCCACAAATATAGAACTATGGGCAGTGCAAAGCAAGCAAAGGAAGAGAACGTGAGTATCAAACTATATCCAGATCTTCCAGCCTCCTAAAAAGTGCTGCTAATCTTAATAAATTTGATAATCTGATTAATAGCTATTTTAGGGTGGGGTTTTATAGGAAATTCTGACCTCACCATTGAGCAGATCTATATCCACCTCAGGTCAATCACCATATACCACGGTTCTTGTGCGTAAATATTTTCTTTGAAGGAGGTTAACATAGTATAATATTATTGATAACTTTTAATTACAACAGTGGTATTCACTACAAAAATATTGTTAATAACAGTCATTCAAGTACTTACCTACTTTTCCTCAATTGGCTGACAGGGATTTGTTGTAAATAGACCTAAAAATGAAAATTCTGTTTATTGTTTTACTAAGGATTACCTTTGATTAAATCTAGAACTACTGAAGTTGTTTATGCCTTGAGCTTAATCTTTTTAAATTATTAGTTAAATATTTTATAAGCTAAACAAGCTGAGTCACATTAGGGTGTGTTCCATCACCTTTTGATTTTCTGCTTTACAAAATCATACATAGAAAAGGTTTGGTCTTTTAGTGAATTTTTTTTTGATAAGTTCAATCCATATTTCAGAGAAACAATTAAAGTACTGTCCGATTAATTGTTGTTAGGTGCAACTTGTTTGTTTGTCTAGACCTTTGTAAAGGTTATTGATGGTTCTTCATGCATATATTAAAAGACTGAGGTTGGAAACTCTGGCTAGACACTGAAACAAAAATCAACCCAAAAACCACAAAAATAACAGAGAGTTATTCGCTAGATACGTATCAACTTACAAAGTCGGCCCGTTATTTTTAAGTTATGGGTATATATATATATATATATATATATATATATATATATATATATATATATATATATATATATATATATATATATATATATATATATATATATATATATATAAATGAAAATTGGTCACGAGTATAGCTTTCAGTGGGCTTAGTTTGCGTTCATTTGAAGAAATTGGTTCGAAAGTCGAGATATTCCCATTAGTGAATTCTTTCTACGAAAATTCCCTTAAATTATTTGGCGATAAAGATGGCAAAAAAGTTTCATTTTCGCTATATATATATAATATATATATATATATATATATATATATATATATATATATATATATATATATATATATATATATATATATATATATATATATATATATATATATATATATATATATATATATATATATATATATATATATATATATATATATATATATATATATATATATATATATATATATATATATATATATAATATATATATATATATATATATATATATATATATATATATATATATATATATATATATATATATATATATATATATATATATATATATATATATATGATAACTCAAAAAATAATTAACCGATTTCGATGAAACTTGGCAAATGCCTGTCTTTTATTAATGGCTTGGATGAGTTCAATCAGACGAGGTTTTCCGGAAAAATTTTGAGTTTTCTTTCGAAAAAAAATTTTTTCTCCGAAAGTAACAAAGCTGTTTCAATGAAATTTACTATATATGTTGCCTCAACCTTACTACGTACCAAAATTCAACTTTCTAAGTTTAGAGAAAATTGAGTTATTCAAATTTTAAATTTTCTTTCGAAAAAAATTTTTTTCTCCGAAAATTACAAAGTTATTTTAATGAAATTTTGTGGATATCTTGCCTTAGGAAAAACCTTACTACGTATTGAAATTAAACTCTCTAAGTTTATAGAAAATTGAGTTATTTAAATTTGAAGCATTTAATAAAAATTCACTACCATAACGCACTTGCTGCGTCCCGAGTTTTTTTTTTGATTAGCAAATGGGAATCTAAGAGAAGAATTATGATCCGATTTGTCCATAAATGGACTGCATCAATTTATAATTGACTTTTTTACATGTTCTTTCTTTGATCCTTTTCGATCACTGCGCCAGATAACTCACATGTGATGTTTACTCTATGAGTTTCTATCAAAGGAAATGTATCATATACACGCATGTCATAAAACACAAACATTTTTCAATTATTTGACGGGTAACAGAGCTGCGGCCCAAAATAATTAATCATTCGCAAAATACGCTTTGACATTTTTCGGGCGTATTCCTACGAGATATCCTCAATGGAATTCTTCTTGTACGTTGCTGATTTATTTCAACATTGCCTGAAATAAATGCTTCGAGCCTTTATATCCATATGATGTATGTGCCAGGAGTTACGCATTCTAGAAGGAATTTTGTGCTCTGTCGATTTTTTGAGGAAGCTTTCATTCTATTTATTTACGATACGTGGTTGAAAATCTCATGTGCCTCCTAGATTTCAAAGAATTATAAATATAAACCGCGGGACGCACCAAGTGCATTATCGTACTGAATTGGCATAAGAATTGTCGACTATTAGAGCGACATATTACTAGAATAACCACTTAAAAATTATACAGGCCTTGAAGAATTTTTCGAAACTGTTACAATCGATATCTCTCTATTAACAAAGAAAAACATTTTAATCTTGCGTTCCAGCTCCTTTTGAGACAAATTCCGAAAACTGAATTTTCTATGAAGCTAGAAAATTTATTACATACAGACTTGGAGACTACTTCTCTGGCTTCACTGTTGGCTTCCGTTTTTGTAGGTGAAGGACGTAGCCAGCGCGTGAGCTAACTGGAGCAAGTGGCCCTTCGAATTCTGGATGTACTAGGATGTTCTTAAACGTTTCTGAAACGTTGAAGAACATCCTGGAACGTCCAGAATTCGAAGGGCCACTTGCTCCAGTTAGCTGGCTACGTCCTTCACCGTCCTTCAACGTTTCTGAAACGTTGAAAAACATCCTAGAACATCCAGAATTCGAAGGACCACTTGCTTCAGTTAGCTCACGGGCTGGCTACGTCCTTCACCTACAAAAACGGAAACCAACAGTGAAGCCAGAGAAGTAGTCTCCAAGTCTGTATGTGGTATGGACAAGTTTCACCAAGTAAGGGCAACAACAATCAATGAATAGAAAATTTATATTTGGTATCCTGCTATCTAACTACAGTAATTATTTTGAAAAGAAACTTGTTTTACAAAATTTTATTAAAGCTACAAAAGCTCTGTAAAATAAAACTTAACTCATATTCAAGAAAAATGTATTTGCAAAATTATAAACGTGGCAGGTATTTTGCCAACAATAAAGAAGTTTTTAAAAACAAATTAATTTTTTGTTTGTCGACAATAAAAGATATCTGCTGAAATTTATAATACTAGACTTAAAGTTGAGAGAGTTATCCATGCGTTTTTAAGAAAAATGATATCTTGTTCCAAACGTATGAAACTTGTTAAAGCAAATATTAAAGTTTGTGAAATAAAACAAAACGTTAATGTGGATCGTGCAGGAATAGAACACGCCGTCCAGTTTAGTTTTGAGGAGAACACATTACCGGTCGGCCAACAGAGCTGCGCAACCAGTGTTTGGTCACACGGCATTATTCCCATCTTTAAACCATGATCTTTCCATGCTACATTTTCAGTCTGAAACTTTGATTGGGGCCGTTCATCAAGCTACAAATACAGTGCATTTTAAAAATGTATTGGCTTACAAAGTATAACTTTTTACAATCACATCATTTTTAATTTCATGTTATCTGTACTTTAGCATAATGGCATGGTCACAGCATAAGAATCGATTGTTTATTATGCCAACTCCTGTGGCAGTGGCATGATGTTGAGTGTTTGCATGTTGATATTGACAATGGTATTCGAGTGTTCGGAATTTTAGAGGCCGAGATTTGCCGACCACTAGTTAGTGTAGTGTTTTACCGGTATTGTTTAGTCCTGTGGTATGTATCAATCTACGCATGGCAGCTAACTAGACAGTCTTTGTCAGCCATTGGAGTTTAATCACTTAAGTGGTTTCAGTTCATGTCTTTCATATTTAATTTGGAAAAAGCTCCAACTTGTTCAAACTTACAACACAGGTTTATTACAGTATTTTTAGCTACGTGTAAAGTCTCATTTAAGTTTCTCTAATACTTTTAAAAATTTAGCGTTTACAAAAATATTTTTCTATATTTTTGGGAGACAAAATGTCTGTTGTAGCTTATATACGGATCGTCCGCGTCTTAACAAAATGAAGACATGTGCCAAGTTTCATAAAAATATGTTTAGTATTTTTTGAGTTATCGTTCGGATACATACACACACACAATATATATATATATATATATATATATATATATATATATATATATATATATATATATATATATATATATATATATATATATATATATATATATATATATATATATATATATATATATATATAAACATATTAAAGTTCAAGCGGACCTTGGATGTTGGTTCTAGGGGCCCTAATTCACGCTCATTTGAAAAAAAGATTTCTCACCTGCGTTACCGCTCTATTAATGAATTTTTCTTAATAAAAATTTACTAAAAGAAGGTCAGAAATCTAACAATATAAATTAAATGCAAAACGAAAAAGTCTTGATGCAGCAAGTGCGTTATTGTAGGGAATTTTCATAAAAATTTTTTAATAGAAAATATGTCTTTTTTTAATGTAAGCAGGCCTCAAATTTGGCAAAATATTTTTATACAAAATTTTTCTAAAAGAGTACATAGAATTTAATATATATATATATATATATATATATATATATATATATATATATATATATATATATATATATATATATATATATATATATATTATATATATATATATATATATATATATATATATATATATATATATATATATATATATATATATATATATATATATATGTGAAATTTTAGGTATTCTTTTAGCACAATTGTGTGTAAAAATATTTCACCTAATTTTATACCTGCTTTCATGATATATATATATATATATATATATATATATATATATATATATATATATATATATATATATATATATATATATATATGTGTGTGTGTGTGTGTGTGTGTGTGACATGTTTTTTTCAGTATAGCATTCCTGCCAGTAAATCCCGTACATTTTTGTTAGCGAATTTTCTTATAAACGAGTTAAATGAATTTTCTATGAAGAAACGTTAGTTGAGAGTTTATGTATGAAAAATATTCAATTGATGGAACATTTTTTAAACAAAATTCGTCGAAAATAAGCTTTTAATGAATTTTCCTGCAAACAAATTATTAAAATTATAATTAAAAGTGAAAATAAAATAATTTGTTTGCAGGAAAATCCATTACAAGCTTATTTTCGACAAATTTCGTTTAAAAAATGTTCCATCAATTGAATAATTTTTCATACATAAACTCTCAACTAACGTTTCTTCATAGAAAATTCATTTAACTCGTTTATAAGAAAATTCGCTAACAAAAATGGACGGGATTTACTGGCAGGAATGCTATACTGAAAAAACATGTCCCATTAAGCAAGTACTGAACACTGGGCATACTAAGAAGAATAAAAGAGTCCCACAGTGAGCAAGTATGTGTAGGTAGTTTAGCTGATAAGAATTGTTATCATATAGTCACCCCTTTGATGACGCTAACTTTGTTGGCCAAACTAACGTTAGATCGTAAAACTGTATTGGGATGTAATTGGGTTCGCCAAATTGTACTTATCAGTGTTCATCACAGGTTCCAATGTTCACTCAAAGAATACTATCTATAAAAGACGTAAGCTAACAGGTTAGGCAAATTACAAACCATAATATAAAGAACATAACTTTAAGTATCTAGAGAGCTCAATGGGCAAGTGGATCGTTTGACACAGAAAAAGAAACTGAATATTATATTAAGCTGGTTTAGTTTGTTTATCTTTAAAAATGTGTGGATTCGTACCAGGAATGAGAAGACTACAAAACTTACTTACGAAACGAAGCTGAAGCATAATAAACGATAAATTGTGTCATGTAATAACAAGTCTTAAGGCATATGTATTTGTATTAGACATAATGTACAATTATTGATCAATAAAAGACACACACATGCATAATCGGTTTGTGAAAATTTGTTAGAGAGCTGCTTTTTACGAGAATCCTGTTACGGCCTGAAATTGCGGCAACAATTTTTCTTTATTTTTTTATATGGAATAAATACAGAGCTCATTTTTGGATTGGTGCAAAGATATGGTTAACTACATTATTTACATATAAGTTTACGTGGTTTCACATTTGCTTATATAAACAGTTTATTGGAATTGGCAATAGATGTCTTACCTGGATAATACAAATTTATGTCTACAACTTAGCTTGTCCACCTAATAATTGTTAAAATGACGAGAAGAAGGCAAATGAATTTGCAGGTTATATGTATTATGTTAAACAGGCACATCCATATCCGACTGTGTTTTTATCATGTTATGAATAGCGTACGTCTTTTACGGGTAAGTATTTATTTGTAATGCACACACTGACACAGTTTGGCCTAATACCGATTCTAAACACTAAGAAATAACATAGCGAATCATTTTCGCGCTTTGGTATTATTGTTTACATTTAGTTGCCAGTATCATATAGGAGATAACCTGATGATAGGGAATTTGCCGATCGTAAGTGTACTTGCAGTAGCGGCTGCTGGTAATAAATGAAAATTTGACTTGCAAAACACATGGAATTCGCATAAGGTTAACAGAGGATCTCAGTTCGTCAACTGCTGCAGTCACGTATTATCACTTAACAATAACATGGTGTGCTCAAAGTGTCGGGAGATTTGAAATTAATCATACATTTAGACAAGTTGAAACAATACCCGCCGCTGGGATATTTACTGGATGGTTCATATGTTTAAAATATAGGTTCTTTAACTTATTTATGTTGGCAATTTGTGACCACTGCCACCTCCACGAGTCGTTTGAATAATTTTCAAAAATGTCCAGTTCTTTAAAAAGCAATTTCTGACTTTCATTTCATCCACTTAGGTAACACTTGAATGTGTTACCTAACAGAGTTCATCATGTCAAGTTTATAGTTTTACACATCGTAAATTTGCATATTTTGAATATTCGAATCTGGAGTTTCCATCTCCCACGCTTCAAAGCCCTACTTCAAACGGTTTTTTTGCTATGCTGTTTTTCCAGTTTTCTCCAACGAGAACTGTCCGGTTGCCATTTTTGTCTGCAGATTTTATTGTGTGCTGTTGTACTTTATTGTGTCTTTTTGGACAACAGTTATGTGTAAAGTCATTGTAGTTTAAGGTAATTGGTAATTGTTGTGACTGGCTGTTAAGTTCTGCATTTGGTAAGTGATAGTATTTAAGTTTTCTGTTCCACAGGATTTGCTTGAAGTGGCCCTTTTTGATGTTTACTTCTGAGTGGGTAATCGTGGGTATCTGTACGGAAGGCTCAGAAATCTGCCGCATTTCGAGATACGTTAGATAAAACCACCCAATAGGTTACGAGATTTCGCCACAACCATTCATCCCCTGGTATTAGCGTGAGGACTTTTGGCCCAGAGATATTCCCGTCTATCAATTAGCTATCAGATGCTGCTTGGATCCCGTGGCCTCCATGTCACTGCCCAGGATTGGTTCCTAAGATTAGTACATCCCAATTTTATATCGACTACGTTGTCCAGGAATTTAACGGTACTATCAGGAGTATTGAAAATCCTCTGTGGACTATTATTCTAATGAATTAAATACACACCTAACACCATTCATGTCGACTATTCGGAGATAGGTCACGGGTTAAATCTGAACCTCCGCATTATATTTATTAAATATTAGATAGTCGTTGCTTATTTACTCTGTACCATTTTTTCTAGCTCTTTTGCAATAATTTTTGTAAACGTTCTTGGAGGACAATTGCGCCAAAAATAATACTCTTCGATGCTTACCTTTGACTTAGGTTATTATAATAACTATTTGTGTTCCAAATTTACGAAGTTAATGACTCTCAATACACGTTAACCTGTCAGATATAATACATTTATTTTAAATTGACTAAGTGGTTTAAATGTCAATACCTTATCAAGGTAATATCATACAATACCTATATTTTACATGTTTATTTTTGCACGTATTATAATCTAGGTATATTATCTATTTTATTATTTTCTAATAAAATAAAAAACTAAAACTTTAATTTAGTCAGTAAATTGTTTTGGTCAATGTTCTACAGGTCCTATAAATTTTGGGTTCCTCATTTAAAGCTTAGGCAAGTATATTGGACGTACCTATGACGTGATGCGTCTTGCTGTTTCATCCTTCCATTGATGTTGTTGTAACAATTACTCTTAGGCCAAGCATTACCTAGCATATTTATATCATTTTTTTTAAAATTTAACCGTGTCGTGAATAAACACTGACCATCTAGAGTTTGCAATTGACTGCGGGCATTTAAGACTGCTGACGCCCTAATAAATTGTTTTATTGAATTAATGCATCTTCCAGAAATATCCAACTAGAGTTGAAAAAAAAACGTTCAACCCGAACCACCCTGACATTGCCGGAGCACAAGCGTTGCCTGCTGTTTATTGAAGATTCAAATTAGCTTCACTTTTAGATTGTTCTGTTATTTTTTTATTAGGTTATTACAAAAGAACGAAAGATTGGTATCAATGCTCGCTGAAAATATTTGAAAATTCTATATAGTTAAAAAAGTCCCACTGTCTTTCCATATGTTAATCTAATCCCTATGTTTCCCGTGGTCCGTGTGTGTTGTTTTCAAGTCAACATAATAGACCTTATGATGTGAAGAGTCTCCCCGTTGCAATCCTTAGACTGTTATTATAGTATTGTGTTTTTATAGGTACAAAACGCTAATATCATACATCTTCATGTTTATTTTGCAACATATAATAGACAATTTTATAAATGCTAGTATATGTATATATATATATATATATATATATATATATATATATATATATATATATATATATATATATATATATATATATATATCTATGTGTGTGTGTGTACATACTTGTTATTTGTATGCAAGCCTTTTAATCCGAGATATCAGCCCTCACTTACATGGGCAGCGATATAACTTAATCAATGAGTTACTGCCATGTCCATGTTGTTTGAGAATCTAATGCGACACAAGGACCTTGGTTATATGAATTGGGTTATAAATTTCCAACCAACAACAATTATACAAAAAAAATTGTCCTCCTTGCAAACTAAACAGTGTGTTTTTAGCGAATTTTCATTAAGAAATATTCACTAATAGAGAGGTCAGGTCAGGTCAAAAAGCTTTTGAAAAAATTTCTTCAGATGAGCACGAATTTGGGTCCCTAGAACCCGAAACCAAGGTCCGTTAAAATTTATATATATATATATATATATATATATATATATATATATATATATATATATATATATATATATATATATATATATATATATATCCGAGCGATAACTCGAAAAATACTAAACTGATTTCCATTAAACTTGGCAAAAATCTTGTTTGGGCAAAAACCGAGGTCAGGTTCGTTAATCAGCCTTTATGCTCAAGTTTTTCCGGTGGAAAATCGGGGAAAACTTTTTAAAAACGCTATATTTTTGTAAGTATCAGGGTAACTGGAGTGAGACTTTACATGTGGCTATAGATAGTGCAAATAAACATATGTTGTGAATTTTAAGTAATTTGGTCCACAATATTTGTAGCTTTATTAACGGCATCAAACACAGTTTTGACGCAGCATAGATATATTATGCTGTCGCATAATAATGTAGCAGAAATTTAAACAAAATCAAGCCAAGTCTCTATAAAAAGTATTCAAAAGTAGTTTCTTTTATCTTTAAACTTAAACATAAGACGTCATATAAGACCGAAACAGCCGTGGGATGTGTTTCAATGGTAATTCTACTACCTAATTTTCTGTAATTAATTAATTATGTATACTTCGAATATAATATCCCAGGCTTGGCGCCGATCTAAAGTATGACGCAAATAAAATCTTTGTTGACGGGTGCCCAGATAGCGTAGCGGTTACCATGCACGCATCCCACGTAGAAGGCGACGCGATCGAATCCAGCTGGATGCATGTATCCTTTTTTTTATGTTTTATTTAACATTTGGAGAAACAATAGTGCACAGATTTGATTTCATACGTTTTAAACAAGATTTCATTTTTGTTTAAAATGCTTAAATAAGTTTGTCATCTCATTGATTGTTGTTGCCCTTACTTGGTGAAACTTAACCATACTGCATACAGGCTTGGAGAATACTTCTCTGGCTTCACGGGTGGTGAAGGACGTAGCCAGCGCGTGAGCTAACTGGAGCAAGTGGCCCTTCGAATTCTGGAAGTTCTAGGATGTTCTTCAATGCTTCTGTGACTATAGTTTCGCTGCTTGACAGCATTTTCAGACAGATTAAAATTGAATTAGTACGAAATCATGACAACTACAAATAAATATCTGTTGCTATGTTATGATATGATGTTTTTATCAAAAAATTTGCAAAACATATTATTGATACCGAACATAGACCTACAATAAATAACCGCATACAACCACTACATTTTTATAATGACAAACGTAAACTAGATTTTTTTGAAGCTTTAGAAGTCAAAAGGCACACACACGACAATAACTACCTTGTTTTAAACGAGCAAACTGATTTAATGATATCCCCTTTCTTGGATATTCTTCTTTCTAATTAAATATGTCAAAGAAAATAAATTTAATTATTATTTCAACAACAAAAAAAAGTTGTAATAAAATAATGAGTTGATGTATGTCGATATTTTCGTTGTATAGAGACTACTTTTATACTGTTATTGTTTAGTTATTTTATTGTTGTAACTGTTATCATAGTTATTATAGCCTAGTTCTAGTTTTTATGTTAAATATTGACATACATCACATAGACATTTTGAAAACCTCATCTGTCATCTGGGTTTCATTTTATTTTCAATTTGATAAAATTTTTTGATCAAAACATCATATCATAACATAGCAACAGATATTTATTTGTAGTTGTCATGATTTCGTACTAATTCAATTTTAATATGTCTGAAAATGCTGTCAATCAGCGAAACTATAGTCACAGAAGCATTGAAGAACATCCTAGAACTTCCAGAATTCGAAGGGCCACTTTGCTCCAGTTAGCTCACGCGTTGGCTACGTCCTTCACCGCTAAAAACCAACAGTGAAGCCAGAGAAGTAGTCTCCAAGTCTGTATGAAGTTTGTCATCTTTGAGCCTGAAATCATAATTTTGTTGTAATTGTTATTGAAAAACCCGGTTTGATTAGGTTGACTAAAACGAAATCATACTGGCGATTGATAAGTAAAAAAACTCGGGACGCAGCAAGTGTGTTATGGTAGTGAATTTTTATTAAATGCTTCAAATTTAAATAACTCAATTTTCTATAAACTTAGAGAGTTTAATTTCAATACGTAGTAAGGTTTTTCTTAGGCAAGATATCCACAAAATTTCATTAAAATAACTTTGTAATTTTCGGAGAAAAAAATTTTTTTCGAAAGAAAATTTAAAATTTGAGTAACTCAATTTTCCCTAAACTTAGAAAGTTGAATTTTGGTACGTAGTAAGGTTGAGGCAACATATATAGTAAATTTCATTGAAACAGCTTTGTTACTTTCGGAGAAAAAAAATTTTTTCGAAAGAAAACAAAATTTTTCCGGAAAACCCCGTCTGATTTTTCTGGATAACGAACTCATCCAAGCCATTAATAAAAGACAGGCAGTTGCCAAGTTTCATCGAAATCGGTTAATTACAGCTACTGATGAAGACAACTTCGTTGTCGAAATACGTATCAAAAAAGATAGCGCATAACTCTGTTATTATTGTTGTAGTTTTTGGGGTTATTCTACTTTTTGTTTCAGTTTCCAGCCACAATGTCCAGTCTCAGTCTTTTGTCAATAAAAATTATTATTATTATTTGTTATTTTTTGAGATTTCAGATGTTTTTATGAAAATTGGCTACCATAACGCACTTGCTGCGTCTAGATTTTTTGAACTGCAATTTGCTTTTTTACAGTACATACCAACAAAATATCAATCAGATTTTGGACCATATCACATCGTCTTCTATTTTAACACTAAAATAAATTTAATATTGAATGAGACAAACTTTAATTACTTTTAGTAGTACCAATCATAATAAAAATATGTCTAGTCAAAGTAACAAAACCCGATAAAAAAACAATTACGAAAACTAATAAATGCTGTTGAGCCAAAAATAGCCTTGTTAATATATCATATTCCCTTTCTTTGTCCAATTTTATCATATCTTTTGTTGGTCAGTAACAAAAGCAAACAAATTATATCCCAAATGATACAGAAAACTTTACAACTCTAGATCTAAATAAAAGGACTGTAACAGCGGCAGAAGTAGAAGTCAATGGAAGGTTGATGAATGAATCTCATGAGTCAATAAGAAAAGCATTGACTAACCAACAGCAACCACATACTTATGATTTAAACATGTTTCAAATTTGAATAGCTCAATTTTCTGTAACCCTAGAAAGCTGAATTTTGGCACATAGTTAGGTATTTCCCAAAGCAATATGTAGACCAAATTTTATCGAAATTTTCGGAAAAAAAATTTTTTTTTGAAAGAAAACTCAAAATTTTTCCGGAAAACCCCGTTCGATTTTCCTGGCCAACGAACTCATCCAAGCCATTAATAAAAGAAAGGCACTTGCCGAGTTTCATCTAAATCGGTTAATTATTTTTTCAGTTATCAGACGGATACATATATATATATATATATATATATATATATATATATATATATATATATATATATATATATATATATATATATATATATATATATATATATATATATATATATAAGCATATAAAAATTCAAACTGACCCCGGATATGGGTTCTAGGGGTCCTAATTCGCGCTCATTTGAAAGAATTTTTGCAAAGTCTCACCATCGATACCTCTCTATTAGTGAATTTTTTTAATAAAAATTCACTAATAACTGTTACGTTTATAATTTGGCAGATACTTTACTTCTCTAAATATGAATTAAGTTTCCTTCTGGAAATCTTTTGTATAACTTTAATGAAATTTGTAATACAAGTTTCTTTTAAAGAGACTACTATCTACAGATATAATAAAATTTAGTTCTTTACCTTCATAGAAAATTTAGTTTCGGCCTTTTTCTCAGAATCAGTTAAAACGCAAGATTTTTTTGATAATAGAGAGATATCGATGATAACACTTTCGAAAGAATTCTTCAAATGTGCGCGTACCAGGAGCTCTAAAATCGCTCTTCAAGGTCTGTGTAAGTTTAAAGTATTAAGTTTGCTAATACGCCGTATAATAATAATGTACAACTCTTATGAAAATTCGCTACTATAACGCATGCTACGTCCCAAAAATTTTGTAGAATAAAATGGGTGGATGGCCTCGTGCAGCCTAGTTGTAAACTGTCTAAAATTTTAAACTGTAGCATGGTTCGATAGCTTGTTGTTCGGATTGTATAATGTGAAACTGATACAGCAGAAAGTGTTAATCCAGCTGACGCTTCTTACCCTTCACAACTAATAAATCGTCTGCTGCTACATTATCATTCCTGTCGAGATTATCTCTTCTGCGAGACAAGTTTTCTTTGCTGTGTAAACAACAGCTTGCTGTTTTTGTTTACCTATACTAACATTAGCTAAATCATAAAGGGGCGAGACATAAACAGGAAACTTTATATGTAAACACTTTCATGAAAACAAAATTCATAAGTGTCGTTCAGAGAGTCTTATGAAATTAGATAGAGTTTAATTATGTTGCAGGTAGTTAAGATTGAAAAGTTGTCTGGTCTTGGCAGGTTTTTGTTATAGTATCAATATTAAACTGTTAACTAATTAAGCAAGAGCACAAAGTTCATGCGATCCAAGTCTGAAATTTGAGGTTACTGGGCCGACTAAACAAAGGGAGTATTAATACTGCATACTGCTCATATTGTATTTATTTGTCACTCCAAGCTTCACAGGCGAAACCGCTTTTTTGATTAGTTTTCTGTCAAGCGAGAGCTACATTTTTCAGAAATGTAAGCAAAAGCTTTAATCAAATAGTAAAGATTTGTTATATTAAGGGTAACTCCATTAATACAATTGGGTTTTTTATGTAAGGATATAATATTTGTTTTAGCATTTATTCCAGTTTAAAAATAGAGCAAACAAGATTGATATCTGTAATTCAGAATCCAAAGGGAGCTTACAGTAGAAAGTATATCTTAAGCAGAAGTACGGAAGCAAGAAAAAAATTTATTTGTTGTTTTCTGCGCATAAGAGATTTATTTGTTATTATTAGTTTTATCAATACATGTAATGCAATAATTAAAGTGTCGATATCTGCGTAGCAATAGAATTTGGGTATGGGATACCTTAAAACAAAGTTAATGGAGAGTTCGAAAATATTCATAAAATGTTATAATATACAGGCTGTTAGATTTAAAAAATCAATCGTTGCAACCACTACGATTTTCAGGACCACCCTGTATATTTTGGTTACCTTAAAAATACGCTGCTACGATAACCCTACAATACACGTGAAAATATTTTTATTTGTTGTTTTCCGTGCATAAGATATTTATGTGTTACTATTAGTTCTATCAATATTTGTAATGCAATAATTAAAGTGTCGATATCTGCGTAACCATAAAATTTGGGCATAGGGTAGCAGTAGCAGTGGTGGGGAGGCCAACACCAAGCAAGTAGGTCACAATGGGCCGTTTCTGCCAACCCCAGCAACCATGTTCTACTCCTTCTCGGTTCCGTTGCCAAACCTCGAGATGAAGGCCGTGGCGGTCTTCAATTGCACGGTACTTACCTGATTCCTCTGCAGAGTCCTCGATCCAAACAATTCTGTTCGAAGACTCCCAAAAGCCTCGCATTCACACAGGTAGTGGTATGACGTTTCTTCATCCTCGCCGCATTCCTGGCAAATGGGAATCCTCTCTACGCCTATCAATGTGAGGTGTCTTCTAAGGGCGCAGTGGCCTGTCAGCACCCCAAGGATACGGCGAAGCGTAGGTCGACTCCTTCCGAGTAGCCAGACAGCTATATCTCTGTCCGGTCCCTCCACGAAGTCCCTCGCCTGCCTGCAGCCACCAACCGACCCCCAGTGCCTCTCCATTGCTTCCTCGGTCCACCTGTCTAAGGCGACAGAGACTTATGCCTACCGCAGGCTCCGGGCCACAGAACGGCCGCTGGGAACCAAGTCTTGCGAGATTATTCACCACCTCATTCGCCGCTACGCCGCAGTGTCCCGGAACCCACACCAGTTGCACCTCCTTCGTCCTGGCTAGTCCTCTGAGGGCGTTAGCGCACTCCTGAATCAGTGTTGACTTGATTCTGGCCGCGCATACTGCCCGGAGGACCGCCTAGCAATCCGAGCAGATGTACACACATTTCTCGGGACTCCTCTTCTCATCGTGTCTATTGGCCACAGACAGGATAGCATACACCTCTGTTTCGAATGCCGTGGTATATGCGCCAAGAGCATAGCTCTCGCGCACCCACAGGCCCTCGATGTATATTCCTGCCCCGGAGGATTGTTGATCCTCCAACCGCGATCCGTCGGTGAAACAGACCAGGCTTGTGGGCTGGAATTCAACTTTATTTTCCCTCCACTGATCCCTACTGGGAATCCTGTGGGTGTATGGCCTAGTCAACCTAATATTGTCCTCGGCATCCCGCAACTTTATGGCGGAAATCGTAATTTCCTTTTCCACCTCCTTGGTGACTCTTGCATGCCCTATTACTGCTCCTTCTCCGCACCAGTTTCCCGAGTCTCGCATTCTAAGATGCGACGCCATAGCCTGCTTTCTGATACAGATGGGAAGCGGTGGCAGCATCAACAGGACCTCTAGCGCGGCTGAGAGTGTCGTCCTCATATCGCCTGTGATACCCAGGATTGCCTCTGGAGTTTGGCCAGCTTCCTGCTGGTAGTTTGGTTCACACCACACCACCAGACCAACGCCCCATAGAGGAATCTCGGCCTGACGTTCGCAGTGTAGATCCAATGAAGGATCCGAGGATTAAATCCCCAGGTCCTCCCTATCATACGACGCAGCTTCCAGAGAGTCGCTACTCCCTGCCTCACTACTCGTTCTATTTGCGACCCCCATGTTAGTTTGGGGTCCAGGATCACCCCCAGATATTTGACCTCCCGCACTAAAGCTAAAGGGTGCCCTGAACCCCTCTACCTTCCTCTTCTTGGTAAATAGGATCATGTCCGTCTTCGCCTGAGGACAGCCGCCCGTCACCCCAACGTCCAGCCCCTCAAGGTCAGCGAAACTCGCCTGTCCTCCAGCATGCTCTCACCCAGCTTATTAGGGACCTCGGGGTTCCCCTATCCTGTAGGGCGGTACAGACCGTATCCGTCCTTGCCTTATCAAAGGCCCCCTCCACATCGAAGAACACAGCTAATGCGCTCTCCCCGTAGTGTAGGGCCCTTTCCACCTTCCATGTCACAGCATGGAGGGTGAGACAGGGACTGGGCATAGGGTACCTTATAACAAAGTTAATCTAGAGTTTGAAGGTATTCATAAAATGATATAATATACAAGTGTTCCATTAAAAAAACCAATAATTGCACCCACAATTCTTTTCAGGACCACCCTGTACATTTTTGGTAACCTTGAAATACGCTGCCACGATAATCCTACAATACCTGTGAAAATATTTTTATTTGTTGTTTCCCGTGCATAAGATATGTATGTGTTACTAATAGTTATATCAATATATTTAATGCAATAATTAAAGTGTGGATATCTGCGTAACCATAGAATTTGGGCATAGGGTACCTTATAACACAGGTAATCTAGAATTCTAAAAGATTCATAAAATGACATAATATGTGTGTTGTATTTAAAAAATCAATCATTGCAACCACAACGCTTTTCAGGACCAGCCTGTATATTTTGTCGTAACGTGAAAATATACACCCATGGCAACCTTGCAATACGTGTTAAAATCTTGTTTTTATAGTTTTCTGCGTGGGAGATAATCAGAAGTTTCCATACTTTAAACTAACCTTATACGTGCATATGTGTGTGTGTTTTTTTGTTTCTTTAACGTCGGTCTATTTCCGCGACTATGGCCAATCACCGACGCCAGGGAGCAGTTTCACCTCACTATCCTGGAAATTTTGCCGAACCCCTGCCTTTCTGTAAGGAGGGTAGGGATCTTTAACGTGTCCAACATCGCATGGACACGGGACCGACGGCTTTACGCCCGCTCCGAAGGGCGGAACGTGCAGACATTCAACTTGCTCAAATACAATGCCAGAACCTCGGCTGGTGTTAATTTTACAGTTTTGTACTGAAAAAGTGAAAGGAGTACCCTGGGATCGAACCCAGTACCCTTCGGTTCAGAGGCACACGTTCTTACCCCTGAACCACCGAGGTTTTATACGTACATATATAATAAAAATAATTTAAAAAAGTTAATAAATAATTAAAAGTAAAAGCTTTATATTATGTAAATTATATAGATTAGTTAAAAATTTTAAGGTAATATTTTTGGTTTATAAATAACTAATGAATTATAACAGAATGAACTGGAACTCCAAGTATAATGAAACATGATATTGTGCGAATGGTATGTGCAGCCAAACCTTCAATTGATTATAAAAAAAAGTTTTGATGCCGTGGACACATAAATATAATGTGGCTCAAGTCAGCCACTGTCACCTTGACACAATCAGAATCTGGAGATATTATACCGATTTTATTTAAATGGGCCGTGAACCGGTCATGGTTGGAATTCAGTCTTGTTATCATTGTCTTCAGTTCTTTTTTATTTCCAGAAAACATGATAAAATCTTGTGGAGCAGTTAAGTTAGGGTGGAACGTCGTATGTATAGGCAGGATCAGTAACATGCTTCATTAAACCAAGTTTATTATTATTTCAGAGATACATTTTTGAAACTTGATTTGCTAGTGATTTACCAGATTTTTATGTAAATCCAATACCATGACGTACTTGCTGCTTCTAGACTCTTTTTGCTTTACACAGGCCACACACATAAAACTACTTTAAAAAATCTGTTTCACCACTGTGAAGTCACGCAAAGCTTTTAGCTACTAGTGCACTCTCAATTCAGTACGTTATCCTGTACTGACAGAAGCTACGTCCAAAGTCTCTCGGTTCACGGCGGCCACATTTTGGTTGTTCAGTTTTCACTCTACATGCATTATCAAATTACTACCGAGTTTCCCATTCAATTGGAACGTAACTGCTCTTTGTAGAAGCAAGTCAAACAAACTAGTTTCACTGAGAATCAATGGTGCAAGTTAAAATTTGTGTTTATGTTTCGCACCCACAGAACTGTGAACAAACATACTGTTTATTTTAGAAACAATAACAAACGTAAAGCGATGTCTGTCTAAAATAGTTATTCGTTAAATGTTTGGTTTCCATCAGGAACGTTTAAGTTCCTGATATAGTAGATAAAAGGCCCAAAATGTGAAGTATCTACTTAACAGTGGCGTCCTAGTAAAGTTATCTGCAGGGTTGTGAAAGAGCTCCATAAGCAAGATTTGTATTTGTTCACAGAACAAGGTCCAGAAACAGCATACCAATATGGTGCATCCAAATATACAAAAGACATTCTGTTACAATCAAGCTAATTAATAAGCAACCCTGGTGGTCCAAGAGTAAGAATGTGTGCCTCTGGGTCCTAGGGTCCCGGGTTAAATTCCCAGTAGAAACATTAAATTATTCTTAGTGAATTTGTATTAGAAAAAATTGTCTAATAGAGAGGTGAGACTTTGCAAAAACGTTTTCAAATGAAAACTAGGACCCCTAAGCCCTATATCCGAGGTTAGTTTCAATTTTTATATGTTTATATATACACACACACACACACACATATATATATATATATATATATATATATATATATATATATATATATATATATATATATATATATATATATATATATATATATATATATATATATATATATATATATATATATAGTGTGAAACACACTTATGGGATAAAATTCATTATTCAGCAAAAAATAGTTTTTTGGAAAACGCTGAGACACGTGAAGTTTAATTTGTCGAACATTATCTTATAGTTACAGTTAAAACAAATTAAACACCCACCGCTTTATCCATCTTTTATTTTTTTTAAATAGCAACCCTACCTTTTTTCGTCACAATTCAATGGATAAAATTTTTCTGAATGCGAAGATACCCTATATATATATATATATATATATATATATATATATATATATATATATATATATATATATATATATATATATATATATATATATATATATATATATATCTATATATATATATATATATATATATATATATATATATATATATATATATATATATATATATATATATATATATATATATATATCAGCGTTTTCAATACAGGGTGGAAATTTAATACCGGAATATTAAAACTAAACTGTTTACCCTGAAATTTAAACTTCGAAAATAAACTTAATAAAAACGTCCCTTTCCTATAAGAAATGTTGAAAATGTTCTCCATTCACTTGCACACAACGAAATAAACTGCTCTGGAATTCTTACCTAACTCTGTTTAACACGCCAGGCGTTACGTTCCTAATTTATGTTGTTATTTTTATTTTCAAATCATCTAAATCAGCAGGTTGTGTTTTAGACACCCTGTTTTTGAGGTATCCCCATAAAAAGAAATCAAGAGGTGTGAGATCTGGTGATCTAGCGGGCAATTCCACGAAACCTCTTCGTCCAATCCATCTTTGTGGAAAGACTTCGTATAAATACTCCCGTACTTGAAGAGCAAGACGAGGCGGTGCACCGTCTTGTTGAAATCATTTCCTTTCATGGGGAATATAAGGTTCCCTTACATTTGGATATAATTCTGCTAACATTAGGACAACCTGTTCTCTAAGCATTTCTCAATTTTTTGTACCGTTTGGATTTTCTATAAAAACATGTTCAACTACATGATCACCAATGATACCAGCCCAAACGTTCAACTTCTGAGTACGCTGAGTGTGTGTTTGTCGCATCCAGTGGGGGTTTTTAGCAGCCCAGTATCTGCAATTTTGCCTGTTTACATCGCCATTCAAAAGAAATGTTGCTTCGTCTTAAAACAGAACGTCAGCAAAAGAAAAAACATTTCTATGTAACAGGTCCAGCAGTTGTTCACAAAATTACAGTCTTCTATTAGAATCACCGTCAATCAACTCTTTAACGTGTTGTAGTTTAAAGAGGCATTTTTTCATTTTTTTAAACACCTTAAAACTGTTGATTGACTAGCATCATTTTCACGTGCAAATGACGGGTAGAAGTTGTTGGTTCTTCTTAAAAATCCAATAAAATATTGAGATTTACATCTTCTTCCACAAACTTGGGTCTCCTAGGCAGTAGTTTGCCGTGCCCATAATCACGAAACTGTGAATGTATCTTAGACACAGTTCCCTGGGTTAGTGGAGGCATATCTGGATGTTTTTCATGAAATAGGTTAAGTAGTAGTAGCAGTGGTGGGGAGGCCAATGCCAAGCAAGTATGCCACAATGGGCCCTTTTTGCCAACCCTAGCAACCATGCTCTACTCTTCCTCGGTTCCATCGCCAAACCGCCTCGACCTCGAGATGAATGCCGTGACGATCTTCAATTAGACGGTACTTACCTAATTCCTCTGCAAAGTCCTCGATCTGAACAATTCTGATCGAAGACTCCCAAAAGCCTCGCATGCACACAGATAGTGGTAGGACGTTTCTTCATCCTCGCCGCATTCCTGACAAATGGGATCCGTCTCTACCCCTATCAATGTGAGGTGTCTTTTAAGGGCGCAGTGGCCTGTTAGCACACCAAGGATGCGGCGAAGCGTAGGTCGACTCCTTCCGAGTAGCCAAACAGCTTTATCTCTGTCCGGCCCCTCCACGAAGTCCCTCGCCTGCCTGCAGCCACCAATCGACCCCCAGTGCCTCTTCATTGCTTCCTCGGTCCTCCTGTCTAAGGCGCAAAGACCATCTTCGTATTTATGCCTATCGCAGGCTCTGGGCTACAGAACGGCCGCCGGGAACCGAGCCTTGCGACATTATTCGCCACCTCATTCCCTGCTACGCCACAGTGTCCCGAAACCCACACTAGTTGTACCTCCTTTGTCTTGGCTAGTCCTTTGAGGGCGTCAGCGCAGTGTTGACCTGATTCTGGCCGCGCAGACTGCCCGGAGGACTGCCTCGCTATCCGAGCAGATGTACACATTTTTCTCGGGACTTCTCTTCACATCCTGTCTATTGGCCACAGACAGGATAGCGTACACCTCTGTTTCTAATGCCGTGGTATATGCGCCAAAAGCATAGCTCTCGCGCATCCCCAGGCCATCGATGTATATTCCTGCCCTGGAGGATTGTTGGTCCTCCAACCGCGATCCGTCGGTGAAACAGACCCGGCTTGCGGGCTGGAATGCAACCTCATTTTCCCTCCACTGATCCCTATTGGGGATCCTGAGGGTGTATGGTCTAGTCAACCTAATATCGTCCTCGGCATCCCGCACCTTTATGGCGGAAATCGTAATTTTCTTTTCCACCTCCTTAGCGACTCTTGCATGCCGTGTTACTGCTCCCTCTCCGCACCAGTTTCCTGCGTCTCGCATTCTAAGATACGACGCCATGGCCTCCCTCCCGATACAGATGGGAAGCGGTGACAGCATCAACAGGACCTCTAGCGTGGCTGAGGGTGATACCACGGATTTCCAGCCTTTGGAGTTTGACCAGCTTCCTGCTGGTAGTTTGGTTTACACCGCACCACCAGACCAACGCCCCATAAAGAATTCTCGGCCTGACGATCGCAGTGTAGATCCAATGAAGGATCCGAGGATTATGTCCCCAGGTCCTCCTTATCACGTAGCTGCCAGAGGGTCGCTACTCCGTTCCTCGCAACTCGTTCTATTTGCGACCCAGATGTTAGTTTGGAGTCCAGGATCACCCCCAGATATTTGACCTCCCGCCCTAAAGCTAAAGGTTTTCCAAACATCACGGGCGCCTTAAACCCCTCTACCTTCCTCTTCTTAAGGATCATCTCCGTCTTCGCCGGGTTTACGGAGAGTCCCAGCTCACCACACCACCTTTCGATTATGCTACAGGCAGCTTGCATGCACTCACAGACGACGCCGAGGAATTTGCCGGTGACTAAGACCAGCTCATCATCAGCGTACGCCTGGGCGTGAAGGCCGTTCTCGGAGAGCCGCTCCAAGAGGCCGTCCATGACCAGACACCATAGATGAGGCGAAAGGCAGCTGCCCTGAGGGCAACCGCCCGTCACACCAACGTTCAGGCCCCGGCGCCTCAAGGTCAGCGAAACTCTCCTGTCCTCCAGCATGCTTGCCGTCCAGATTATTAGGGACCTCGGCGTTCCCCTATCCTGTAGGGCGGTTCAAAGCGTATCCGTCCTTGCCTTATCAAAGGCCCCCTCCACATCAAAGATCACAGCTAATATGCTCTCCCCGTAGTGTAGGGCCCTTTCCACCTTCCGCGTCACAGCATGGAGTGCCGTTTCCGTCGAGTTTCCCCGCTGGTACGCGCGCTGACCTTTATGGAAGGGGTGATCCCTTAGGATCTCCCCCAACATAAACCTATCTACTATTTTTTATAATGCCTTAAGCACGAATGATGTAAGGCTGATTAGCCTGTACGCCTGGGCCAGCGTGTAGTCCTCCCTTCCCGGCTTGGGAATAAAGATCCCCCTAACCCGGCGCCAGGCCTTTGGGACGTAGCTCCACGCCAGGCTGGCCCGAAAAACTTGAACTTGAAGTTCATTCGATAGCAACAGACGACTACAATGGCATTTTTTGTTATTTACCGAGTTGAACGAAATTATTTAATCGTAGACATTTTTCTCTTATGGAATTTACACCAAAAAGCAACACTATTAAACCACTCAAGTATCATTAACCTATTGTTAATTTTATGTTATTTTTTGTAAAACTCCTTGAACAGTCATCAAAATTTAAGCTATTAGCGAGCTTTTCTTTGTATCTGGCCCTTGTTATTTTGAAAGACATTCTTAAAGAAACACTAGTTGTTTTTGTATTTGGTAGCATGTGCAATATTTTCAGAATTTATTTAATATTGGAAATCCGATAAACTTTATAATTCCTAAAGAACTAAGGCAGTGGTCAAAATCAGCTTACGTTCACTTATTATTTACAGGCCTAAAACAACCTGAAGCTTCGTTACCCTCTACAATCAACTTGTGTCGGTGCTTTAGAGCACTGAATAGGCACAGAAGACCTACAGCTTATAGTGGACTCATAACCGTAAAATTTGAAAGAAAATGAACTGATAACCGATTATACAGTCTAAAGTAAAATAGTCATAATTTTGAGAAGACGCAGAAATAACGACTTCATAAATCAATGTATGTATACCTACA
Organism: Tillus elongatus; assembly: GCA_964006375.1. NCBI lineage: Eukaryota > Metazoa > Arthropoda > Insecta > Coleoptera > Cleridae > Tillus > Tillus elongatus. The sequence goes on along the minus strand of OZ023268.1, from coordinate 120,137,145 downwards.
TACTTAATCGTGTTAAATTCGAAAACATTTAGGAAGCCATATTTACAAATTAAAATATATGTATGTTACATACTCATTACGAAATATCATTGCATATAAATTTATTCGCGGCATGGAAATTTTTAATTTCACTCAAACATTTCCTCCGGCAAAGCCATGAGGGTAATAAAACCGTATACCTGCTGAATTTGATAATAATTTCCTCCCAGATGGTTTTGCGACTCCTGTAAACAGTTGGCAATTTCTTTAGCGCTTCGCTCAGCATTACTTTTAGTTGCATTCAGCATTGCTTTCGCTAATCCCCGTCGGCATCGTTACCGCTCTAGGCCTTCTTGCCATCAAGATGTTGCTTTTCAAGAAGCTTGTATTGTGGAAATGCTGATGAATGTCTATAAGCATTCTGTGTTTCATTATACGACACCCGCGAAACATTCGAAAGCAGCGCTTTGTTGTAAAGATTTTGGCTAGTGGAAATACGTGATGCAAGGACTTAAATAAATTGCTTCTTTTATTTAAGCTGCACAATATTGATCAGATATATTGGGTATTTATAAGCTTCGTCAAGAGAAAATTAGTTTTTTAGTAGAAAAAAAGACAAATTCTACTCAGAATTAGTTTTTAGTGTTTGTTAAAGTTTATATCGCAAAGCCGTCGCGATTAGTCGATTAATTGAGAAACAGGCTACACGCATGCTTGTCAACTTTGACAAGTCCGTTCTAATTTGGGCTGGCGCTTGCGGGTGAGCAAAATAAGTTTCTCCTGTTTAAAAAAAAATAGAAATCCTTTCACTTCATGCCAATCCATCATTTATCTTTCTAGTGACCCAACATATTAAAGCCATCTATCAAGTAACAAAAAGTTGTATATTTTGGTAGTTAAGACACATATAATTCACAAAATACAAAATATATTACACACACACACACACAAATATATATATATATATATATATATATATATATATATATATATATATATATATATATATATATATATATATATATATATATATATCTGTGTGTGTGTGTAATATATTTTGGTTTTGTATAATTTTTTACTGTACTTGCGTCCAAGATAGCGAGTGTAGAAGCGACAGCAGCACCCCAGATATGGAAGCAGTATTCGAGGTTTGGCCTTATTTGTGAAGTGTATAAGGTATAGCGATTAGCTGGTGAAAAGTATTTGAGAGCCCGGAAGAGGAAATCTAATTTCTTAGCAGCCGCTTCTGCAATTGATGTGACATGTTGGTGCCAATTGAGATTTCGATCCACAGAAATGCCAACAAGTGAAAAGGACTCATTAATTTGAATAACCTGGTTGTTCATTGTGATGGGTCTAGGGCTGGTGTATCTCTTATGAGAAAGAAAGCAAGACTGAGATTTGGTGGGGTTGAATTGTACAAGATTTCTACTTCCTCAGTCTAATATTTTTTGGAGATCCACGGAGATAGAACCCACCATTGGTCTGCGATCCTCATCTAATTGGGCTAGTGAGACAGGATTAGAATATTGTATATTTGAGTGGGAGGTGCTGTCGTCCGCGTAACTGTGAACTGGGTTGGATGTGCTAGAGAGGAGGTCAGTGATGTGGACACGAAAGAAAGAAAGTAGTGGCGAAAGTTGAAACTTGAGGAACTCCTGCATTAATTGGATACAGTTTAGGAGAATGGCCATAGGCCGGAAGTTTATTAAGCAGCGCTGCGCGCCAGAGCTAGTCAAATCTTTTTGATATGTCTAGAGCGACAATCTGGGATTCACCGTGTGGTTCCATAGACTTGTTACAATAATGGATGACAAAGAAAATGAGGTCGGCAGTTGATCTGCCCTGACGGAATCCATATTACCTGTCGTGGATTAGACTGTATTTTTAAGAAATTTTAGTAATTCTGTGTTTATATACTTTTCCATTACTTTAGAGGCGACTGAAAGGGGAGAAATAGGCATGTAGTTGCTAGGAAGCGCTTTGGCGACGGGTTGTATTCGACTAGTTTTTCAGCTACTAGGGAATATGCCTCTATTGCAGGATGTCTGAAACAGACGACGAGTCAGGACAGGAGCAAGTTCTGGTGCGCATTTTTTGAGAACAATTTCTGGGATCTCGTCAAGGCCAAAGGCTTTCCTGGTATTAAGAGAAGAGAGCATCCTTCGTGCCGTTTTAGTTTATAAAATGATATCCGTCATTTTATGCGCGACATTGGGGACTGTTGGTGGTTGAAAATTTGGAGGCGTGTTGAGATTATAATTGCCGGCGAACAACGAGGCAAAAAGTTCAGCCTTGCCCAGGGTGGTAGAAACAATTTCATCCCCTGAGACAAGAGGTGTGAACGGGCTCTTGCAGAAATTATTCCCAATAGATTTAGCAAGAGTCCAGAAGGGTTTGCTGCCGCTGAAGCTTAAGAGGTCTTTGTTTTAATTGTGGTTATTAAACGAGTTTTTTGCCTCAGAAAGAATGAGGACATAGCGGTTTCTTGCGTCGTTATATGCTCGACGGTTTTCTTGACTGGTATTGTGTAGAAGCATTTTGTGAGCTTCGACCTTTTCAAGTTTGGCCTTGAAACAGGATTTAGAGAATCAGGACTTTTGACTGGCTGAAGAGGTTTTCTGTGTATGTGAAATAGATAATTTCATGCCAGCTTGGATAATTTTAGTGACGTTTTATGAGATATCAGAGGGGTCAGGATGAGAGAAGCAGACAGACGCCCATGGATATGAGGAAAAGTAATCTCGCATTTCGTCCCAGTTCGCGGAATTGTAGTACCAAACGATACGTGGGTGTGATGACTGTGTGACCTCGGGTTGCATTGCGCAGGAAGCAGTGACCATGCCGTGGTCTGAGCGACCAAAGGGAGCGGTGACTGATAGCTTATAGCATTCCGGATTTTTAGTAAGAAGGAGATCAAGGGATTTGAGCTGTGTGTTGGGATGCGAGGAAAGTAAGTAGGTTGCTGAACCATATTGGCTAAAGAATTGCTGACTGCAAAGGCCTCCGCTGCTTTCCCTTTTGGATCGGTCATCCTAGCCATTCCTTATTATGGACATTGAAGTCACCAAGAATAGTGACCTTGATGGAAGGATATTCAGAAATGAGATGGTCGGTTTTTTTAGAAAGGTAGTCAAAGAGCTGGACAAAGTTGTTGTCAGAAGGTGACCGGTAAATGCAACAGATGAATTTAGTTGCAGCCCTGAGAGAGAGTTTTATCCATAGTTTCGTTTTTAAGTGGTCACCCTGTATACGTAAGTGTATGAGATGAGAAAAGTATTCACGTCCTGCGTTACTGACGGATTTCCTCATGTTTATGTTTTTTCTAAAACACTATTTGAAGTTTTACTGAAAGACGGTCCAGATACTTTAATACAATCTTATAAAATGATCTTTTTATTTCCTCTTATCTCCACTTTTCTGTCTAGGTATATGGTAAGAGAGAAAGCTTTTCCATGTACATAGTTTCAGTTTTAAGTCATGATCGATTTTTATATTTCTAAGGGAATCTAGATTAAAAAGGGCATGTAATTCAAAAGAGGCTTTAATTAATGCCCCTTCTTTCGTTTTTCAGCATACCGGACATTAAAATTTAAATTGCACAGAAAAATAATTAAAGTAACTGGCACGATGGTATTTTCCTTTTAATCTTCTGTATCTAGACGAGATATAATGAAAATTTCTCATTGAATATTACAACAAAAAAGAGGGCAAAGTAATTTAACCCGTCCAAAACCGCAGTGATTAGTATCTGTTGGCTATACTCGACAAAATCTGTAATCTTACGCATTATCAGAGATGTCTGCGTAAGAAAGAGATGGGCGAAGAATAATACAAGATAGAAAAGCAGATTAGCAGGCTTGTGATTAATATTAATTTGTGAATATTAATAACGCAGTATGTAACAAGATTCCCTAGATAAATATTTACCTGCACAACAAAAATATTAAAACACAAACATTAGAGCGTTTGTCTGGCAGTCCTAAGATAGCAAGTTTCTCACGGAACAGAATTTAGATTAGAAAGAATATGGATTTCTCACAAAGTAATTTAGTCTACAAGTAATACAAGTCTGGACGCAGCAAATGCGTTATGGTAGTGAATATAAAAATGTTTTAATAGCAAATATGTGTTTTTTTTTTTAAAGAAAGCTGGCACAAAATTTGGTTCCCAATTTAACATATATTGTAGAAATAATGTGCTATGTGTCATCAAAATAACTTTATTGTTTGAAAATGTACAAAAATTTCCGAAAGTAAACTTGAAATGTTTCCGAAAAAACTGGTTCCTTGGCCAACCTTATAGGTCAATAACAAATTGAGCTATTCAAATTAGAAGGATTTAATGAAAATTCGCTACCATAACGCACTTGCTGCATCCCGAATTTCTTCTCTTACAAACATGCCTTATATTTCGATGGATAATGGAAAAATGCAATAACATAAGGCGTGTTCGATTAAAAAAAAGGTCTGGACGCAGCAAATGCGTTATGGTAGCCAATTGTCGTAAACATGTTTTTAATAGCAAATATGTCTTGTTCTTACACGAAGAACATTTGGTTAACAGTATCACCTATATAGCACAAACAATGTACCATATTTTATTAAAATAGCTTCGTTGTTTCAATAAGTAGAAACATTTTCCGAAATTAAACCTTAAAATTTCAAGAAAAGCTGGTCCAATTTCGTCTCCAACGAACTTCTTTAAACTATTTACACACATAACAAGATACAATTATTCACAAACAGCTTTAGGACCAAAATTGAAAAACAAATTATGAGAATTTCTTTTACATAAATTGCCCTCAGTAATGTTACACTAAATTATATTTTTCACAAAAATTCGACCACTTTTTTTTTAGTATACCTTACTAAATATTTATTATTCATTACCAATATATCACAAAAATCTTACAAAAAATGATTTCTACGGAAACACTAAAAACATTTCTGCGAAAACATCCAGAGTCAGCCGCTAGTTGAGAGTGGCTGTATACGGCAGCGCGACTTTTTCGACGAGTTATACAAAGAAAATAGGGCTCCGCTATGTATTGATAAAACCGCCATATCAGAATTTGTGATATGTGTTTAAAATTTGTGCCAAAAACGTGAAAAGTTGCAAAACAATTAAAATAACTCAAAAACGATATCAATTTTTTTTTCTTACAAACATGCATTATACAATACATTACACAAAAATGCAATAACGTAAGGGATGTTCTATTAAAAAAATAAAGCGTGTAGCACCAATGATTTATGGGCCACCCTGTAATTGTCAAAATAGGTTTGTAAGATACAGCTCGAGACACCCTATAATTAACGTATATACTTTTCCCTCATATTTTGTATAATAACGGATAGATTGAGCTTTACCGTAAAAATGTGTCGCCCTGTATATGTGTAAATAGGCAGAAAGTGAATCTAACCCCGTATATGGGTTTTAGGGGTTCTAGTTCGCGCTCATTTGAAGAAATCTTTTTTTAAATTCATAAGTCGCGATCTTCTTAATAACGATTTTTTTCTACAAAAATTTGCTAAATTATAGACTATTAAACCATAAACTCTATAGCGGAAACTACTGCCGTAGCATCAGAAAGAGGGTCTATTGAAATGAATTTTCCGAAAATATTTTAATAAAATGAAGGACAGCGATGGTTGAATTTGAAACGTAAGGCTTTGTAAAACACACTTATTCAGATAATTTTTTTCGACATAATCCGTATTTGCTTCAAATTCGTTATCTGAAAATTGCAAATTTTGACGTTTCAAATCGCGACTTTGACGTTTCAAGAAGAAAAATTATAAAATTTTCAAAATGTTTTTTTCTACTACTTCTTGACACTTTTGCGCCAAGAAAACTTAACTATTGTGTGTAATATTCAGTTGGTTTTGTTAATCACACAACATATTTTATTCTTGTACTTTCCTCTGATCACCAGCGGCACCCAATTTTTTTTTAATGCCTATAACTTTTTTGTTTTAACTTAGAGACCTGAATTTTGGTGTCTAGGGTAAGTCTGATAGTAGAAACGTATATGTCAAATTTGGTTGTCATCGCAGATACAAAAATTTTCCGAAATAAAACCCAAAATTTTCTCGGAAAAACTGATTCGATTTTCGTGGCTAACGAACATGTCCAAGCCACGTACAAAAGGAAGGTACGTACCAAATTTCATCAAATTCGGCCCATTATTTTTTGATTTATCGGTTGGATACCATATATATAAACACAGATCTCATTAGTGCATTTTTTGTTTTACGAAAAATTCACTAAAAGGAAGTTTGTATCACCAACGACTTATGAGCCACCCTGTGATTGTAGAGAGAAAGGGGGTCTATTTGAAATGAATTTTTTTAGAAATACTTTAATAAAATGAAGGACAATGACAGTTGAAGCTAGGACTTCGGGGTTTGTAAAACATTCTTCTTGCGACATTTTCTTTACATAAGCCGTATTAGTTTCAGGTTCTTTACCTCAATGTTGCCAATTTTGACGTTTTAAATCGCGACTTTGACGTTTTGAGGACAACCCCAATTTTTTTTCTTTAAATGCCTATACCTTTTTGTCTTTTAAGATACAGCACTACATTTTGATAAGTTATTTAGTTTTAATGATATAATAGAAGATTATACCACGAGTCAATAATGATAGCTATTATTCCCGAGGAATATTTACGAACCAAGCCGCGAAAGCGGCGAGGGAGTAACATTCCGAGGTAATAATAGCCATTATTGCGAGTAGTATACTCTACTTTATCTACGACTAATTCATTAAATTGAAACTTCTAATAAACAACTTTATTTGTTAATAATATTAAAATTAGTAATAGTACAATTAATAAACTGAATTGGTCGTGAAATATCAATAACTTTGGAAGACTTGTCAAAATAACTATTTGGAATTTCGGCTGCTGTAAAGGAAGAAGATGCTTCATTACTATTTATCTGTTTAGCAATAGTATCTGCTGTGGCTATCTTGTTTCTCATAGACCGATTAATGTAACTTTCAGCTACATGTGTAGATTTCCAGCCCCCATGACGCTATAATCCGGTTATATCACCTCCTTCATCAATGTACAGAGTGGCAGATGATCTGCGATAACAATAGCTGGTATAATTTTGAGGAGTTGGCAAATTTAAATATTTGGCAATTTGTCTACCAATGTCTGCAAATTAGTTTTTTCCTATACGTTGTATTGTACATCATTTGGATTTTTGACAATTTAGAAAGAATGAGTTGATTTTAACATGTGACGGACGGAGATTGATGTATTTCTTTACAATACTGTAAAAAGTACTGTTTATGATGAATGTTTGTACAATTTTGGTTTTAGTCTTGGGCATTGTTATTAATAAGTGTGTTTGGAAATCCTTCGCGTCTTCAATATTTATTTGATAAAGCTCGTTTGAGCGGCATTCGCCCATAATTCTAATAATTAATATAACCTGAAGCAAACAAGAATGTGAGTCTTTGAATAGATAAAATCAATATGTATATTCACCTTATGTAAAAGAAACATTTCATCAGGAGCTTTATCAATAAATTTCCTAATTTGTTTCGGGGTTAGAGTGGAAGACTTCTTTGTTTGAAATCCTTCAGAATTTCTTTTTAAAAACCATCGTAGTTTGCCATAATTTTCCAGATCAATGTCATAGTTTATTCTTAACACAGATTTAATTATTGAATAGAATGACCATAATGAGGATGGTTTGTATTTTGCACTTAATTCAGCGAAGTAGACCAGCAGAACTTGTTCGGAAAATGAATGTGCGTTCTTTCGAAGACGCCATTCGTTGAAGGTTGCGTACATTTTATTATAAATGGATTTTGATGTTTTCGATATCAAGGTAGATGTTGGTGCTGCAGATAATTTCACAATTTCTGGAGGTGTACAAGTAAAAGGCTCTTCATTATCATCCATCTCAATACAAATACACAAATACTACGCGTTTCAGACTGAAAGTTTTGAGTTTGTCTACTTCGTTTCAATAGTATTATTTAATTTGAGTAATTTTGTAATTGGAGGGCAAGAGGGAATAATGACTATTAATCCCTCGACATTATTCCCTTAGAGAATAATATATGATCTTATACTGCAAAAATCACAAGTATAATACTTACATTATATATTAGTCGTAGATAAACATATAAACCCGCATACTAAATTTGGTTGCTATTATTTTCTTATTTCCAGAGGTATGAAAAATTTCAGAAAGGAAACACAAAATATCCTGGGAAAAACGGGGCCTATTTTTCTGACTCACGAACTTTTCCAAGCCTCTTGCAAAGGGAATATACTTACCAAATTTGATCAAAATAATTTTTTGAGTTATCGGTGTGTTACATACATACATACATATATTTATATATATATATATATATATATATATATATATATATATATATATATATATATATATATATATATATATATATATATACATATACAAACATATAAAAATTTATAGTGACCCCGGATATAGGTTCCACGTCTCCTAGTTTGTGCTCATTGTTTATAAGATGAATTCATCATTGGAGTCAAATCTCTTCTAGCGAGCCATTTCTTTAAGTTTGGAAACAAGAAATAGTCACTCGGGGCTAAATCCGGAGAATAGGGTGGATGAGGTAGCAATTCGTAGCCCAATTTATGCAATTTCGCCATGGAGACTACACATGTGTGCACCCTTTCATTGTCTTGGTAGAAAGGAACTTTTCGCTTGTCAAATGCGGCTGTTTTTTCTTGAAATCGTCATTGAATATGTCCAATAAGTTGGTATAATATTCGCCATTGACTGTTCTTCCCTTCGGAAGGTAATCAATTTGGATTATACCGCGTGCATCCCAAAAACGGTCGCCATGACTTTATTAGCTGACAAACCCACCTTGGCCTTCTTCGGCACCGATTCGCACGGAGAGACCCACTGTTTTAACTGCTGCTTGATCTGTGGTGAATCCAGGTTTCGTCCACCGTTACGAAACGGCGCAAAAACTCGTCCCTATTGCGGTTGAACAACTCCAAAGATTCCTTCGAAGTTGTCACACAATTGCGTTTGTGGTCTATTGTGAGCAAACGCGGCACCCATCTTGCAGATAGCTTTCTCATACCCAAGTGATCATGCAAAATCTAAACATTGAGCCATGTAATATGCCTATGGCTTCCACAATCTCCCTCACTTTCAATATCCGATCTGCCAACACCATATCGTGAATTGTTTCAATTGTTTCGGGTGTAGCGACCTGAACTGGGCGTCCAGAACGTTCAGCATCATTTGTGCTTGTACGGCCGCAACGAAATTCAGTAAACCACTTTTTTACCATGGAAATTGATGGTACAGAGTCCCCATAGTATTTATCAAGCTTAGCCTTGGTTTGAGTGATGTTTTTTCCGCAAAAAATAATGTTTGATGAGCACACGAAATTCACTTTTTTCCATTTTCTATATAACTCAACAGGTTGTCTGCCTTAAATGGCTATCTAACACAGACTAAATGACGCAGCTTGTTCAAAATTTTAATGGAGTCAACTGACAGATGCTTGTTGACAGGAGCAGTATTGTCCTTCCTGTGAAGAGGCGGAAAATTCAAAAAGTCACGGAATTATTGACCCCCCCCCCCGCGTAGCTCAGTGGTAGCGTATTTGTCTTCTGCGCAGAAGGTTCGGAGATCAATTTCCGGTCGATGAATGTATGATTGTTTTTTTTTACTTTGACATTTAGAGAAACAATAGTGTACATATTTCACATGTTTTGAACAATATCTCCTTTTTGTTTAAAACACTTGAATAACTTTGTCACATTTGAGTCTGAAGTTATAATTTTCAGCAGACATTTTGTTATTATGGATATTGAAAAAACCGGTTTCATTAGGTTGACTCTAATGAAATCATACTGTCCATTAATAAGGAAAAATGACTGCTACGTTTATAACTTGGTAGATATTTTACTTTTCTAAATTTGAATTAAGTTTCCTTTCGGAAAGCTTTTGTAACTTTAATGAAATTTGCAATAAAAGTTTTTTTTAAGACACCATGAATAGATATAACAAAATTTCAAGCTTCATAGAAAATTGAGTTTTGGGCATTTTTCTCAAAAGGAGTTAGAACACAAGATTTTTTCGATAATAGAAAGATATCAATGGTAACATTTTCGAAAGAGATGTTCAAATGTGTACGTCCTAGGACCTATAAAATTGATATTGAAAGTCTCTGTAAGTTAAAAGTATTAATTTTAGTAATACGCCGTATAATAATTGGGGTAGAAAGAGCTTGTTTTCTTTTCCCAATGTTTTGCAAGTGGATTGATCCCACTCTCGCTAACTAGTCGGCTCTGCTAATTAGCGTTGGAAGAAGAATATGTTGAAGATGTGGACTGTATGTGGACTGTATTTATAATTCTAGGCGCACTGGATTCCAGAAGATTTCAATAATACACTTTTTTATATTTATATATGTTGTATTGTTACTATATACACTTTGAACTTAACATGTATTTACAATTTGAGGTTTTACACTTGATTTAATGGGTTATTCAGGAGATTTCACAATCTTATTAGCTACTTGCTATTGCATTTAACTGCGCGTGTACTTTCTAATTTAGAAATAAAACACTGACTTTTTACTGTAATACTGTACGAACGGAATTTTTGTAGGTAGATTGGATCTTGAACTGAACCGGGTTAATCACACTAGCGAAGTTTAAGTAGAAGATTGGAAGCTTAGAAGTCCCAAGGAGCGATGAATATGAGATTCGTTGCAGAACTGTAGCACTGAACTGGCTTAAACACGCGAGCGGTGTTTAAGTAGAAAATTGGAAACTCGGAGTCCCAAGAATTTAAGAAGAGGAGATCGAACGTAGAACTGTACTGTAGAATTGAACCGGCTTAAACACACAAGCGATGTTTAAGTGGAAGATTAGAAACTCATGGTTCCAAGAAGCGAAGAAGATGAGATCTGGCGTAGAACTGTTCTGTGCTTTGCGAAAGGCTTGCTTTTATCGAGCTTTCGCGTAACGCTAGGTGACGTAGTTGACATAACATAATGTCAGTAATACAGAATGACCAACTGTGAAGAAGCATTATTCCTACTGAAGAGATCGACTGGGTATATTTTTAAAACACGTCAAGACAGCTAAAGCTATTTACAGGAAAGGACCTAACGGTATATAAGTATTCTTGGTATGGCATTGTTTACTCGTAAACGTAATGCAATACAAACGGCTAGACGATAAAGATTACCAGCAAATTTGAAAGGATTGTGAAATCCAGAGATAACTACTTCCAAGTAGAAACTTAAAGGAAAGTGCAACCAAATGAAATTAAAGAGACAGGGGCGTACCAATATGTTTCTCCAACAATAATAGTGTACAATTCTTATAAAAATTCGCTACTATAACGCCCTAGCTGTGTCCGGAAATTTTGTATTAATTTACTTAAGATTGATTAAATATTTGTGATGTCTTAATCAAATGCTAACAGTATGGAATATTCATTTTATAGACACTTGATCCGGAAGTTCAAACAGCATGAAACCTCCATCTCTTAAAATTTCTTATCCAAATAAGAGCTGAAGCGGATCTATAGAAATAAGAGCTGAAGCGGACCTATAGTGGAAATTCCAAAAATAACATTGAATTAATTGGACAGAGTTATTCAGATATAATCCTATTAACTGGATAGTGGTCAACTCCAAATCGCATTATCTCTGTCAGAGAATGTAATTATTCTATTAGTTCAAGTGACGGAACATTTAATTTACACGTTCGACATTTCAACGTTAATTGTATCAGACACTTATAGATAATCGATTTCTCATGTCTTGATTATCATACCTTAAGTTTGTGGTCAGCATCCTTAAAAATTGAATACAGCCGCCCAACATACTTTTGTTAAATGTCTGCGGTATGTCTAAAAGAGCCTGGACGCACCAAGTGCGTTATGATAGTGAATTTTCATAGAAATGGTCTGGCAAAAAATATTTTATTATAACTTTTTTTTCTTGTAACATAGAAATCTGAATTTTGGTCTATAGTTTACCTTTTATATCATTAATCTACCTACCAAATTTAGTTATCATATCTCTTTTAATTTTTGATATAAAAATTTTTTGTTAGTGAAAACTCAAAATTTTCCCGGAAAACCTCGTATTTTTTGGAGATCCACAGAGACAGAACCCTCCATGAGTCCACGCTCCCAATCTAATTGGGCTACAGAGACAGGCTTAGATTATTGTATATTTGAGTGGAGGATGCTGTCATCCGCCTAACTGTGAACTGGGTTGGATGTGCTAGAGAGGAGGCCATTGATGTGGAATAGAAACAAAGTAGAGGCTAAAGCTGAACCTTGAGGGATTCCTGCATTAATTGGATACAGTTTATAGAAATGGCCACCCACGACAACAAAAATTCTCCGCTTGGAGAGGAAATTTGCTGTCCAGGTACAGAGTTTTTGTGGTAAGCCATAGGCCGGAAATTTATTAAGCAGCGCTTCGTGCCAGACCTGTTCGAATGCTTTGGATATGTCTAGCGTGACAATCTGGGATACACCGTGTAGTTCCATAAACTTGCTCCAAGAAGGAGTGACAAAGAAAAGGAGGTCGGCAGTTGATCTGTGCTGACGGAATCCATACTGCCTGTCGTGGATTAGACTGTGTTTTTCAAGAAATTTTAGTAATTCGGTGTTTATATACTTTTCCATCGCTTTATAGTCGACTGAAAGTAGAGAAATAGGCCTGTAGTTGCTAGGAAGCGATTTGGATCCTTTTTTGGGGACGGGTTGTACTCGAGCAGTTTTCCAGTTACTAGGGAATATGCCTCTAGTGTCAGATGTCTGAAACAGACGAGTCAGGACAGGAGCAAGTTCAGGTGCGCATTTTTTGAGAACAATTGCTGGGATCTCGTCAAGGCCAGTGGAGCATATTTCGTACCTTTTTAATTTTAAAAATGATATCCGTCATTTTATGCGCCACAGTGGTGACTGTTGGTAATTGAACATATGGGGGTGGGTTGAGAGTAGAATTGCCAGCGAACAACGAGGCCAAAACTTCAACCTTGCCCAGGACGGTAGAAACAATTTCATTCCCTGAAACGAGAAGTGGGAACGTGCTCTTGTAGAAATTATTCCCAATAGATTTAGCAAGAATCCAGAAGTCTTTGCTGCCGTTGGAGCTTGAGAGAACTTTCCTTTTGATGTGGTTTTTAAACGAATTTTTTGCGTCAGAAAGAATGCGGACATAGCGGTTTCTTGTGTCGTTAAATGCTTAACGGTTTTCTTGATTGGGATCGTGTAGAAAGCGTTTTGTGAGCTTTGACCTTTTAAAGTTTGGCCTTGTCACAGGATTTAGAGAATCAGGGCTTTTGAGTGGCTGAAGAGGTTTTCTGTGTACGTTGGAATAAATAATTTCATGCCAGCTTGGATGATTTAGGTGACGTTTTGTGAGACATCAGAGGGGTCAGGATGAGAGAAGCAGACACTCATGGAAATGAGGAAAAGTAATCCCGGATTTAGTCCCAGTTCGCGGAGTTGTAGTGCCAAACGATACATGGGTGTGATGACTGTGTGACCTCGTGTTGCATTGCGCAGGAAGCAGTGTGCCGTGGTCTGAGCGACCAAGGGGGAGGTGACTGATGACTTATAGCATTCAGGTTTTGTTGTAAGAAGGAGATCCAGGGATTTGAGTTGTGTGTTGCGATGCGAGGAAAGTAAGGAGGTTGCTGGACCATATGTGCTAAAGTATTGCTCACTGCGAAGGCCTCCGCTGCTTTCGCTTATGCATCGGTTTTTGAAGATCCTAGACATTACTCATTATGGACATTGAAGTCACCAACAATAGTAACCTCGGAGGAAGGATATTCAGAAATCAAATGGTCGATTTTTTCGAAAGGTAGTCGAAGAGCTGGAGAAAGTTGTTGGAACTTTCTTATACGTCCCATAGCTCTAGGCAGGTATCTACTGTCAGTCACTTTTACCTGTCTTAAAGGGCATTCTATGACAGGCCCCCATACCAGCAGTCTTTATCATATTGGTAGCTATACAGGGGAAACATATGATTGGTAGTTTCCACAGTTGTCTCTAACATCTGCAACCGATTGCAGCCTGGCATTAGTTTAGTCAATCTTCAACCAGGAAGGCTCGTAGACATCCCTCAGCCCCACAGAACATGCTGGCAACGTCACAGTAACCAGATAAGTGGCACATATAACTGTATCTTTATTAAACTGTCTTTTACTATTTGTGTCAAGTGAAATTTAGTAAATACAGCTTAGCATCAGTAATTTCTTTGCAACCATATAGATATTGACTACAGACCAACCTGTAATAGTTTTAAACTGATATAGTTTTATGTAGAGAATGTACACTTGCTACCGATGGTTTGTAGGTAGACTTTTTTATGCTGTTAGTTAGCTCCACATTTTTGCAATTAGTGCATTAAAATTACTTACCTTAATTTTCATTATAGTATAATATAACTCAGTTATATACATCCAGTGATTGCTTATCATATATCTTGGTCGTTATCGATATCTTCTTTATTATTGATCTTCATAATATATTAAATTCAGGTATACAGCATAACCTCTTTTATTTTCATCTTTATCTGTTGACGTTTGACATCAGGCCTAATGGTAACGACGTAAGCAATAGAAATAATAGTAGGATTGGCTAGAGCGCGGTCGGTTAGTTGTCTAGCAATCATAGAATTGTTTGCTTTGTCTATTGCGAAACAGTTGTGGTATTTGTGATTTGATAATTAAGTTCATATATATATATATATATATATATATATATATATATATATATATATATATATATATATATATATATATATATATATATATATATATATATATATATATATTTAAACCCAAGTGTTAATAATTACTTGTCACGAACGACGTGGCAGTATTTTAGCGGGCATATTTCGCGCGCTTTTGAAAAAAAAACTTTTTAATTCAAAAGTCGCGATCTCCTCTTTTGTGAACTTTTTATTAGAAAATTCATTAAAAGGCAGAATGTCGCCAGAAACTATTTTTTCTTTTTAAGTAAGTCACAACAAAATTTGTTATTTTTCTACCTGGCCTGTAAAATAAGGCTTTTATTTGCAAGATGCAGCCCTGTAGCATTCGCATTGTTATTAAATGGGCTTAATCTAGTTCTAACATAAATACTGTTCAATGACGTTTAATATTATGTATTAAGCATTTGACAAAGTTAAATGCGGCTCAGATGTGGTTGATTGATAAAATTAACTTAAGTAAGTTTTAAGCAAATGAAATTTAGGATATCGCAGTGTCAAACCATGGGAGTGTAATTGGAAACTCATAAATCTAATATGGGTAATGGATGAGAAGTACTAACTAACACACTGACTTAATTGCTCTTGCACGAGGAAATTCAATTATAGTTTAGACCTCCTGCAGGTTACGCCGCAAGTTTAAGCAAGCAATTCAATTATTTGATAAAACCAGAAACTAATGTAATTTTCACAAGGGAAAAGTCTACAATGTCCAAAAATTTTAAAACTATTGGATCACAATGCTTATTTTGGTGAATTTGTCTCGAAACACGTCGCTGCTTAAAAATTGCGATGTTTGTATTTTGAAATTTTTTCTTCAACTGAGTACAAGCTATGATCTCTGGAACCCATATTCGGGGTCAGTTTCAATTTTTATATGTTTATATTTCTGTGTATATATATATATATATATATATATATATATATATATATATATATATATATATATATATATATACAGTATGCCCCAAACTGGTTGGGAATGTATTGCTATCTCCGTTGTTATTAGAGATAGGGAGACGATTAAATTAGCAATGTTTTGTGGAATTTCATGCTCGTTCCAATTATGGCTATGAGATGTTCTGAATAAATAAGTGCATTTAGAAGGTCAAAACCGCATCTCGATCTGATGGGGATGTATTGCTATCTCCGTTCTTATTAGGGATACAGAGACGGTTAATCTAGCAATGTTTTGTAGAATTTCATGCTCGTTCCAAATATGACTTGCATTTTCCCGTGCCTCTTTTCGTTTTCGAGTTATTTTGAAAAAATCAAAATTGGTCGATTTGTTTTCTATCTAAGTAGGTGCTGAGCTGACCTGTCTAAGACTTGCACATTATCAGGACACTTTTTACAGAGTAATCTTTCTATGCTATTCTCAACTTTGGATTGTCATTTGTTTTTGAGCTACAGATATCAACGTTTGTTTTTATTATGGCAGCCATATTGGATTTTTTGCTCGTGTGGTAGCCTGTTAAAAGGCATTTCCAATTATATACAACGTGCTAGAGAAATCTTGTAATTGCACCGACAATTTTGAAAAAACAGTTTTGAGGATCGTAGGCTATGAAATTCACTACCAGAAAACAAATGACCAAAAAAAAGTGTTCAAAAAGCAGTAGGCCATGAAGTCTAACCATAGACTTCTACTTTTACCATAATTTCCGTAATGATTCGCGATAAAAAAATAGTGTGATTTAATTTACAATACTTAATTAGGTAATAATGCTAAGTAATATTATGTGAAACAGTTTAATAACGAAAACCGGCAATAACAAATAGAAACTTAAATTCCACAAAACAACACAATTAGAAACGGAACTCAATAAATAATAAAATAGAAACTTAAAAATACACTAAATAGATAATTGTTCAATATGGGCAGCGTTTTGTTTTATGCACTTTATACACCTGTTTGAAACATGCCTGCAAACTCTGGTAAGGGTGTTTCGGTTAATATGATTTATATCTTCCGTGATTCTGTTTCGTAATTCATTGATATTTTGTGGTGGATCGAATTTATACACATCATTCTTCAGAGTACCCCAAAAATAAAAACACATGGGTGCTATATCAGGACTTCGAGCACACCAATGAACCGGACCATTGTTACAAATGACACGGTTTATAAAATTTTGGTACAAAAATTCTTTGACGATCCTAGCATTGTGAGCTGGACAACCGTCTTGTTGGTACCAAATCTCGCCTAAATTATACATACCACAATTTGTGAATCTGGATTCATCAGTCCATATTATTTTCAAATAAAAATTTTCATCTTGCTGACATTGTTCTTGATACCGCCTGCAGAATTGCGCTTAGGGTAATCGTCAACATTGAAGCCTTGTACGATTGTAGGTTTGTATGGATGGTAATGACTTTGTTTTAATACACGGTGTACCGTACTTTTTGGAATGTCAATGTGTTCACCATAAAACCCAACAGATTGCGGGGGGGTTTTCGTTTGAAACCTGTAAGACGCCATTATTTCTTTCTTCATTTCTAGGCATTGGTAGTTTCTTGGCGTGTGAGCTGCGGTCGTTCAATAGGTTGGTCACTATCCTGCCAAATATTTTGGTGTTTGGTTGTCGTCTTTCTGGGTAGTTGCTTTGATATTAATTTACAGCTGCCTCAGTATTTCGGTTAGAACGAATATAACATTCTAACATGTCAAAATATTCTTCACTGCTGAACATATTGTTGAATAATATTTAAAATAAACAGGTTACAAACTATTTAGTACAACATTTTAAGCAACGTGTTAAATACACCTCAAATTGTTCAGATAATTAAGAATGACAGTATTCTTAATTGTCGCGATAGTTTTATATCCATAGCAAGCTTTCTTCTGTTGTTTTTCAGTTGACTTACGTTTAAAAAACATACAATTTTCAAAGGCGTCTTCGTAAATCATTAATCTGATTTTTATTGAGTTCTGCTAGTAAATTTAGTTATTTACTAGGTTTACCTATTTAATTAAAATACAACAACTTTTTAGGATAATGTTGTAATATAAAATATCATTTGTAATAATGGGCGGATTCATTGGTGTGCTCAAAGTTCCTATTTTTTTATCATGAATTATTATGGAAAATTATGTTAAAAGTAGAAGCCTATTGTTAGACTCCACTGCCTACTGCTTTCTGAACACTTTTTTGTCATTTGTTTTCTGGTTTGGATTTCATAGCCTGCTATCCTCAAAACGGTTTTTTCTCAAAATTGTCAGTGCAATCACAAGATTGCTCAATCACGTTGTACATCATTAAAAATCTCTTTTCGCAGGCTATCACATGAGCAAAAATCCAATATGGCTGCCATAATAAAAATAAACATTGATACCTGTAGCTCAAAAACAAATGACAATCCAAAGTTAAGAATAGCACAAAAAGCCTACTCTGTAAAAAGTGTCCTGATAATGTGCAAGTCTTAGACATGTCAGATCAACACCTACTTAGATATTGAAGACAAAAAATTGTTTTTTTTAAAATAACTCGAAAAGGAAAAAAGGCAGGGAAAAATACAAGTCATGTTTGGAACGAGCATGAAATTCTACAAAACATTGCTAGATTAACCGTCTCTATATCTTTAATAAGAACGGAGATAGCAATACATTCCCATCCAGTTTGGGACACACTGTATACAGAGTTAGTCAAATTCGAGCCTCAACATGGGGATCTCAGAAACGGTAAGAGTTACGAAGACGGTTAGATTAGGGCAAAGTTGCGTATATTAGCGCTTAATAATTCTGCCGAAAAAATCCGAGCTCTTGCTCTTAGTTTTTGAGTTATTGCAAAAAAGTAAATTTTCGTAATTTTTATTTTTTGCCATATCTTTCTTATTTATCATCAGATCGAGATGCGGCTTTGACCTTCTTAATGCACTTTTTCATTCAGAACGTCTCTGTAGTATAAAAATTCTCAATCAACGTTTCGTGTTTTGTGGAACATCATCAACTTCATTTTTTCATATGGGCGTGAATAGATCTTTTGATTCTCGTTTCATTCGTGTATCATTGGTTGAGGTTTGTCTTGGAAATCACTTGAATTTCGCATAAAACAACAAGTGTAACAAAATCACTTAGGCCATCAATGTTTGTCAATAATTGATAACTGTTTAACAGAAGAAAAGTTCGCTTTATGTGAAGGTAACACGTTATTTTGTACATTAGTATATGAAAATGGGGCTGTATAATTAAGAAAAGAGAGATATGAAAAGAGTTTATTATACAAATGACAGAATTTCTACAATATCTTCCGTAGAATATCTACACATGTATCTCGAGAGACAGCAGCCACATTATACATATTTCGAACAACTAGACAAGCATCTACTCGCATATGGTTCTTCTCTGAAGCCACGCAAGAAATATGGAGTCGGAGTACCTGAAGAAGACATTCAGCAGGTAGAAATGCAGGTAAATCCACCTGCAATTATTGGATCTAATGTAGGTATTCATGTCTTTGGTTATTTAATTTACAAATTAAATAATCCACAGAGATCTACGAACGAAATTTCTCAATCTCTTGGTATTCCTCAGACCAGAGTACATAGAATCCTCAAGGAGCGAGGATACAAATCCTATAAAATTCACATATCTCACCGCTTACTGCCGGGTGATTGCGAAGCACGACTCAATTGGTGCACTTGGCTGAGACAACGAATATCTGCCGAACCCGATTCTGCGAGTAACATTATATGGTCCGATGAGACCAAATTCACAAACTGCGGCCTATTTAATATAGATTGAACATATGAAGTAGCGACAACTAATATGGATAAAAAACTTTTTAAACCTGGAACTGGCGCTTCCGCTATAAAGGCACTGTGAGTCAGATTTGTTCACTATATAAAAAAGACTCGGGACGCAGCAAGTGCGTTATGGTAGTGAATTTTTATTAAATGCTTCAAATTTAAATAACTCAATTTTCTATAAACTTAGAGAGTTTAATATTAATAGGTAGTAAGGTCTTTCCTAAGGCAAGATATCCACAAAATTTCATCAAAATAACTTTGTAATTTTCGGAGAAAAAAATTTTTTTCGAAAGAAAATTTAAAATTTAAATAACTCAATTTTTTCTAAACTTAGAAAGTTGAATTTTGGTACGTAGTAAGGTTGAGGCAACATATATAGTACATTTCATTAAAACTGCTTTGTTACTTTCGGAGAAAAAAAAATTTTTCGAAAGAAAACTCAAAATTTTTCCGGAAAACCCCGTCTGATTTTTCTGGATAATACTCATCCAAGCCATTAATAAAAGAAAGGCACTTGCCAAGTTTCATCGAAATCGGTTATTTATTTTTTGAGTTATCATATATATATATATATATATATATATATATATATATATATATATATATATATATATATATATATATATATATATATATATATATATATATATATATAAACATATAAAAATTAAACCCATTTGCAAATAAACTTTAATAAGATATTATGCTGTGACAATACCTCTCTCAAGCACCCTAAAATATAATCAAAATGTGCACAGTTATATATGTTTTATTTCTTTTTCCCTTAGTCTTAATACACTACATATTTTATGACAATCGATTTAATTTACTTATTTGATTTCATAAATAGTCGGTTAATAGTGACTTGGAATGAAGTAGACACCACATCTTCAAACATATTAAGAGAATATGAGTAAATCAACAGCAACTGGGAATGAATTCGGTCAGTCCCCCAGCCACGTGGTTAAAAAACACTGGCTGTATGAGTGGTTACAACTCTACCTCTAAAAAGACTGTAACAGCGGCAGAAGCAGAGACAATGAAAGCCGTGTGTATTCGGGAAGAAACTATTGACTATTAATAACAACAATTGACTAAAAACGCTGCGAGTTGTAAGGAAAAAAATTATTATACTACAGAGGTGATAAATGATAATAAATTACAATAGGGTTATATATAATCGTAAATGCTTCCAATGATTAACAATCAGTGAATTCAGTATTATTGACATTTCTCTGAAACTTAAAAATGAATTTCATGAGTCAATGACAATAAGAGAAGCATTGACTAACCAACAGCAACCACATACTTGAACTATGATTTAAACATAAATGTTTCAAATTTGAATAGCTCAATTTTCTGTAACCCTAGAAAGCTGAATTTTGGCACATAGTTAAGTCTTTCCCAAAGCAATATGTAAACCAAATTTTATCGAAATTTTCAGAAAAAAAAATTTTTTTAAAAGAAAACTCAAAATTTTCCCGGAAAACCCCGTCCGATTTTCCTGGCCAACGAACTCATCCAAGCCATTAATAAAAGAAAGGCACTTGCCGAGTTTAATCGAAATCGGTTAATTATTTTTTGAGTTATCAGACGGATACATATATATATATATATATATATATATATATATATATATATATATATATATATATATATATATATATATATATATATATATATATATATATATATATATATATATATAAACATATAAAAATTCAAACTGACCCCGGATATGGGTTCTAGGGGTCCTAATTCGCGCTCATTTGAAAGAATTTTTGCAAAGTCTCACCATCGATACCTCTCTATTAGTGAATTTTTTAAATAAAAATTCACTAAAACGCAATGCCCTGTAAAGAA
The DNA here is from genome assembly GCA_964006375.1 of Tillus elongatus. Classification (NCBI taxonomy): domain Eukaryota; kingdom Metazoa; phylum Arthropoda; class Insecta; order Coleoptera; family Cleridae; genus Tillus; species Tillus elongatus. Next base: position 120,115,764 of record OZ023268.1, on the reverse strand, counting down.
ATGTCCGTGGTCTATAAAGCCCTAAAGTGGAATATTATATCCTAAAAGACAAGTGAAGCCTTTTGTAAAACAAGATATTATGGGTGAAAATTAGATGGAGCAAATCCTTAAAGTGTTTGTTAAGCGAGGTTGTTGTTCAAAATTACGTTATAAAACGAGCTCAGCCAGGTATAATACAAAATTTATTTGAGGTCACGTAACAGAAAAGGGTCGCTGTAATTAAACGCTCTACTTCTACAGCCACGGGATTCCCTCTATTTATTTATGCTACTGTTTGCCTTAGGAAGCGTACCGTTAAAGGTTACAAGAAACTCGAAGGCAAGATACACCTGAACGCTTAACTTAAAATCCAAACCCTTATAAAGGAGAAGTCCTTGCGGAGAGACTTTCAGGAAATTTGATGATAAATTAGTGTAATGTAGTAAAATTTATTCGACAATTATTATTATGTTAAAATGTTATTCATTGTGGAAACACTGTATTTCACTAAGAGTGGTAGACACGAAGCAACGTGCCGCTACCTTGTTGCGGAACCAAGTAGTATGTTGTCACGCCAGCTCCAAATAACACAAAGTGTTAAAAACAGAGACTGTATACAACCAACTAACAATTTAATAAAGTGTCAGCCCTGGCCCATTTCTACCCTAATATCGGGACAAAATATGTAAGGCTAGATGTATTCTGGCCACAATTGGAACCGTGGACCGGTTTTGCTCTTTAGTTGGTTGTCAACACCTAATTTAATTTCAGCACAGAGTACTAGATCAGTTTTCTAAATTTTTTGAGACTTTCTACGCGGTTTTAGCAACAAAAAATTTGAAATTTCTTTCACCGATATTTCACCCACACAAATTGAACACCTATTTTAATTTCAGCACAGAATAGCAGATGTTTGATGAAATTAAAAGTTTTATAACCAATAAACCCTAAAAACGTTACATTACTCGAGATTTAACAACAAAAAAATAAATTTTCACCAAATCACCCCGCATTTATTCCCTATCCTCTGGAGTGATTTTACCCGAAAACAATCCGAACCGTTAGTTTGTCGGGTGCTGACTGTTTACCAAATTTTTAAAGGCGATATCTCAAAGTTATCGTGGCTACAAAAAGATAGACACACAAACCGACAGATAGATAGACCGACGGACACAAAAAAAATTGTTTCCAAATTATGTTTTCTATATGTTTTGACCCTTTTTAGGACATATAAGGGAAAAAAAATTGAAAACGAAACAGTGCTACCTACCCAGATTTGTGTAACAAAAGGAAATAAGATTAATACATAATTATTATCTAACAGGCCTATCAGCAAAAACTAACTTTGAAAATCGTAACATAAGCACTAAAGTAATCTCGTGAAGCAAAAGAACTGTTGACAATGATTTCCATTTTGTTGTATGCACGCTTCGCATACTTTTCCAATTCGTTTTAAGGAATTAAGCAAAACAAGGGGGTGATTTTGTAAGTAGCAAAAACTTTCTCTTAATGCGTTTCCTAAATCTTCAAGATTATTATAGTAAACTTTGTGAATTTTATTCTCCAGGTATCCCCATAGAGATAAATCCAATATATCCAAGCCTGGGGACCTAGATGGCCATCTTATAGATCCATTGGTTTGATCTATTGAGTTGAAAATTTATTCTCCAGAAATAATATCATCCAGCAACTCAGGTATAACTGTCTTCAAAATTTCAACGTAGCGATTGACAGTTAGGTTTCGCTCAAACATATAAAATTTTATGCGTGTTCCTAATATAAAGCAAGACAGACTTAGACCAAACCTGTCCTGCTATCTTCTGGGAAATGTATGGTGTTGGTTTTGTTGGGACAAGAATCTGCTATTGTGCATATTAGGTATAACATAGTTACTAAAATGGGCTTCGTCTGTCCATATAACCTTCAATTCGAAATCTTTAACCATATCACATATTTTCCGATACCAATTGCAGAAGACTACCCGACGTTGAGCATCCTCAGTGTGTAGGTCCTGGAAAAGCCTAAATTTGTATGGGTGGTATTTGTAATTTCTTAGAATTTTTTGAACTTTAGCTTTTTGGAATCCCTACGCTCTTCTCAATGGCTCAACATGAGTTTGTATGGTAAGCTTGTACATTATACAAAACTCGGGACGCAGCAAGTGCGTTATGGTAGTGAATTTTTATTAAATGCTTCAAATTTAAATAACTAAATTTTCTATAAACTTAGAGAGTTTTATTTTAATACGTATTAAGGTCTTTCCTAAGCCAAGATATCCACAAAATTTCATTAAAATAACTTTGTAACTTTCGGAGAAAAAATTTTTTTTCGAAAGAAAACTTAAAATTTGAATAACTCAATTTTCTCTAAACTTAGAAAGTTGAATTTTGGTACGTAGTAAGGTTGAGGCAACATATATAGTAAATTTTATTAAAACAGCTTTGTTACTTTCGGAGAAAAAAATTTTTTCGAAAGAAAACTCAAAATTTTTCCGGAAAACCCCGTCTGATTTTTCTGGATAACGAACTCATTCAAGCCATTAATAAAAGAAAGGCACTTGCCAAGTTTCATCGAAATCGGTTAATTATTTTCTGAGTTATCATATATATATATATATATATATATATATATATATATATATATATATATATATATATGTATGTATATATATATATATATATATATATATATATATATATATATATATATATATATATATAAACATATAAAAATTAAACCTATTTACAAATAAACTTTAATAATATATTATGCTGTGACAATATCTCTCTCAAGCACCCTAAAATATAATCAAAATGTGCACAGTTATATATGTTTCATTTCTTTTTCCCTTAGTCTTAATACACTACATATTTTATGACAATCGATTTAATTTACTTATTTGATTTCATAAATAGTCGGTTAATAGTGACTTGGAATGAAGTAGACACCACATCTTCAAACATATTAAGAGAATATGAGTAAATCAACAGCAACTGGGAATGAATTCGGTCAGTCCCCCAGCCACGTGGTTAAAAAACACTGGCTGTATGAGTGGTTACAACTGTACCTCTAAAAAGACTGTAACAGCGGCAGAAGCAGAAGTCAATGGAAGCCGTGTATATTCGGGAAGAAACTATTGACTATTAATAACAACAATTGACTAAAAACGCTGCGAGTTGTAAGGAAAAAAAATTATACTACAGAGGTGATAGATGATAATAAATTACAATAGGGTTATATATAATCGTAAATGCTTCCAATGATTAACAATCAGTGAATTCAGTATTATTGACATTTCTCTAAAACTTAAAAATGAATTTCATGAGTCAATGACAATAAGAGAAGCTGTCATTGACTAACCAACAGCAGCCACATACTTGACCTATGATTTAAACATAAATGTTTCAAATTTGAATAGCTCAATTTTCTGTAACCCTAGAAAGCTGAATTTTGGCACATAGTTAGGTCTTTCCCAAAGCAATATGTAGACCAAATTTTATCGAAATTTTCGGAAAAAAAATTTTTTTTGAAAGAAAACTCAAAATTTTCCTGGGAAACCCCGTCCGATTTTCCTGGCCAACGAAATCCTCCAAGCCATTAATAAAAGAAAGGCACTTGCCGAGTTTCATCGAAATCGGTTAATTATTTTTTGAGTTATTAGACGGATACATATATATATATATATATATATATATATATATATATATATATATATATATATATATATATATAAACATATAAAAATTCAAACTGACCCCGGATATGGGTTCTAGGGGTCCTAATTCGCGCTCATTTGAAAGAATTTTTGCAAAGTCTCACCATCGATACCTCTCTATTAGTGAATTTTTTAAATAAAAATTCACTAAAACTGTGACTTCCTCAACATTTCGATCTTATTTATCATATGTTTTAAACGAGGTTTGTTAAGTGATCGCTGACCAACTAATTTTCTTTTATTCGGTAAAAAGTGAATGTATCAGGTTGCCTTTTTTCTGCATACATAAATAAAAATTAGGCAATAGTATTTAAACATCCCTAAAAAAATGTTCGGGACGCAGCAAGTGCATTATAGTAGTGAATTTTCATAAGAATTGTACACTATTAGTAAGATATATTATTAAAACTAATTCTTTAAATTTAAATGGACCTGGGAGACCGGTTTTAGAGGTCCCAGATAGCGATTATTTGAAGATGTTTTTATTTTCCATCGAGCTAGAAAATTATAATTTGGCAGAGATATAGGTAAGTACTACAAGTCTCTTTAAAAATTGTGTTACAAATGTCATTAAAATCACAAAAGTTTTCTAAAAAAAACATGTTATTTCAACAACACACCACGAGGGCTTACAGCCTGAATACTATCGTACAGTGGGTGTCAACAAGGAGGAAAGAGGCAACTTGTTAATTCTGGACTTGAAGGTTTGGAGGTTTGGAGGGGGAGGAAAAACATGTGCCGGCAAGGAATTCCACAACTTGGAAATCTTCGGGACAAAAGAGCGGGCATAACAAGATGTTCTATGTCTGGTGACCTGGACAGTAAAGGGTGCATTCGCTCTGTTCCCCTGGTAGATCTGTTGGGGACAGCAGGTGGAGAAACTATGGAAGAAAGCTCATCTGAGCAGTGCCCGTGCAGATATCTATAAAAGATCGGTGGGCAAGGGATGGCAGCCTTTGGGTGAGGGTAGGATCAGCGATGAGACTTATAGCTCTCTTCTGAATAGAGTCCAGGATAGCGAGTGTAGAAGCGACAGCAACACCCCAGATGTGGGAGCAGTATTCGAGGTTTGGCCTTATTTGTGAAGTATATAAGGTATAGATATTAGCTGGTGAGTATTTGCGAGCCCGGAAGGGGAAACCTAATATCTTAGCAGCCGCTTCTGCAATTGATGTGATATGTTGGTGCCAATTGAGATTTCGATCCACAGAAATGCCAACAAGTGAAAATGACTCATTACTTTGAATAACTTGGTTCTTCATTGTGATGGGTCTAGGCTTGGTGTATCTCTTATGAGAAAGAAAGCAAAACTGAGATTTGGTGGGGTTGAATTATACAAGATTGCTACTTCCCCAGTCTAATATTGTTTAGAGATCCGCGGAGACAGAACCCTCCATGAGTCTGCGATCCTCATATAATTGGGCTAAAGAGACAGGCTTAGAATATTGTATATTTGAGTGGAGGGTGCTGTCGTCGGCGTAACTGTGAACTGGGTTGGATGTGCTAGAGAGGAGGTCATTGAAGTGGAGAAGAAACAAAGTAGGGGCCAAAGCTGAACCTTGAGCCTTAGCTGCCAAATCATAAGTATGGCAGGTATTTTCCTTTTAATTGCTTGGATGGTTTTGTTTAAGTCAACCCAGTCTAACTAGTTTTTGCAAACAAAACAACAGCAATTTTTTTTCACCAACTTTTAATTATCTGCGAAACTCATTATGTTGTTTTTCTCTAATTCTAGTACCTACGGTGAAGATACCATGGTAGAAATATGATCTCTGCAATAGGAATCTACCCCTCATGTGCAACAATTGTGCTTCCCTGAGCTTATGGGAGATGTGGTCAAATTTTCGAATGTTATATATGTATATATATATATATATATATATATATATATATATATATATATATATATATATATATATATATATATATATATATAAAACTTAACTAACGTGCGTAGGCAGATGATCTACGTATAACTTAGAGGCTGATATCAGTGTAAAAAGAAACAGAGATAATTTGCCGTTGTTGTTTTAAGGACAGGGTTAGCTAACAGATTTTTATCTATTGAGTTGGAAATTATATTTAGGTCACATTACGAGACCCTGCTATTTATATATATATGCTAAAAACGTTTAGATGATATATGAGATATTTTCTACTACTTTAGGAAAGGAGCTTATTTGAGTATTCGTCTGTTTAAAAATAAAGTTACTAAATGCGTGTATGGACTTTCAAGTGAAGATTCGTTTATCTAAATAACGCATATCACTTTACGATGGCGGGTCAATAAGTCTTAAGTGACTTTTTTAATGAAACACAGGTTTTTTTGACAAAAAATCATTTTACTTCTCAACATAGTCTCCTTTTGGCTCTATACACTTCGTCCAACGTTTCTCTAATTTTTTTATCCCTTCCAAAAAAATAAGATTTGTCGAGGTCCTCGAAATATGTATTTATTTGTGAGATGATTTCATCATTGGAGTCAAATTTCTTTCCGCCGAGCCATTTCTTTAAGTTTGGAAATAAGAAATAGTCACTCGTGGCTAAATCCGGCAAATACAGCGGATGAGGGAGCAATTCGTAGCCCAGTTGTGCAATTTCGCCATGGAGACTACACGTATTTTTCTTGGCCTATTGCGGTCGTTTTTTCTTCAAGTCGTCATTGAATCGGTCCAATAAGTTGGTATAATATTCGCCATTGATTGTTCTTCGCTTTTGAAGGTAATCAATGCGGATTATATCGCGTGCATCCTAAAAACGGTCGCCATGACTTTATTGGCTGACAAACCCACCTTGACCTTCTTCGGCGCCGATTCGCACATAGAAACCCAGTGTTTTAACTACTGCTTGGTCTCTGGTGTGTTGTGGTGAATCCATGTTTCGTCCACGGTTACGATACGGCGCAACAACTCATCCATATTGTGGTTGAACAACATCAAACACTCCTTTGAAGTTGTCACACGATTGCGCTTGTGGTCAACTGTGAGCAAACGCGGCACCCATCTTGCGGATTGCTTTCTCGTACCTAAGTGATCATGCAAAATCTAAACCACTGAGCCATGTGATATGTCTATGGCTTCCACATTGTCCCGCACTTTCAATCTCCGATTGGGCAACACCTTAGCGTGTATCGACCTCAACTGGGCGTCCAGAACGTTCGGCGTCATTTGTGCTTGTACGGCCGCAAAGAAATTCAGTAAACCACTTTTTACCATGGAAATTGATGGTGTAGAGTCCTCATAGTATTTATGAAGCTTAGCCTTGATTTAAGTGATGGTTTTTTTCGCAAAAGTGATGTGTGATGAGCAAATGAAATTCACTTTTTTTTCATTTTCGTTGTAACTCAAGAGGTTGCCTGGTTTCAACGGCTATCTAACACAAACTAAATGACGCAGCTTATTCAAATTTGACAGGAGTCAACTGACAGATGCTTGTTGACAGGAGCAGTGTGTCCCTTCCTGTGAAGAGGCGGAAATTCCAATAGTCACGGACTTAATGACCCGTCCTCGTAATTAGCTTTAGACTCTAACGTGATTGGTAAACTTTTCGGTAGCGAAACGATAATCAGGGTTATAAAATGTGTTGTGATAATGTGAATTGTCGAAAGTTTATTTATTAGTATATCTGACGCACACTTTAATCAGAAGATTCAACATAATTTGAAAAAAATTCGAGACGCAGCAAGTGCGTTATGGTAGTGAATTTATATTAAATGCTTCAATTTTAAATAACTCAATTTTCTATAAACTTAGAAAGTTTAGTTTTGGTATGTAGTAAGGTATTTTCTAAGGCAACATATACACCAAATTTCATTTAAATACCTTTGTAATTTTTGGAAAAAAAAATTTTTCCGTAATAAAAATCAAAATTTAAATAACTCATTTTTTTATAAACTTAGAAAGTTGAATTTTGATACGTAGTAAGGTCTCTCCCAGGGCAACATACCCTTTAAATTTCATTAAAACAGCTTTGTAATTTTCGGGGAAATTTTTTTTCCCGGAAAAGCCTTTCTGATTTTCCTGGCTAACGAACTTATCCAAGCCATTAATAAAAGAAAGGCACTTACCGAGTTTCATTGAAATCGGTTAATTAATTTTTGAGTTATCGGATATATATATATATATATATATATATATATATATATATATATATATATATATATATATGTATATATATATATATATATATATATATATATATATATATATATATATATATATATATATATATATATATATATATATACACGGGTCCTAATTCGCGCTCATTTGAAAAAATTTGTGCAAAGTCTCACCATCGATACCTCTCTATTACTGAATTTTTTTAAATAAAAATTCACTAATATTTTGGTTAAAGGATAAGCAATTTGTTTTTTTTTTGTTTTTTTTTGGCAATGCATTTTTAATCCTATAGTGTTGGAACGGGACCTGCTGAACTTAGTATGATATCTTAGGCACACACAATACACAACATATAAAACCATTGTGTTCTTTCTTATAAGTATTGCTCTATGTAATGTGTCGCAGTTTGGACGTCAGTTTACAATGCGAGAAATCTTAAAATAGTACATGTAAAGGATTTTAGCCATAGATAAAGCATTTAAGGGTCAAAGTCGCAGGGAATCAATATAAACAAGATATCCACCCAATTTTATTAAAATAGCTTTGTAATTTTCGGAGAAAAAGATTTTTTTTTGAAAGAAAATTTAAAATGTGAATAATTCAATTTTCTATTAACTTAGAAAGTTGAATTTTGGATGTAGTAAGGCCTTTCCGAAGGCAACATATGTAGTAATTTTCATTTAAAACAGCTTTGTTATTTTCGGAGAAAATTTTTTTTTTGAAAGAAAATTTAAAATTTTTTGGAAAACCCCGTCCTATTTTCCTGGCTAACGAACTCATTCAAGCCAATAATAAAAGAAAGGCACTTGCCGAGTTTCATTTAAATCGGTTAATTATTTTTTGAGTTATCAGACGGATACACACACACACATACACACACACACACACACACACACAAATATATATATATATATATATATATATATATATATATATATATATATATATATATATATATATATATATATATATATATATATATATATATATATATATATATATATATATATATATATATATATATATATATATATATATATATAAATTGGAACTGATCTCGGATATGGGTTCTAGGGGTCCTAATTCGCGCTCATTTGAAAAAACTTTTGCAAAGTCTCACCATCGATACCTCTCTATTAGTTTTTTCAAAATAAAAATTCACTAAAAGATTTAATACACCTATCTGTACTTAAGATTCAAAATTATATTTTCTCATTTTAGTGCTTCTGAGTTCAATCCAACTTTATTGAACAAATCTGGAAACAGCACAACGAAATGGTCTACTCATAATATTTGCAGTTAAGCAATTGGGAGGGGGAGGGGGTAATATAATTTAAATATAAACTAGAATTTAGTGGAATTACTTTATGTTGTATGGAGCACTAAGCGGCACAAAGTTATGCGTTTGGTAAAGCAATATACATAGTTTTTTTTATAAATTAGCAAGTGAGTTGAATTTAGTATGCAGTGAGGTATCGATAAAGCAGCAATGCAGTGAATGCAGTGAACCGGAATATGCACAGCGTTAAATATTCCATGAACCGTGGAATACAGCATAAAGCAGTTGTTAAATGTAAACTCCAATTTTTCAATAAAACAATTAGATTCGCAGAGATCCGACAACTAATTAAAAAGCTTTAATGCAATATTTTATTTTTAATAGAAATAAATTGAAAATGAATCACAGCAAGTTATGAAATATAGGCTTAATCAGTATAATTAAAACAAACATATTTCTTTGCTTCTCGTATACAAAAGTCACTGGCACAATCATATTTTTTAAGTTTACTTTGAATCTAGTTATATAATCAAGCACTTTTAGTTGTTATTGTGATTAAGAAAATTTACTAATAGAGACATGACAAGTTTCGTAATATTTCCTTCAATGTTAAATGTGCGCAGTTTATATATATATATATATATATATATATATATATATATATATATATATATATATATATATATATATATATATATATATATATATATTCCTCTGGACCCAAATCGGTCTATTTCGTTTTGAATGCGCCACCCTATATATATATATATATATATATATATATATATATATATATATATATATATATATATATATATATATATATATATAGGGTGGCGTATTCAAAACGAAATAGACCGATTTGGGTCCAGAGGAATTTTCTTTTTGAAAAACGCTGAAACACGTCAATTTTAATATTGACATAAAACTCAACTTTGTAAACAAAAAATTGACTATCAGAACATTTCTTAACGGAATGAGAGAAATGCGGTTTATTATTTCAGTTTATCGGTCGGTTTGATAGTTGATAGGACTACCGAAAATTAATTTCACAATGATGTATTCTGTAGAAGAAAGAGTCGAAATAATTACTCTTTTTTTCAAGAACGATAACTGTGCCAACCGTACCGCCTATTTGTTTAATGAACGACATCCAAACAGACAAGTTAACAGAAAATACATTTGGAAGTTAGTTGCAAAGTTTCAACAAAGTGGTTCAGTAGCCAACAAAAAACGGGATTCTGAACGTGAATTTCCGGTTAGAAATGACACTACTGAGATTGAAGTTTTAGGACAAATTGCTGCAGACCCAACTTTGAGCACGAGAAAATTGGCCACTGTTCCAAACATCAAAATAAGAACTAATCAGCGTTTAAAATTCATTTTGTACAACAACTGAATGAAGATGATTTTGATCAGCGGCTGAAGTTTTGTGAAGTTATGACTGCACGAATAGCTGATAACGGGAACTTTCTGTTCAATATCTGTTTTTCAGATGAGTGTACGTTTTTATTAAACTCTACAGTCAATCGTCATAATTGTCGTTATTGGGCAGATAATAATCCAAGAAATGTTCACGAGGTCCACACTCAAACTCCACAGAAATTGAGTGTCTGGACTGGCATTCTTGGAGATCGTTTAATCGGACCAATTTCTCTTAATAGCAATTTGAGTGGGGAAACGTATTTGGAGTTACTAGAAGATATCGTTTACCCTCTACTAATTGACATTGTTGAAAATGATGATCGCTATCAAGAAAATCAATTAGTGTTTCAACAAGATGGAGCTCCTCCGCATTTTTCACAAGGTGTTATGGAGTTTTCGAACAGACAGTTTCCAGAGCAATGGATTGGGCGTAGAGGGGCTATTGATTGGCCCCCTAGATCACCGGATTTAACTCCTTTAGACTTATTTCTATGGGGCCATTTAAAGAGTAGGATTTTCGCAACAGAACCGGAGTTTCTGGAAAATTACGAAGACGCATTGTTTAAGAATGCCGTATAATAACTCCACAAATGCTCCAGAATGTCAGAGCTCGTTTTGAACAAAATTTGTACTTTTGTATGAAAGCTGGTGGTCAGCAATTTGAACTCTTACTTAACTGAATAAACATTTTTGAACGTTTGGTTTTGTTTTTTAGTTTTTTTTAACGAAAATTGACTAATTAATGCATTTCCTATCACAATGAATGAAATACGTTCTTGCAACTCCAACTGTGAATAATTTTTAAACGAGTTGATAAAACTTCCAAAAAAATTAGTGTGCTCAATTCAGAAAAGAAAGAGCTTTCAAATGATGTAACACTCGACCCATGTTCCCTATTTAAAATATAAGGGTTGTTATCACCACGCTTAAGGGGTTGATGTGACAAAGTTGAGTTTTATGTCAAAACATGTCCCCCTCAGTATTAAAATTGACGTGTTTCAGCGTTTCTTAAAAAAATTCTCTGCGTCGTGTCCATGCGATGTTGGGCACGTTAAAGATCCCTACCCTCCTTACAGAAAGGCAGGGGTTCGGCAAAATTTCCAGGATAGTGAGGTGAAACTGCTCCCTGGCGTCGGTGATTGGCCGACGTTAAAGAAGCAAAAACACACAACAACACACACAAACATGGTTTATTTAACAGAAACGCATAAACAATTCTACAGATGATTGGTTACGTAATTAAGATACGATCACAGATGGAAGTTGCTCGTTCAAGAAAAAGTCCGCTATTTGCAGCTTATATCGCAAGGGGCGTTATTAAAATTATAAATCAATTTTACGAGTTTGGACGTGTAAGGCAGTTACAAGAAAACATCCTAATGCACTGACTAATAATCTCAAATTGAATGTAATACTTGAGTTTAAAGAAAAGCCACATACTTCCAGTCGACAAGCAGTCACAACATTAGATGTTAACCATTCATCGGTTATCGAATATTAGAAGAAATTTAAAATGCATCCCTATAAACTGATACAAATAAAGGGGCTCATGGAAGACGATTTTAAGAGAAAGAGGTCTTTTGTAAAGAAATGATGTAAATGTTAGATAATAATATTATCCAACTGGAACATGTTTTATTTTCTGATGAGTTCAGTTTTACACTTCACCGCCATGCTAGTCGGCACAATTGCCCCTACTGGTCTAAAACAAATCCTCACTGGAAGAGAATAGAACATACGCAATACTCTAAGAAGGTTAATGTTGGGCAGAAATAGTTGTAAACTATGTCATAGGTCACTTTTTTATTGATGGAAATTTAAATAGAGATAATTATTTAGCGCTGCTCCAAAATAAACGAGTGCCAATTCTGGCAAACTTACATCCTGTTCGAGCAAACCCACAATTTTCAGCAAATTGGATATGGTTCCAGCAAGACGGAGCACCAGCATGTTACCAACTCAATGTTCAGCAGTACCTAGAATTAATATTTACAAATCGGCAAATAGGGAGGCGAGGATCGTCAGAAAGGGTAGCATGATGACCCGATATTATGCTATTAGACTTCATCCTACGGATATATGTGAAAACTAAACCTCGTAATGTAAAAAAAAATGAACCCTCTGCAGATTAGGCACGGCAACAATATACATCGGCTTTGGACTGTGACGATCAAGCATCGAATTTTTGCTATTAAGAAATCGAGAGACTGAGATCTGCTCCAATTTTTCTGATCAAGTTAATTATATAGAACATATAAACCTAATAAGTTATTTCTAGTCAGCAAAAGATTGCATCATTTTAGCATATTACAGAGCTTTTTCCCAAATCGCCTGTTATTAAGAAAGCTTGACAATTCAGAATAACCTGATATGAATATAAATGGATTCATTTGAAAAGGAGCTCTAAATGTAGGACTGTTAAAATTATTTACAGGCTATGCAATATTCCAGCTACGCCTTCATTCCAGACAAATGAACTCCGACAGAACTGGAGTAACGGCACTTCAAATATGAATAGAGATGATGAAAACTAGAGTAGAGACTTATTGAAAAGAGTTATATCTTGAACATTGTTAGGTCATAAGTGGCGCAGTCCGGAAATTATAATCGGATGAAAGGAAAATGTAGGATGTTCTACTGGATATAAGAGAAGATATGAGTAGTTTGTATAATTTTCCAAGCAACGAAAATCGTGTTTCTATCTTGTAAAATAAGTCAGTATACTTGCACTTGAAAAGTGGATACTCGCCTGAATTCCAAAATTAAAACTGAAACATTAATTGTTCATTACTCTCTTAAAAAGAAAGGAAACATGATTTGCTTTGAAATTTTGGTTGCAATAAAAGTTTTAATAATAATTTTATTGAACAATTTACATATTTTTTTATTACAAATAACTTATAAAATCCATTAGAGCTAATTGTTCAATAAGATGAAAAGATACCTACGTCAGAGACTTGTTGGTGATACTAGCAATATAATTTCTCTCTCAACAATACCTAGTGCACATAATTCAAGACAATTGTGAAGCAATTCAACCGACAAAACAAAACTAAGCTACATATTATTTAAACCGCTTCTAGCATATGTTTCCAACAATTTGGACCACTAAAATACCACACACTCTTACACATCATATTTTTCCCTCCTCCCTTTTCCTCTTCCACACCAACCTCTACACAGCATGTCTCCGTAGAAGCAAAATGGCTTGTCAATGAGGACACTCCAGATATAATGCGCACACAAAGAGGCAAAAAAAAACAATTGCATCCGACAACAACAGTCTCATTCTTCCCTCTTATCCTTCCCTTCCACCAATACAAAACCACCCCTCAATCCAGCACTCCCCAAACAACACAAAAATTCCAAAAGCATGTACAGCTGTACTTAAAACAAGCAAGAATATATAAAAAGAACAAATATAAAGCTATAAAACACCATACGAATGCGCTCACGAAATATATGCAGACGCAAAATAACAGTCAAAACATTAAAAATCTCTGCAAGTTAAGCTGCCAATATACAACACAATAAGTAACATACAAACACCCATTAAATAAAATGTACATCAACTTTTAAAACACAAAGGATTGGATGCACTACATCTACAAAATAATAACCTAAATTAACCAGGGGGTAGATAAGGTCTCTCGGAGTTTCAAGTAGCCAGGACTTGTACCCTCTTTTTAAACAATCTCTATGAATATATATGAATATATTTAATATCAAAATTAAATTATATGAATCTACAACCAATGCTTAAGAATAGAGCCACTTTTTTTTATCTGTAAGAAACATTTTTGTGCTTTAGTTTTCGCTACAATAACTCACTTGCTGTATCCAGCAGTTTCTTGATTATACCATTTATTTTTAATGAAATTCGCTACCATAACTCACTTGCTACGTTCCGAAATTTTACAACTGGTAAAATAATTTTTTATTGATGGAAATTTGAGTGGAGATAATTATTTAGCGCTGCTCCAAAATAAACGCGTGCCAATTCTGGCGAACTTACATCCTGTTCGAGCAAACCCACAATTTTCAGCACATTGGATATAGTTTTAGCAGACTGGAGCAACAGCACATTACCAACTCAATGTCCAGCAGTACCTCGAATTAATCGTCAGAAAGGGCAGCATGATCACCCGATCTTATGCTATTAGACTTCATCCTACGGATATATGTGAAAAGTATGGTATATAAAACTAAACCTCGAAATGTTAAAAAAATTCGGGACGCAGCAAGTGCGTTATGGTAGTGAATTTTTATTAAATGTTTCAAACTTGAATAACTCAATTTTCTATTAGTTTAGAAAGTTTAGTTTTGGTATGTAGTAAGGTCTTTTGTAAGAAAAGATATCCACCAAACTTCATTAGAATAACTTTGTAATATTCGGAGAAAAAAAATTTTTTCGAAAGAAAATTAAAAATTTAAATAACTCAATTTTCTATCAACTTAAAAAGTTTAATTTCGGTACGTAGTAAGGTCTCTTCCAAGGCAACACATCTACTAAATTTAATTTAAACAGCTTTATAAATTTCGCAGAAAAATTTATTTTTCGAAAGAAAACTCAAAATTTGCCCGGAAAACCCTGTTAATTATTTTTTGAATTAGCGGTTGGATATATATATATATATATATATATATATATATATATATATATATATATATATATATATATATATATATATATATATATATATATATATATATATATATATATATATATATATATATATATATATATATATATATATATATATATATAAAATGCTTAAGAATAGAGCCACTTTTTTTATCTGTAAGAAACATTTTTGTGCTTTAGTTTTCTCTACAATAACTCACTTGCTGTATCCAGCAGTTTCTTGATTATACCATTTATTTTTAATGAAATTCGCTACCATAACTCACTTGCTACGTTCCGAAATTTTACAACTGGTAAAATACTGTGACTCTCCATGTTGGCCCTAAAGAAGGGTGTCCTTTAAATTCGTTTTTTGCAAACATTGTAGACAAGTGAAATGAGGTAACAATTTAAACATAAATTTAAAAACTTACCAAGCAGAATCCACGCAACATTTTGTTCTCAGAAGCCGTGTTTGTTACAGAATTTTCCTTTCAAGAGCATTTAATGTGACATACACTTTTTTATAACCGGTCACCCCTCCAGAAATAACCAGGTGTTCTACCAGCATCGTTATATATTAAATGGCTAGAAGGATCTAAATATCTCCAAATATTGTAATTAAAAGAAGAAATGTAGCTATTAAAACACTTATTCTTTACAAACTGCATTTGCTTTTGCATCATTAAGTGAAGATCGAAACCTGTAATGAGCACTGATAAATACACTTGGGGAACCCAAAACACCACAACACATATTTTCAAAGACCTGACGATCGTTTCACTAACAAAGTTAGCGTCATCGGAGGATTAAAAATTCTAAACTACTTACAACTAAACATCACCTTTTATACTACGTCTTTGGTGAAGACAGATACAGAGAGGAACAAAATCCCAGGCAAATTTTCTGGGTATTGTATTTTATTTGCCGGGCGACGCTTTTAAGCTGCCGTTATAACTTTACCTGCCTAGCTTCGGAACATCTTCTATGTCAAAGAGAGAGTGCAAGCAAAGGACTATAAATTAATGGCGGAGCTCGGTTTATTAAACTTTGGTTTGTTATTGCCTTAGAAATATAAATACTTTCCTACGCATCTAACCTCGCTGGTTGTCTATTTCTTTTTTTTTTTTCAACAACACACCACGAGAGCTCACAGCCTAAATACTATCGTACCGTGGGTATCGACAAGTAGGAAAGAGGAAACCTGTTAATTCTGGACTGGAAAAACCTGTGCCGGTAAGAAATTCCAAAACTTGAAAGTCCTCGGGACAAAAGGGTGCATTTGCTCTGTTCCCCTGGTAGATCTGTTGGGGGCAGCATGTCGAGGAACTATGGAAGAAAGCTCCTCTGAGCAGTGCCCGTGCAGATATCTATAAAAGAGGAAGAGGTTGCCAACGGCACGTCGGTGGGCAAGGGATGGCAACCTTTGGGTGAGGGTAGAGTCACTGATGAGACGTAGAACTCTCGCGTGAATGGAGTCCAAAGTAATTCCCAATTTTTTTTCCAAATCAGTGGTTTATTTTTTGAGTTATCGGTTGGATATTTCCTGGCCAACGAACTTCTTCAAGCTATTTACCCACCTACCAAGTGATAATTATCGACAAAAGGCTCTTCGACAAAACTTGCAAAATGTTTTTTCATGAAAATTTGCAGACAACGTTTTCACGGAAAACCGAAAACATTTTTTTACAATAACTTATTAAATACTTATTATTAATTACCAAAACTTCACAAAAGTTTTACAAACAATGGAAACACAAGAAAATTGTATGCGGCACCTCGATTTTTTTCACGAATACTATAAACGAGAACCTCTCTGAATGCGTCATTTTATGGAATTCTATATTGGCTATAGATTGGTAAAAACGCTGTTTCGTAATTTTTGATATGTGCTAAAAAAAAAGGTGTTATATTAAAAAAAATATATATATTTATCACCAACGTCTTACGGGCCACGCTCTTATTGTCGAAATAGTTTTCTTAGATGCAGCTCAAGACACCCTATAATTAATTCATTGATTGTTGTTGCCCTTACTTGGTGAAACTTGTCCATACTACATACAGACTTGGAGACTACTTCTCTGGCTTCACAGTGAAGCCAGAGAAGTAGTCTCCAAGTCTGTATGTACCCTATAATTAACATATACAATTTTTGTATACTAGCGGCAATATTGAGCTTTACAGTAAAAATGCGCCACCCTGTATATGTAAACAGATAAAAACTGAAACTAACACTTTATGGGGTTGTAAGGGTTCTAGTTAGCGCTCATTTAAAAAAATCTTTTCGAAATCCAAAGGTCGCGGTCTCTTCATTAGCGAGTAGAGTAGCAAACCACATTAGTGGACCTGTGCAGTGGTCGAAATTCGGCCATAGTTCATTAAATTTTTACACAGTTTTATGTGTTTGACATTTCACTTATTAATTATTAACGGTCAGCTCAGGATGGACGAATCCGGCTGTCTAATTCAAACAATGCATTGTTTACTCTATTTCTAACACATATTGTGCATGCGTTTTATCTTCCAGCACACCTTATCCATATGTGCTTTAACTATGCCAAATCGCGCACTCCTCCGTATGCGCAATCCGTTTAAAAAAGGGTAAAAATATTGTTTCTTCGCGCTATAACTAAAACTACCGACAAAGCATCGGAGAAAGGTTCTATGTGAAATAAATTTTCTGCAACTATTTTAGTAAACTCAAGGACAATAACGGTTAAATCTGAAAGTTGAGGGTTTGTAGAATACACTTCTTGCAATATTTCCTTTACATAATTCGTATTCGTTTCAAGTTCTTGGACTAAATGTTGCCAATTTTGACGTTTCAAATCGCAGACTTTGACATTTTAAGAGGAAAAACTATACAATTTTCAAAGTAATTTTTCTGGCATTTATGACATTTTTGCGAAAAAAAAACTAATTTTTGTCTGTAACATAAAATTGATCCTGTTATCCATATTTTGTTTTTAAGCGTTTCTCTGGTCATCAGTGGCACCCGTTTTTTTTCTTTGAATGCCTATAACTTGTTTTCTTTTAGCTTACAGGTCTAAGTTTTGGTACCTAGTTTACTTTTTATGATATGAATCCGCGTACGAAACTTGGTGGCCATAGCTTTGTTATTTCCGGAAATGTAAAGATTTTCCGAAAGAAACCACCAAATCTTTCGGGTGAAACTGGGCCGATTTTCCTGGCTAACGAACTTATCCAAGGCACTTTCAAAAAGAAGAGACTCACCAAAACTGACCCCGGATATGAATTCTAGTGGTCCTAGTGTGCGCTCACTTGAAGACATTTTTCCAAAATTCAAAAGTCGCAATCTCGTCGCGAGTGGGTTTTTTTTAAGAAACTTCACCAAAAGGAATTCAAAATAGTAACTTCAGGGCCGTCTAGCGGCCAAACTAAGCAACTTTTAACCAAGGTAAGTTGGCATGCCGTCGCCTCGTAGTATCGACATGAGGGCTGAACCCCAGGATCATATACTGGCTATACCAAGCTGTGCTCAAACCCATAGTCACATACGCATCTACAGTATGGTGCAGGAAAACGGAACAAGCGTTAACACAAAGCAAGTTGCAAAAATTTCAGAGGCTCATCTGTCTTGGACTAACGGGAGCTATGACATCATGACCCACAGCTGCAATGAGGGCAATGCTGAATCGTGCTCCACTGCACATATGCCTGAAGAGGGAAGCGCACTTGGGGCCTCAAGACTAGTCCAGGGGTAAAAATTCAGACCAAGATACTTGACTGGCCACTTGACTATCATGAAAATTTTTCCGCTGGAGTAACTCGCCAAGCCAACAGGCCAAATCCCAGCCAAACAGGTTTTCATAATTTCATTCTACGTAGTCTTAAATAATCTTCAAACATGGGACAGAGACAGTGCAAAGCTGACAAACTCGTCTGTCAAAGTAACTTTGATGTGGGACCAGGGCAACAAGGCATTAAAAGAAATTAGGAAACACATAGCCTTGCAAAGGGGGCAGCAAAAACATAATTCTATGGTCCAGGGCCCTATTGTCGTCTAACAAAATGCCGCGTAAGAAATGAACTTGATACTTTGGAGAGAAACCAAATGCTGTCATACGGAAGGAAAACGCCAGGCTTAAGGCAGGCAAGATGGCTTATCACCATGTCAACAAAGAAGTCTTAAGTGTTTCTTAGATTGGATAGGAACGACGTGAGAATAATCATAGGACTTTTCACAAGACCATTCCCAGTAAGGTATTACCTTATGAAGATGAGCAAGGCGGACCGTGAAAACTGCAGACACTGCACTGAAGCAGCAGAAACATCAGAACACAGTATGCGATTGCGAGGCTCAGTTCTGAAAAATGCTCAAGTGCCTCGGTGGGGTGACCTCAATACCCCAGGAAATAGATAAAATAACCCCCAAGAAGGTGAGGTGGTGGACTACATAAAAAGTGTAAACTTTTTGGGCATCTATCAGAAAAATATTCATGCACAAAAGACCCATTGTGGTCAACGCGCTAAGAAGCCAAAGGCATCTACGACTCATTAAACAATTTACAATCTACAAGTTGACTCAAATTGGTTTATTTTCGTCTAAGGAATGTGCGGTAGCATATTGTAAAGATCTTTCAGAGACACCCTGTATAACAGAGTCTGTAGAATTTTACGTATATATAAAACAAAAGAATAAATGGTTTATACTAACCTTGCATTGTGTGCAGAAGTTTTCAGAATATTTCATGAATAACAACAGCTTCTGAAGAATTTTACTTGCTTATAATGTCACATAAACTGTCAGCCCCTTTACCCTTATCACGCAGACAAAAATTAAATTTGGAACAAAAGGTCTTCCAGTTTATTTTTGCTTGTTACAAACGCCCTTTATTAGAATGCCTGTGTTCACGAAGCAATCGACGGTAAAGTTGTATAAGGTTTTATCTTGGCTTTACACAGTTACCTTTATATTTGAAGTTAGTTTCTTTTTTTTTCAGCAAATGACAGTACGACTTATTGACTGACAGAAAGGACGATGCCTTTTTTATATGATACGTATGCTTGTTTTTTGCTTTGTATATTATTTTCACTGACTGTCTAGCAATGCCTTTGCCAACACGAATGGTTTTGACTTGATTAAATTCAGTAAAGTCCGAATCCTAGATTATTTGGCTCCCACCGAAGTTTGTGGAAGAAATTCGCTAATGACTAGATAGCGACTTTTGAATTTTGAGAGAAGTTTTTCAAATTAACTCGAACCAAGCCCCCTCTGTAGTCAATTTTTGAGATCACTTTCAGGCTTAATAGGTTTATGCATACAGGATCTGACGCGAGGACCTTTTATTAGGCGTATAAACAAAACTAAAACGAATTTATTTGTGATAATTTGTATACGGGGCATACTCACCACAACATTTTTGATAAGTTTCAGGTTTTCTTTATCTATGTGGTGATTATTGTCCCAAATATGCTAGGCCACGCATGATTTCTTTATAGTACTGTATCTCAGCTGTACTAGATGCTCGTCAAATCTGGTTTCAATGGTCCTTTTAGTTTTCCCAACGTATTTGAGATAACTATTACACTACTTTGGGCAAACTAAAGGAACCGTTGAAATCAATTTTAAGGAATATTCGACAAAGCTGAGATACGGTACTATAGACAAATCAGGCGTGGCTCAGCATATATGTGATAATAAACACCACATAGGTAAAAACCCGAAGCTTACCAAAAATGTTAGACAATCGGTGAAATTAGACGCCTATGAGAGTATTTATGTCTCTAACACCGATAACAACAAGGTTTGCTTGAACCAAGTTCCGCGACTGGTTAATAGTTCACTCTTCGCGTTGTATGCTTGATATAAAAGATATACGGAAACTGGGTAGAAACAAGTATGACGGAATCTTAAAAGGGACTTCCGGCAATAAAAATATAAAAGCACTACGCATCGGGGAAGGTCAGTAGATTGTAAATAATGTATCATGTTATAAACAATTAATGTTCGTTTATACTTCTTCAGAATTATGTGGATGGTTCTGGTCGACAGACGTAAATTTCCTTCGCATTTTCTAATTGATACATCTGGATATGCATTGAAAAATCCTAAAACATTTATTTTGTTTTCTTCGTTGTCCACTAATGACTTACTATTGTCCATGTTCGGTTTAAACATTCCATACAGAAAGCATTATATTATAATTTTCTAATCATGTCTTTACTTGGTACGTGCTTATCTCCACATCTTTCTGCAGGCATACAACATGTTCTGCTAAGAATTTGAATATGCTGTCGTATATAATAATATAATCCAAAAAGCGATCATTTGTATAACCAGTGAGTATTGTTTAAAGAACACAGAAATTTTAATGAATAGGCAGTAGAATTTGAAAGTAACGTTTGCTAGATAAGTTATCACATTATATAATGTTTTTTCACATAGAACCTGCTCCTCTGTTGAATAATATTGGTCTCTGTAACTACGTTCAAATATCTGAAAAAAATCTAAAAATGTGAGATTTACGTAGAGTGAATGCCAGTACCAGTCGAAACGGACTAAAATGTGTATCGAGTAACTTTATAAAAATCTCGGGACGCAGCAAGTGCGTTATGGTAGCGAATTTTCTTTAAAATATTTTTAATAGCAAATGTCTTTCTTTGATGAAAGCAGGCATCAAACTTGGTTGCCTATATAGTAGAAACAATGTATCATATTTCATTGAAACAAATTTATTGTTTGAAAATATATAAACATTTTTCAAGTCTAGATGCAGCAAATGTGTTATGGAAGTGATTTTCCATAAAAATGTTTTTAATAGCAAATGCGAGCAGGCATCAATCTGATTACCGGTATAGCCTATGTGGTAGAAACAATGTACTATATTTTATCAAAATTACTTATGGTTTGAAAATATACAAAAATTTTCCGAAAATAAACTTAAATGTTGGTTTTCTATCCAACAAAGCTTACGTTAATAGCAAATTGAGTTATTGAAATTTGAAGGATTTAATGAAACTTTGGTAAATTTGCAGATTAGCGCCCGAACGCTTTTCAACAAATTGTTTTCAGAGACATTACTAGGACCTCACCTGCAGGTTTCTGAACAGTTTTTTGAAAAACGTTCGGGAGCTAAACTGCAAATTTATTGAAAATTTGCTACCAAAACGCACTTACTGCGTCCAGATTTTTTTCTTACAAACGCATCATATTTCGATAAAAAATGCAAAAATGCATTAACGAATTTGTTCTACGAAAATTAGTTTAAAAAAATTATACACCCCTACTCACTCCTGGTCCCGTAACTCCCTTGGGGAGTGTGAACAAGAAATTTTTTTTGGGGTTTGTGGATCCAGAGGGGTGGGGGCCTAGGCAGGTTTCAGAAAACAGTTTTTTGAAAAGCGTTCGGGAGCTAAACTGCAAATTTATCGAAAATTCGCTACCAAAACGCACTTACTGCGTCCAGATTTTTTTCTTGCAAACGCATCATATTTCGACAAAAAATGGAAAAATGCATTCACGAATTTATTCTACAAAAATTAGCTAAAAAAATTATGCACCCCTACTCACTCCTGGTCCCGTAACTTCCTTGGGGAGTGTGAACAACAAATTTTTCCTGGGGTTTGTGGATCCAGGGGGGGCTCTAGGCAAGTTTCTGAAAACAGTGTTTTGAAAAGCGTTCGGGAGCTAAACTGCAAATTTACCGAAAATTCGCTATCAAAACGCACTTACTGCGTCCAGATTTTTTTCTTATAAACGCATCATATTTCGATAAAAAATGCAAAATTACATTAACGAATTTGTTCTAAAAAAATTAGCTAAAAAAATTATGCACCCCTACTCACTCCTGGTCCCGTAACTTCCTTGGGGAGTGTGAACAACAAATTTTTCTTGAGGTTTGTGGATCCAGGGGGGGCTCTAGGCAGGTTTCTGAAAACAGTGTTTTGAAAAGCGTTCGGGAGCTTAACTGCAAATTTACCGAAAATTCGCAACCAAAACGCACTTACTGCGTCCAGATTTTTTTTAAGATAAACGCATCATATTTCGATAAAAAATGCAAAAATGCATTAACAAATTTGTTCCACGATAATTAGCTAAAAAAAAATTATAGGCCGTTAAACCATAAATTTCACTAAACCTACAAATAAATATCCAAACAGCTACCAAACTTAACTAAACTGACAGCCAAAGCACCAGAGAAAGGGTCTATTTGAAATGGATTTCCTGTAAACGTTTTAGTAAAATGAAGGGCAATGACGGTTGAATCTGAAACTTAAGGGTTTTGCAGAACACTCTTCTTGCAACATTTTCTTTTCACAAATGGTATTTGTTTTACATTCTTTGCCTAAACATTGCCAATTTTGACGTTTAATATTGCGAGTTTGACGTTTTGAGGAAAACTCCTACATTTATTGCTTTAACTGCCAATAACTTCTTTGTCTTTAAAGCTATGGACTTACAGAGTTCACTCTTTATAATACAAACACGCGTACCAAATTTGGTTGTCCTTACTTTGTTATTTCCGGAGATATGAATTTTTTGATAAAGAAAACACAAAATTTTCCGGGAAAACCTGGTCAGATTTTCCTGGCTAACAAACTTATCCAAGCCACTTGCAAAAGGAAGGTACTCTGCAAATTTTATCAAGATGGGTCCATTATTGTTTGAGTTATCGGTCGGATATATATATATATATATATATATATATATATATATATATATATATATATATATAAACACAGATCTCCCCATAAGCGAATTTTTTTTTTTTTAAATTCGCTAATACAGGTTGTCCTATGTAAAATAAGTGAGTTATTGGACTTTCAATTTGACACATTTGACTAGGTTCTTTTAGACACCCTGTAAAACTATCGCTGGATTGTAAAAAGTGCGTTTATTTAGGTATACTTTATTATTGGCCACTTAAGCTCTGAACGCTCTGTATTAAAAACTAACAAAGATAGAACTGATTAAGTTTAAGTTTGTTCTTCCTAAATTTTTGATAAAGGCGAAATAATCGCGAAAATGAAGAATTTAAGAATAAGACGTGCATATAAAATTAACTTTAAAACTTGACGTAGAATTCAAAAATTAAATTAAATGTGGTCTATTGTAAGGCTAGATGCATTCTCACAACAATTAGAACCGTAGACCGGTTTTGCTCTAATTAGGGCTCGTCAGTACGGCATACAAATTGCTGCGAAAATACACTTATAAAGTAATACGGCTATAGTACCCAGCCCTGACAATTTATTAGTGAATTTTCTTAGAAAAAATTCACTAATGAGGAGATCTCGACTTTTGAATTTTGAAAAAATTTCTTCAAATGAGCGCGTTCTAGGACCCCTAGAACCCATATCCGGGGTCAGTTTCAATTTTTATATGTTTATATATATATATATATATATATATATATATATATATATATATATATATATATATATATATATATATATATATATATATATATATATATATGTATCACACCGATAACTCAAAAAATAATGGACCGATTTTGATAAAATTTGGCACGTACCTTTCTTTTGTAAGTGGCTTGGATAGGTTCGTTAGCCAGGAAAATCGGACGAGGTTTTCCGGGAAAAATTTGAGTTTTCATTCGAAAAAAATTCCTATCTCAAAAAGTAATAAGCCGATTTTAATAAAATTTGGCATGTACCTTTCTTTTGTAAATGGCTTTGACAAGTTTGTTAGTCAAGAAAATCGGACGAGGTTTTCCGGGAAAATTTTGAGTTTTCATTCGAAGAAAATTTTTATCTCAAAGAATAATAGGCCGATTTGGATAAAATTTGGCATGTACCTTCCTTTTGTAAATGACTTTGACAAGATCGCTAATCAAAAAAAAATCGGACTAGGTTTTCCGAGAAAATTTTGAGTTTTAATTTTTTTTTTAAATTATCTTAAAAAATAAGAAATTTATGATAACCAAATTTGGTAGGTAGGTTTACGATATAAAAAGTAAACTATACACCAAAATTTAGATTTCTATGTTACAAGAAAAAAAAGTTATAATAAAATATTTTGTGCCAGATCATTTCTATGAAAATTCACTACCATAACGCACTTGTTAAATTGTTAGTTGGTTGTATACAGGCTCTTTCATTTCTGAACGTCACACCGTCTGGGATTACCATAATTAAACGTTGAATGAAACAGCTTCTCGTCCAGACACCAAAATTTATTTCAGATCTTTTTCTTACGCCCGACGCGTTTCGACACTCCAAGAGGTCATCTTCAGGGGATAAATCTACAAACATAAACAAGACAGGTCTGTCAGAAAAACATTAGTTTTTCCGGTAGGCAATTGTGCATGTCTGAGCACAATGATGACAAGGTGATCCTCACAGAAAAGTCTAAGGTCACATGTCACACAGGAAAAACCGAACAACAGTCGAGTCAAAATCTAAAAAAAAACCTGAAAACTACAGATACAATAATAACAGTTAAAATGCTAAGTTGAACATGCAATTTACGTTAACAAAGTTAAAAAGCATCAAGCAATTAAAAAGCACTGAAAGACACAAAAACTGTCAAAGTAGGGTAGTGGAACCAGTGATGGACATGTTAAGGTTTACTATTGGTTCCAATAGCCATAATACATCTTTGAATTAGGTTAGGGTGATTAAGTTATATACATAAATACAGCTCGTTATATACTTTCAATTCTTCAATATCTGCGATCTTCAAAATTAAATTAATATATGATAACTAATTTTTCTTCTAATAATGTTCATTGCTCTAGTGTTGGACACCCCAATTTTTTTTCGTTCCTAATTTGGACACTCATGGATGCAGTAATGGACATCATTTTCTAAATCTATTTTTTTCAATAAAGGTAGACAATCATATAGTTAAGCTACTGCCATGTCATGTGTAGGAAGATATGTAAGTACCTAATATACAAAGGTAGGAGCACATTTTCCTAGATAAGTGAGTTTTTGAAATGTTTTTTTTGCTTGTGGACATTCATCACCCAACCTCCCTTTGTACCCAACTATAATATATTACTTTTGATATACCTGTATAGGTAGTAGATACCCAAAATTAGAATCGGAATGTATGCACGTGAATGATGAACTTATTTATTTATTTGTGAATTATTAGCGGTAATACAGATAGAAGCCTACATGAAATACAGAAGTATTCTTAATAACTTTGTCTAACTTTTAATCTTCGTCTGTTTCGTTGTCCCAATCTTCATTTACGTCACTGCTGTCTACAGTAATTCCACAGTCTTCACACACAAACTGTAATTCGTCTTCAGAATCACAGGTACTTAAACCTAGTGAATCCATATATTTTATCGGAACACAGATCTTATGAACCTTATTTGGGCAACTAATACAACTTAACCATTTTGCCTTCCTCTCAAAAAAATGCTGATCTTTCCAAGCCAGTCTACATTTGCTACATTTCCAATCCAGTTTATTATTTTGTTCTACTTTCTTCGGTGCTGCTTTTTTATCTTTGGTTTCAGCTTTCTTAAATTTTTTTGTTTGGTTATTTTTTAATTTTTCTTGTCGTTTCTCTTCTCTAGCTCGTTTCCTATTTTCTTTTAATTGTTCTCTCTCTAATTTAAAGTTTTCCTTCTTACGCTGCTCGTTTAACCAATAGTCAGATGTAATGACCGAACGGGATCTTTCTTGTACTTTTTTTTTACTTTTTATTTCATCTTTAGGCCAAAATAGGTATTTTTTAAAAGGGGATTCTTTCGATTGCGTATGTGCCTCTGCTAATGTCTCTTCAATTTGTTGATCATTAGTTTGGTTTTCTGGATGGTAATACATAATATTCACTTCAGGAACATTGGTTCTCGACGTTGAGGGAATTGCCAAGTCTGGAGTATGCTTAACATTTTTGTCAAGTTCAATTGCTTGGGCCTCTTCAACATGTATGTCTACGTTCTCGTCTTCTTGCAGAATTTCAAATGATTCTTTGTTGTTCTTATTTACAGTTTCAATTATATTTTCAGTCTCATTTGAAACTGACATGCTAGTCAATTTGATCATCTTTTTCCAAACATCATACAAATCCTTTGACGATTCAGGTCCCTTCCATTCCTCCTCAGGATGCTCTTTCATAGCTTTAAGTATTGACAGTGGAATGTTCGATTCTAGAACGCTCAAACAACTTTTGATCTCTTGAACTGTGTGATGAGTTTGGTTAGATGTTTTGTCATATCCCTCTTTCTCGTTTCCATTTGACTTCTGTATCATTTTAGAATAGTCGACATTATTTGGATCAAACGGAAAAAGCCCACAAACTCGAAAACCGTTTACAATGGTTTCTGGTGAAAAATCGTTTAGAATATTTTCTAGCAGTGGAGCAACATTCTGCCTCATTACTTGTCGGTTCTCATGTTCTGTTAGCCACTTTCTGACATATAATTTCCATTTACTTTTTAACGGATAAAACACGGAAACGTCCAAAGGTTGTAACACATGTGTCGCATTTGGATAAAATGCTACTAGAATTATCTGTTTTTCTCGCAAAAACATACTTAGGTGTAATGTTAGATGTGACTTGTGTCTATCAACAAAAAATATTACAGGGCGTTCTACATTGGTCTCTGTTAGCCACGGTTCGAAAATATTCGCCATATATTCGAAAAAAACCTCTCCCGTCATCCATCCCGATTCTGACTTACCTAGGCCCCAACCTTTCGAAAAACTGTTTACTATTTCGGAGGGGATTCTCTTATATGGATACACTACCATAGATGGAGCAATTTTTCCAGAGGCTGACACTGTTAACAGAACTGTAAGGCTTTCCTTTTCTGAAGTCTTAGAAACATCATAAATATTTTTGACTCCTTTAGGTGCCAGTACTTTTCCCGTTTTAGGACATAACGAAATAGCTGTCTCATCAGCATTAAATATGCGATTTCCATTTTCTAAGATTTCGTTATAATGGTTTTCTTCAAAGTAGTTTGAAACCTCCTTAAACCAATTGCGTATATCAGTCTCAGTTAACTGATTTCGATAACCAGTGAGCTTCTCAGAGGTTTTCAACGATATATTTGGATGTCTTTTTAAGAAATATTTGAACCATTTTTTCCCCGGAATGCCGTCAGAAAATGGAGTTTCACGATTGAGTTCTTTAATTAACTTTGCGACTGTGTCCATTAAGGATTGTTTGGTTACTGGAAATCCAGCTCTTGCAATATCAACAATCCAGGTGATAATGCGACTTTCCTCTTCTTCTGAGAGTACCGTAGGAGGACCCATATTGCACACCTCAGGGCTTATGCCCTTTAACTTATTTCTTAATGTTATACGGGGCACATTGAATCTTTTGCTGGCAGTATTAACGGGCATACCAAGCTTAGCAGCTGCTAAAGCTTCAGCCATTTGTTCGGGAGTATATTTCTTGAACTGCTTCTTCTCCATATTTAACAAAAGAATCTGGAAAAAAGAATAAAAATCACATTCTTGCTGGTACCAGTAATGGACACACTCAAATGCCCTTTGATGGACATCCTGTCCAACACTGGATCCGGTTGTTAGATAAGTGTGTGACTTATAGCAAAAGAAAGCAATATAAATTTCTAGCTAGCGGGTCAGTAAATATTATTAAAACATCTTTTTTCCTTAAATGGACAGTATGTCCATTTAAGGTTCTTGATAGGATTATGTGATCCAGTGTTGGACACCTAACCTAAAAGCATTAAAACACGAAGCACAGTCGAAAAAAGCTTATATTTAGTTAAATACATACCTTAGGAATTAGATATAACTTGTAAACTTCAAATAAACAAATTATTGCGGCTATTAAGGCTTAAGAAAACGATTGTCTTTCTTAAGTCTATCACTAACAAATTCACTAACTTGGCGCCAATTTGAGAACTGATACCTAAATGTTGCTTTTCTAGATAGTGGCGACATCTGTCATAACTAGTGTTAACGAAATTACAGTTTATAAGGTTGAGAGAACGATTTGTAGAGTTTACAGAAATCTGTACCTAACGTAAATGCTTATTTAAATGCGCAAAAGTCTTACATGTCCATTATTGGGTACATGTCCAAAACTGGTTCCACTACCCTATTACAACTAATATTTTTGAACACTAAAATAAAACAAGTCTATTGTTGGGGCAAAAAGCAAAGCCAGTGAGTGAAACTGGCAGGTTAAACAACACAGCAGGCAGGCAAAGTCAAACAAGAAAACCTAATGAGAACCATCAGACGGACCACCTCATTCCATACAAGTCGTGCCATCATATGTCCCACAAGATGGCTTCTCTCAGATTTTTGGTTGACATATTGTTTAGAATCCCACTGTCGGGGATTGACTTCATCAGATAATTAAACCTCATCAAACAACTCGCAATCAATAACTAGTACCCACTCAACATAGTCGACAATTTTGTCAACAGAAAGAGATTTTTTTAGATTTTGATTCAACTGTTGTTCGGTTTTTCCTGTGTGACTTGTGACCTTTGACTTTTCTGTGAGGATCACCTTGTCATCATTGTGCTCAAACATGCACAATTGCCTACCGGAAAAACTAATGTTTTTCTGACATACCTGTCTTGCTTATGTTTGTAGATTTATCCCCTGAAGATGACCTCTTGGAGTGTCGAAACGCGTCGGGTGTAAGAAAAAGATCTGAAATAAATTTTGGTGTCTGGACGAGAAGCTGTTTCATTCAACGTTTAAGTATACAGTCTCTATTTTTTAACACTTTGTGTTATTTGGAGCTGGCCTGACAACATACTACTTGGTTCCGCACCTAAGTGGCGACACACTCACCACTCACTCAGTGTTGAAAGGCTGGCTACTATAGCCGTATTTTTTTTTTGTTCCCTCAGGGCTCGTCCGCGGCCTTGCCGCCCCGATAGCACCGCAACCCTTGGTTGATTGTGCATACCCTTAGTTTTACTCCACCCATTCCAAGATCACTGTGCCTTGAACTAGTCTGCACAGCGATTGGTAGGGTGAAGTTTTATATTGCTCTGTCTCCGGTCTAGAGTGACCGTAGATCAGTTGTCTTTTCCGGTCCAGAGCTATACACTCACACAAGATGTGCTGGGCTGATTCCTCCCCCTCGCCGCAGAGTCTGCATGCGAGGTCCCCTTCGAACCGCCCCATTTTATGCAGGTGTTTCTTGACGGCCATGTGTCCCGTCAAGAGACCTGTTGTGTTTCTGAGCTGTCCTCTGCTAAGGTTTAGCAGCTCCACAGCTCTCTTTGAACTGGGTCCGTCAATTATTGACTTCCCATGTCTGAGCCCTGGACAGTCCGCCCAGTACACCTTGTGTTGGTTTCTGACCCAGGACTTAATGGCTCCCCTGGCAGTGCTCTTTGACACGCCCAGAGCCGGTTCTGGTCCCATAAATTGTTCTGCTGACCCTCTCTTCGCGAGACTGTCAGCTTCTTCATTGCCTTTAACCCCCAAGTGACCCGGCACCCAGATCAGGGTCACCTCATTCTACCCAGCCAGGTCGCTCGTCTCGTCTCGGCACTCACTCACCAGCCAGGAATTTAC
This sequence comes from Tillus elongatus, assembly GCA_964006375.1. NCBI lineage: Eukaryota > Metazoa > Arthropoda > Insecta > Coleoptera > Cleridae > Tillus > Tillus elongatus. The sequence continues at coordinate 120,085,153 of OZ023268.1, read as the reverse complement.
CCGTGGGCTACTTAGTGCCTTAAGGGCTGCCTGGCTGTCTATGGCTATGAGGATCCGCTTGTTGGTGTAGCCCCTCCTCTTGTTCTCCCGCACACAGTGCAGGATGGTATAGCCGTATTACTTTATAGGTGTATTTTTGCAGCCATTGGTATGCCGTACTGACGAGCTCTAATTAGGGCGAAACCGGTCTACGGTTCTATTTGTTATGAGAATGCATCTAGCCTTACATACTTTGTTCCTATATTAGGGTATAAATGGTCCAGGGCTGACAATTTATTAAATTGTTAGTTGGTTGTATACAGTCTCTATTATTTAACACTTTGTGTTATTTGCATCTGGCATGACAACATACTACTTGGTTCCGCAACTAGGTGGCGACACGCTCATCACTCACTTAGTGTGGTCTATTGTATGAAATAAACGAGTTGGTGTCAACTTTAAGTAGAACCTGTATTGTAAGCATGAAAATTTTCAAAAATGAAATACTTATACTATCTATACGGCTACTAGAAGGCCTTCGCGTCGCATCCGGTTTAAGTACAAGGGTTTGTTCCTAAGAGGGGCTGTAGGAAACAATAAAGACCTTTATTTTTGAGTTTAAAAAGGGAAATGGGCATTTGTTATAAATTGTCGTAATTATATGGGTAAGTTCGAAATTAGTATTCGAATTATCTAACATAGATTGAGTAATATCATGTTACAAAAATAGCCAAAGTTTATGTAAAAAGACACATTGTTTTGTTTTGAATCGCAAATCCCAGAAATACTATTAATTGGCATATATTCTGTAATGTCGATTAATGCTAATTATTAATGTTTATTTTTTGTTGTGGGAACCAAATTTGACGGAAGTTATGTATAGAGATGTTTATAGATAAATGTTGAGGTTTTTATTAGTTTCATTAAATTATTAATTTCGTTAATATGTCCAGTTAATCAGTGACAATTGCAGTGTTGCCGTATTCCCTAAATTCATCCTCCTATTTAGCGAGTAAAAATCTGTGGCTTTTGGCCCTCCGCAAGATACTGTGTTGGGGCCCCTATTAAAAAAAATCTGCGAAAACTGGCTTAATATCTTTTACACATCATTTTGCTAAAAGAATACATAAAACTCAAATTCTATATCTAATCTGTAATTAAAATTGAAAATAAATTAATTTGTTTGCATGAAAATCCATTAAAACTTTATTTTCCACGAATTTCGTTTAAAAAAAATGTTCAATCAGTTGAATATATTTTCATTAAAATATGCTCAAATGTTTCTTCAAAGAAAATTAATTAAATCAATTTATAAGAAAATTCGCTATTAACAGAACATTGTGTACAAGGAAATTAGCTAATAGAAATAAATGAAGTAAATTAAAAAATATTGAAAATCTATGGCTTCACAGAGACAATTCTTTTGCATGCGGATGCTGCAAAAATTGAATCCGGTTGTAGAGAATAAAACAACCGTTTCTCATGTCACAAGTCTCTACGTCTATGTTAACTGTGGCACGGTTTTACCAACTAAGGGCAACAACAGCTACTACTAAACTTGAACTAAAAGTCTTAAAAGTGCTTATCTTTCATTTTCAACAAAAAGTCGTTAAAAATATATTGTAATTACACAATCTGATCAGATAACGTTAAAATGGAATCAAAGACGAAAAAACAAGTTTTAAAAAAGTATAAAAAAAAGTAAAAAGAGAAATCCAGTCAACGGTGAGATGAGAACCTGTGTCCCTGCGCTCACCAAACAGGGATACTAACAATTACACCACTTAGGGCTTCTCGCAAACTACAATGAAGACAGGTAGATAACCGATAATGGTCTTAAGTTATTTATTTGTAATATGTAAGGTGTTTAGGAGGAGATTTTGCAACTATTGTAACAAAAGAGAAGTGTAGCATAAATCTAAAACATTCTTATATACATTTTATGCAACATTAGATACAATATGTTGGTATTGCGTATTCTCTAACTTTTAGTGGCAATAAAATTTTGCTTCATGAAATGCCTATATCTTTGTTTCCTTTCAATATAGAGATCTACATTCTGGTGCAGGATTTTCTTTTTATATCATAAACCAGCATGCCAAATGTGGTTGCCGTTGCTGTGTTATTTCCGGATATATGAATTTTTTCCAGAATATAACGTGAAATTTGCCCAGAAAAACTGGTCGGATTTTCCTGGATAATAAACTTGTTCAAGCCACTTGAAAAAATAATTTATTTATTAAATTTTATCAAAATCAGCCGTTTATTTTTTGAGTTATCGGTGCGATATATATATATATATATATATATATATATATATATATATATATATATATATATATATATATATATATATATATATATATATATATATATATATATATATATATATATATATATATATAAAACTGACCACGGATATATGTTCTAGCGGGTTCATTTTCGACACAGCCATAAAACAGAAGCTGTGTAAAAAAACCAAAGCAAACTTATAAAGTTAACGTCACTACAGAAAGCGATACTTTCTCCGCGACTACAGAACTTCTGTCTAGATCACTTATCAAAATGAATTTGGACATTTATTCAATATTTCGATATTCGTATATTTTCTTTCCTAACAAACAACATAAAGAAACTCCATATAAAGTTATCTCAGCTCCTGAAAGCTTGTAACTATGTCAATGAGAATACCTATCAACGAAGACAGCCTGCTTCTATCAGTTTTCTCTTATATATACACGTTTCAACCGGCCAATATTTTCAGATAAAAATTTATCACTTCAACCAGGTCTCGGGTATTACGTTTACAAACTTCATTGAAAACATACTAAGTGAATATTGGAATCTGTGATCAGCACTGATGACTTGATCTTTGGAGAACACAGTTCACCACAACACATTTTTAAAGACTTGGCAAACGTCTCACTAACAAGGCTAGCATCATCAAGGGATGAAATATTTGAAACGTTAAACTAGGATTGTGTATATATTAAGTCCCAGGTAATTGAATGCACCCTAGAGGGAGTATCAGGAACAAACTTTATCTGCTTGTGTTATAGTGTGTGTGAGAGGGAGAAATTCGATTCGAACATTTTATTCACTGGCCACAAAACCTTGCAATCAATTTGCACAATCTTTATATTTATTTATACATTGTTATCACAAACGGTCCTCATTTCAAAATGTTTGTTTAATTTGTGGCATGGAGATCATCACCTACGACACTAAAGAAGATCAAAAAAGTCTGGACGCAGCAAGTGCGTTATAGAAGTGACTTTTCTTAAAATGTTTTTAATAGAAAATATCTCTTTAATGCAAGCACGAATCAATTTGGTCACCGGTATAACCTTTATAGTACAAGCAGTTTACCATATTTTACCAACATAACTTGTTTGAAAATGTACAAAAAATTTCCGAAAATATACTTAAAACATTTCCGAGAAAACTCGTTTCCTAGTTAACGAACCTTAGGTTAATAGCAAATTGAGTTATTGAATTTTGAAGCGTTTAATGAAAATTCGCTACTAAAACCCACTTACTGCGTCTTAATTTTTTTTCACAAACATGCATCATATTTCGATGGAAAATGCAAAAGTATCACCAAAGATTTATGGGGCATCCTGTCGTCAAAATACTTTTATAAAATGCAGCTCAAAACACCCTATAGGTAACGTATACAATTTTTTCTCGTATCTTGCATAATAACAGTTATATTTGTGTAAGGCTAGATGCATTTTCACAACAATTAGAACCCTAAACCGGTCTACGGTTCCAAATGTTGTGAGAATGCATCTAGCCTTACATACTTTGTCCCTATATTAGGGTAGAAATGGGCCAGGGCTGACAATTAATTAAATTATTAGTTAGTTGTATACAGTCTCTATTTTTTAACACTTTGTGTTATTTGGAGCTGGCATGACAACATACTACTTGTTTCCGTAAGTAGGTGGCGGCACGTCCATCGCTCACTTAATGTTATTATATTTTATACGTAATGTACCGTTAAGTTTTGTTAAATGTTGAATAAAATGGGCGAGTTCATCAAGCGCCAGCAGCTGAATTGTTATGTCAACAAATGTTGACATTTGTCAACATTCTTTTACATAACAACTTACCACTCACTTATAATTATATTTAGCTTTACCGTATAAATGCGTAACCCTGTATATATGTAAACAGAAAGTAAACCCGGATATGGATTCTAGGGGGTCTAGCTTGCGCTCATTTGAAGAAATCTTTTTAGAATTCAAAAGCCGCGGTTTCCTCATTAACGAATTTTTTCTACGAAAATTAGCTAAAAATTATAGAACGTTAAACCATAAATTTAACTAAAACTACTTCCAAAGCATCAGAGAAAGTGTCTATTTGAAATGACATTTCTGGAAATATTTTATTAAAATGAAGGGCAATGATGGTTCAAGCTGAAACTTAAGGGTTTGCAGAACACTCTGTAAATAATCCGTATTTCTTTCAGGTTCTTTGCCTAAATGTTGAAATGTTGTTAATTTTGACGTTTCAAATCGCGACTTTTTAGGTTTTGAGGAAAACCCCTTTTTTTTCTTTAAATGCCTCTAACTTTTTTGTCTTTGAACTTACAGACCTAAATTTTGGTAAATTGTTCACCCTTTATATATATATATATATATATATATATATATATATATATATATATATATATATATATATATATATATATATATATAATTAAAACTGACCCTGGATATGGGTTCTAGGGGGCATAGTTCGCGCTCATTTGAAGAATTTTTTTCAAAATTCAAAAGTTGGGATCTCCTCGGTAGTGAATTTTTTTTTAAAGAAAATTCACTAAAACAAGCACTTGTGAAGCCACGGGAAAAGTCTACGACTGTATTAAATATGGAACGGTTTCACTAAGTTAGGGCAAGAACAAACAACCACATATGCTATTCAAATTGAATTAAGTATTTAAAATTTTATCTCCTCTTTGTCTAATTATTTTCTATACAAAAACTGGCTAAAAAATTCATCAGAATAACAACAAACTAATTAGATAACGGTAAAGTGAGATGAGACTAAAAAAAATTGAAACAAGTAAGGTCACTAACTAGGATCCGAACTCGTCATGCAGAAGTCAACTGAATTTGATTATCGGATTTACAGGGACTTAGACCACTAAGCTATACTCGACATGTGTCTACTAGCAGCTATATCCCGTCATACATTTGTTCAATGTTTTAAAATTTACATAAAACTATTTCGATTTACAAGAGATTTTTTGCTCGTATTATAACGAAATCAAGGAAAATAACGGCTTAGACGCATATCTACGAGATTGTTTGTCATTTCTTGTAGTATTTTGCACTCTCATTCGTACTCAATCAATTTTGACGTTTGAACTTTCTTGAATCAGATTTAATTAATTAAAAATTAATTTACCTATAACTTTTTTGTTTTTCAAGAAAAAGATCTGAGTTTTGGTACAAGGGATACGCTCTAAGACGGAAACCAGCTTACTAAATTTGGTTGCCCTTACTTTGTTATTTCCGGAGATATACATTTTTTTCGAAAGGAAACACAACATTTTCCGGGAAAACCTGGCCCGATTTTCTTGACTAACAAACTTGTCCAAGCCACTTGCAAGGGGAAGGTGTGCCAAATTTTAACAAAATCGGCCTATGATTGTTTGAGTTATCGGTGTGATATATATATATATATATATATATATATATATATATATATATATATATATATATATATATATATATATATATATAACATAATTTTTAACACGGCATTTCTGTATACTATACAAGGAGAAAGGTTATGGGCAAAGCCGCAAGTAGACAACCGCATACAAGTGTTTCAAGCTTATTAGCCATCATCAGTACGGTATAGCCAGGTGAAGATGGGAACACTTTGGAGGAAGAAGCAAAAATACACGGAGTCACAATGTTGCTGCAAATGTGCACTGGTTGCCTGTTGTGACTCGGTGTATTTTTGCTGCATCTAACAAACTATTACCATTACAAAATACTACATTTTTATACAGAAAACACTAAAATAAATGTTCATTTTTTAAAAGAAATCGGGATTATCTGGCTTAAAAGTGAACTGTGTAAACAAATTAAAAATTTAGTTAAACAAGTAGTGTCCTCGAATCACTGGATTTTTTTAGCTCTATAATTATGTACAGTTGTTTTAAAAATGTAATTTTAATTGGTTTGGCGAGCCTGTAACTTTGCAAATTTAATTCAAATCTCCAGCGAGCATTTCATTTATTTATAACAAAGACTTTTAAAGTAGAGATGTACTTTTATGACTTGATCTTATTAATGATGAATTTTGCTACGTAACAAATTTAAAACAGATTTATTGGAAGCAAACAGAATTGAAAATTAATGAAAGTGTAATTTAATGGATGCCTTTACGTTTTCTTCATTAAGCGAAGTTCTCAGTTTGCCTTAAATTTAATGTAGAGACAGAAATAAATTTCCTGTGTTCCTGGGGAAAATTGTTGTTTTTGTGGCATTTAATTATTATGAGCAAAATTTAAACGAGACACTCGTAAAGGTTACAGAAGCTTTTAGCTTTTCCTTTTATTTTATGTTTTCTCGTGGCGTTTGAGTCACGTCAGCATCAAAATGAAATTTGAACCAAGATTTCGTGGAAATAATTTACACTTCGACAGATCTGACAAATTCTGTATTTGCGTCAAAAAGGACCAAAGTTATGTTCAGTTAGCAAAGTTAATTTATCCAGTGGAGCAGTTCTTTGATGAGATCCCGACTTTTGAATTTTGAAAAAATTTCTTTAAATGAACGCTAATTAGGCAGCCTAGAACAAATATCCGGGGTCAGTTTCGATTTTATATGTTTATATATATATATATATATATATATATATATATATATATATATATATATATATATATATATATATATATATATATATATATATACAGGGTGTTCAAATAAGGGCACGGACCGGCTATATCTCGAAAACCGTCACAGCTGCAGCTTTCGGAAAAAAATTAGCATAAGTAAAGTAGCCATGAGAAAATGTTGGAAATTATTTTTAGCTTCCTAAATCTGCCGCTAGGTGGCGAAAATGCCATGGCATACCTAAAATCATTAATTTCTCGAAAATCTTGACGCATAACATAAACTGGTTTTAGATAATTTGTAATGAACGTTCACTTATCTACAACTTCTGTTAAAAAAAATTTTCCTTATAGACCAGTGGCGGAGGTAAGGGGCGAGGATTTTTTTTAATAAACAAATGCCTATAACTTGATAACCAGTAGAGATAATTTCAAGATTTTTGGCTTGTTGGAAAGAGATCTCATTAGAAATTCCACGTATTAGTATTTTAAATTCACAGTCACACATGCACAAAATATAGAGGGCGTTAGAATAGACGAGTCTAGTTTTATTAAATTTTATGAAAAATTTCAAATGGCAGCATAGTATTATAATATAACTATCGAAAAGTAGATGAAGTTAGAAAGAACTCAGTGAAAACCCAAAACGAATATGTTTTTCCGTTTCAGAGAAAACTCGAATTTTATGTATTTTGGTGCTTATTATGCCATTTCTCAAAATTAAATATGAATATAGCAAAATCTCTATAGAATATTTGTTTTCAGGCATCGTTATACAAATTAACATAGTTACCAATAAAAATTAATCACTTTAATATGAAATATATTTATTACCTTATCATAAAACTAAGATACAAGAGGCAATAATCGAATTTAAGGTTATATTCGTAAATTAAGTGATTGTATTATGAAGACGAAACTATATGAATGTAAAACACCTAAAATTTAACAAACATCTGCACACCCTACGCACTAAAGCAAAATACGATAAATATTATTTGATTATATCCCTGAAGGTATCTACTTTAAATTAGAATACCATGTCTGCCAAGTGGACCGGGACACGGAATGAACTCAAACTTCATTACAATCGTTATACAAATTAACGTACTTACCAATAGCATTTATATCACTTTAAAATGAAATAAATTTATTACTTTATTAAAATTACAATACAGAAGTAATGGAGAAGTCATGAAAAAATTAATTAATATTATGAAAACGAAACACTTTTCATTAGGCGTTTAGAGAAAATGCTAAGTATTTATTTTGAAAATTCATTCCATACATGTCTCTATCATAATATAGTAATAAATACAAGCATTGTCTACAATCATTTTAACACTTGTTAATACACATGTAAAATTCATATGCAGTTTTGTCCTTCAATCAATGTGGTACATGTGTTGTCAGCGAAGGTAAGACAATTGAAAGAATTTGTTTTATAGACGTCAAAATCTTATGTTCAATTTATTACTGATCTTATTAATTATTTGTAGTGTTTCTGTGTGTTTTTTTATCGATAGTTAGTATTTTACGTTTTCAGGATGTCTTATTCCAACGAGGAAGCATCTGATATGCTTGAAATTTATTTACAATGTTTTCGGAATCCTGTTATCGCATCACGAGAATATGTATTAAGGTACCCCATAGAGACATTACTCAAGAGAGGTGTCGCATTGCAAGATATATGCGGGAAACTGGATCTGTAAGGCACACCGGGAGACAAGTCAGAGCTCGTAGGATTAGAAATGAAGAAAACATTACTAATGTAATTGCTCTTGTTACCACAAATCCACATATTAGTGTACGACAAATTTCTAGAAACTTAGGTGTGATCGTAGGATCTGTATACAATATTTTAAAAGACCATAATATGCACCCATATCACATAGTATTGCATCAGGCGCTAAATGAAGCTGATTGTGACCACAGACTGAATTATTGCCATTGGATGCTGAGCATCCTAGAAGAAACACCACGATTTCTATCCCAAATACTATGGACAGATGAAGCAACATTTTCAAATTGTGGATAAGTAAATCTCCATAATATGCACTATTGGTCGGACAGTAATCCCCATTGAATGAGAAAATTAGATCGGTAAAATCGATGGACTCTAAACGTATGGTGTGGTATAGCTGAAGGGAAATTTGTTGGACCATATTTTTTTACGGAGATCTGTATTTAAATTTTTTAACTCAAAGCTTAAAAATGTTATTGGAAGACATTAGCCTATAAACAAGATTAATAATGTAGTTGCAACATGACGGGTGTCCAGCACATTTCGCGCAAATTGTACGCGAATATCTTAATGTTCAATTTCCAAATCGGTGGATAGAAAGAGGAAGCTTATTTCCATGGCCACCCAGATCACCTGATTTGGCTTGCATAGATTTTTATTTATGAGGGAGAGTGAAAGATTCGGTATATCAAACTCTAAAAACGACTAGAGAAAATATGATGGATACAAGTTGCTGTTAATAGCATATCTACGGCTGAAGTTCAAACGGCGGTAGCCTCTACTCGTCAGAGATTAGTTAAATGTATACATAAAAACGGACAGCAGTTTGAACATTTGTAAATAATTATATGTTAGTTAAATTTTAGGTGTTTTACATTCATATAGTTTCGTTTTCATAATACAATCACTTAATTTACGAATATAACCTTAAATTCGATTATTGGCTCTTGTATCTTACTTTTGTGATAAGGTGATAAATATATTTCATATTAAAGTGATTAATTGTTATTGGTAACTATGTTAATTTGTATAACCATGCCTGAAAACAAATATTCTATAGAGATTTTGCTATATTCATATCTAATTTTGAGAAATGGCATAATAAGCACCAAAATATATAAAATTCGAGTTTTCTCTAAAACGGAAAAACATATTCGTTTTGGGTTTTCACTGAGTTCTTTTTAACTTCATCTACTTTTCGATAGTTATATTATATTACTATGCTGCGATTTGAAATTTTTCATAAAATTTAATAAAACTAGACTCATCTACTCTAACGCCCTCTATATTTTGTGCATGTGTGACTGTGAATTTAAAATACTAATACGTGGAATTTCTTATGAGAGCTCTTTCTAACAAGCCAAAAATCTTGCAATTATCTCTACTGGTTATCAAGTTATAGGCATTTGTTTATTTAAAAAAATCCTCGCCCCCTACCTCCGCCACTGGTCTATAAGGAAATTTTTTTTTAACAGAAGTTGTAGATAAGTGAACTTTCATTACAAATTACCTAAAACCAGTTTATGTTATGCGTCAAGATTTTCGAGAAATTAATGATTTTAGGTATGTCATGGCATTTTCGCCACCTAGCGGTAGATTTAGGAAGCTGAAAATAATTTCCAACATTTTCTCATGGCCACTTTACTTATGCTAATTTTTTTCCGAAAGCTGCAGCTGTGACGGTTTTCGAGATATAGCCGGTCCGTGCCCTTATTTGAACACCCTGTATATATATATATATATATATATATATATATATATATATATATATATATATATATATATATATATATATATATATATATATATATATATATATATATACGGGCTGTTTCCTCTAAAACGCACATTAGAACTTTTTCAACTTCTGACAATTTGTATACAGGGCTTATCGAGTCATTTCTCTTCTATGAAAATATTTTCAAGATGGCGGCACTTCCGGTTATCCCGAAGAAAGTATCAACTTCGTTATTTTGACTTGAAACCCATATTTTTTATTACGTTTTCAGATTTGTAGAGTCTTTTTGAAAGGAATCTCATCAGCTTTACCTATACTTAAGTTCAGCCATTTTAGAAATATTTAGACTTCTTTGAAAATGTTCAAGTTTGCATCTGTCTTTTCAAAAATCAATAAATTCGTCGTTTTTTTATATTTTCAAATTCAATTTGGGAATTTCAAAGAGGAAGGTTGGATCTTTCTTTTGGTCTAATTAGAATTGCATAGAAATTTATCTAACCTCCAAAAATCTTAATACGTTTAGGAAATTTCAAATACTCTTAACTCAATTTTTTCAAGTGAAATGTCCCAATTTTTTCTTAGTCAGATAGGGGTACATTAAATTCTCCATCGATCTGTATTAACAGTCCCTATAACTATATTTTATAGTTTTCAAGTAATTTTGGTATTTCGATAATGTTGCAGGAAATTCATCAACAGTTTTAAAACTGTACTCGTATATGAATCGTCATTGCCATGGAAATGTGAACTGTCTTAACTTTAATTAACAAACGTCGTCTTTATGATAATTATTGTTTGTATGATTCGATAAATAAAAATAAAAATGGAGGTTGAAAGTTATTCAAACCAAAATATGATGAATTTATTCTTTATTTATGGAAAATGTGACAACATTGTGGAGAGAACATGCCGTTCATTCAACGAGAAATATCCTCACTTGCCACCCTTGATTAGATGGAAGTTCGGAAGATTTAAAACAAATTTCGTACAGTTTGGACAGGCAAAAGCAACAAGAAAGAGAAATAAACCTGTAACGGCCGAAGAAAACATTGAGATTACTGTTCCTGAACGTCACAAGGTCTGGGATAGACATAATTAAGGTACTTAATGAGAAGCTTCATCCAGACAGCAAAATTTATTGATGCGGTGCCCTACGCGTTTCGGCTATACAATAGCCATCATCAGGGGCAAATCTAAAAATTGTAATAAAATGTCTGTCAGAAAACATTGTCTTCTGGTAGGCAATTGTGCTGGTTTAAGCACAATGATCTCAAGTTAAACTCTACATACATCATCAAGACTAAAATCTACAGTCACATAGCAGAACATGTCTAAAATAGGTTAAAAAAGCAATGTTACATGCCAAACATAAAGTAAAAACTACAAGTCAATCAAAAGGTTAACTAATTAACACTAAAGTCAAAAACATGCAGTCAAAATGGGCTAAAGGCCATAATTATCAAAAACAGAGCATAAGTTAAACGAGTTAAAAAAGCCAGTTAATTTAGTGCAAAAGCTAAAAAGCCAAAATTGAATCTATAAAGCGAAAAAGGCAGCGGAGTGAACTGACAGAGCAAAACACAACAGGAGGCCACACAGTCAAGCAGAAACCCCATGAGAACTCATAAGGAGATTGAAAGTTCAATAAAAGGTGATACGAGAAAAACAAAATGGCTTCAATACTTACTTTCTAATTCTTCAAAAATTAGACTCAAACTATACACAGGTTGCCAAGGCTGGAGAGAAGGGGGAGCCACAGAACAGCCAACTTTATATATACATTATGCTTCAGCCATAGAGGAACCATAGACTACTGGTAATATTAGTTGACTAAATGATTGTACAATGAAGGAAAATTGGAAATGTCTGTATTGGACAGGTTCAAAACTTCGTTTCTGGAACACTTGACATGCTTGAAAATTTCCATCTCTTCTAGGATGAATTGTTCTACTCCAAAACTTGAGGGATGCAGGATCCTGGCATCATTATTCTTATTGAAGCAGTGGCCACTCTCTCTTAAATGACTACCAAAGACTGACGTGTCATTGTTCATCTGATTTCTGCTCCTGAGGTGCTCTGACACTCTGGTGCTTAATGATCTTCCTATTCTACCAATGTAAACGGCATTGCAATCGGGGGCACCACATGTTAAACGATAAACACCTGACTTCTTTAGGTCTGGGATATTGTCCTTCATTGTACAATTATTTTCCTTCATTGTACAATCATTTAGTCAACTAATATTACCAGTAGTCTATGGTTCCTCTATGGCTGAAGCACAATGTATATATAAAGTTGGCTGTTCTGTGGCTCCCCCTCCTCTCCGCGTTTTGTCTCTGACATTTCCGCCGTTCTGTCCTTGCGTTTGGTTCACCGTTTCGCCGTCTAATCAGCGCCATCTGCTTTATTGCAGTTTTCATTAATGGCCGACGTTCACTCTCGTCTTGTGTTTAAGTTGTCGTTTGTATTGTTCTAATGTCACCATGAGTCGATTTTCCGGCACATTTGGGTATGTTGTTGTTGGACCGCTGATGCAATAGATGAAGGCTCCAGCCTTGGCAACCTGTGTATAGTTTGAGTCTAATTTTTGAAGAATTAGAAAGTAAGTATTGAAGCCATTTTGTTTTTCTCGTATCACCTTTTATTGAACTTTCAATCTCCTTATGAGTTCTCATGGGGTTTCTGCTTGACTGTGTGGCCTCCTGTTGTGTTTTGCTCTGTCAGTTCACTCCGCTGCCTTTTTCGCTTTATTGATTCAATTTTGGCTTTTTAGCTTTTGCACTAGATTAACTGGCTTTTTTAACTCGTTTAACTTATGCTCTGTTTTTGATAATTATGGCCTTTAGCCCATTTTGACTGCGTGTTTTTGACTTTAGTGTTAATTAGTTAACCTTTTGATTGACTTGTAGTTTTTACTTTATGTTTGGCATGTAACATTGCTTTTTTAACCTATTTTAGACATGTTCTGCTATGTGACTGTAGATTTTAGTCTTGATGATGTATGTAGAGTTTAACTTGAGATCATTGTGCTTAAACCAGCACAATTGCCTACCAGAAGACAATGTTTTCTGACAGACCTTTTATTACAATTTTTAGATTTGCCCCTGATGATGGCTATTGTATAGCCGAAACGCGTAGGGCACCTCATCAATAAATTTTGCCGTCTGGATGAAGCTTCTCATTAAGTACCTTAATTATTGAGATTACTGTACTGGGCACATCCACATGGGTCAATCCGAACAGCCCCAATCTGTGCAGCGAAATCTGTGCACAGTATTTTAAAGAAAAATAAAATGCATCCATATTCCATTATAACAGTATATTCACTAATACGTGGTGATTATATTCGAAGAATCGAATATTGTAAAAGTATTTTATAAGAATATAGGAAGATCCTTGTTTCCTACAAAATATTATTTGGACCGACGAATCAATTAAGCAGAGAATCAATCGACGCAATCTACATTTTTGGGCACAGAATAATCCACGATTCACCAGAGAAGGACATTTTTAAGATACATTTAGTTTCAATGTGTTCTGTATAGTGATTAATAATCGGATTTCCTACGAAATTTACGACAAAAAATTAACAAGTGGGAGGTATTTTAGGTTGCTGAGAGGATTGGTGTCTGAGATTTGCGATAATTGCCATTGAATGTGCTGAGTAGCTGTTGTCATCAGACGGATGGTGCGCCAGCACATTCCACGTATCAAAACGACCAGCAATTAACGGAGACTTTTGAAGATCGTTGGTTTGGACGATATGTTCCCTAAAGATGGCCTTCAAGATCTCCTGATCTGATGCCACTAGATTATTATGTATTGGGACACATAAAAGTTTATAGCAAAGAAGAATTGATGCGGCGAGTGACAACAACATTCAGGGAGTTGGATCCAAATTAGAAGAGCAACAACAACACAAGAATACCAGAATTATGAAATGTTTAGAAAATAATGGACAACACATAGAACACTTTTAATTTAATAATCAACTGAATATTTCATGATTTCAGTGTTCAAGTTTTTTGTGTTACAATTTATTACTGTCAGTTAACTTCCATAAATACAGAAAAAATTCATCATATCTTGGTTTGAATAACTTTGAACCTCCGTTTTTATTTCTATTTATCGGATCATACAAACAATAATTACCATAAAGACGATGTTTGTTAATTAAAGTTATGACGGTTCTCATTTCCATGGCAATGACGATTCATATACGGGTGCAGGTGATGAATTTCCTGGAATATTATCAAAAAACCAAAATTACTTGAAAACTATAAAATATATGTATAGAAAATGTTAATACAGATCGATGGAGATCTTAATGTTCCTCTATCTGAAAAAGAAAAAATGGGGCATTTAATTTGAAAAAATTGAGTTAAGAGTATATGAAGTTTCCTAAATGTATGTTAAAATTTTGGATATTTAGATAAATTTTTGTGCAGTTCTGATTAGACCAAAGGAAAGATCCAACCTTCCTCTTTGAAATTCCCAAATTGCATTTAAAAATATTAAAAAACGACGATCGTTTAAAAGGAAGATGCAAACTCGAACATTTTCAAAGAAGTCTAAATATTTTGAAAATGGCTGAACTTAGGTATAGGGAAAGCTGATGAGATTTCTTTCAAAAAGACTACGAATCTGAAAACGCAATAAAAATATGGGTTTCCATTCGAAATAACGAAGTTAGTTGATACTCACTTCCGGTATAACCGGAAGTGCCGCTTATATATATATATATATATATATATATATATATATATATATATATATATATATATATATATACATATATATATATATATATATATATATATATATATATATATATATATATATATATATATATATATATATATATATATATATATATATATGTATCACACCGATAACCCAAAAAATAAAAGGACGATGTTGATTAAATTTGGTGAATACCTTCCTTTTACAAGTGGCTTCGATAAGTTCGTTAGCTAGGAAAATCGGCTTAGGTTTTCCCGGAAAATTTTGTGCTTGAAATCGGCAGTCAGTGACATCAAGGACAAATGAATATAGGGCAAGAAGTGCATCCTGTGTGAACGCAAACCACTGATCAGGGATGAGGATTTTATATGTTTCAACCAACTCTCTTAGACGCTTCTCCAATAATTTTTCGTATATTTTGGAGAAAATCGAAAAGAGACAAATTGGCGTACAGTTATAAAACACCGGATTTGCACTCTTAAGTATTGCCATGATGACAGTTACCTTCAATTCTTCTGGGAAAAAAACGAACTGAAAAACGAGTTGACCAAATAAGCAAGGGGCTGTCAGAAATACACTGAAGCAAGGAGCAAGGAATATCATAACCACATGAATTCTTGGCCGAAAACTGCCGTATTGTAGCCAGTACCTCTTCCGGAGTCAAAGGATACAGAAAAAGAGAACGTTCTTTTAAGGGAGTATGAATAGATTAATTTATATCTATTTCTACCGAAAAAGTTGAAAAAACACAATAGTATTCATAATCAGTGATTTAGCAAACCTAATATTATGCATAATTTTTGTCATTTTATTCTAAAATTTTTGTGTCAATTTGACGCCGTTAAATGCGCATATTTTTCTCTTTTTTTGACTTCATTTTTTCCGTGCCTTAGTGATGATAATTAATAAATTAAACTTGATACAAAAATATTACACCGATTTCATGAAATATAGTATTAGGAAATTCACCAGACTGGACAACGGATGACGTTAAAAGTAAATAAAATCACAAGGTAGGAGAAATTGTCGCTGAATTCGTTGAGGCCCGAAACAAGTTCATGACATTCATAAATTAAAATTTATTTCCCAACCTTGATGTAACTCAAATGACAAAGGAGGACATTAAACAAAAGGGGACTCTTAAGGAATAAAGTGACAAGACAAAGTTCTCACAATCTTAGCGTCTCATTTAAAATTCGTTAATTATAATTATTTGGAGCCCACGAGAAACAAAAGGTTTGCCAGCAAAATAACAAAAAAATGTTACCTTGGTGTGATGGGGTCAGCTAAAAAATGGGTAACTTCTTGATAGGTATCATTAATAAATTAATTAGTTAATAAGTAAGCGTTGACGGTTCTATAGCGCTCACTGTGTTTTACGCGGATTTTCATTTTAAAAAATCTATTATAAAACGGCAATGACATCAGAACTTTTGAGAAATTAACGCGAGCCTTGGAATCCATATTTTCTTGTCTCAAACTTATACAGGGTGCCCCATAATTAATTGGACATTAGCTAAGGAGGGATAACTGGCACAAAAATAAAGCGACTGGGCTCAACATGCCTTAATAAATTGTCACTCGTTTTTGTTTTACAGGATGTGTAAATCATTTTCCTTAAAATTATTTTTTCAAATATCTTGCAAGTGGTTCAACATATTATTATGATATGTGGCACGGTATTATTAGACATCATGTCTAATACGATAACGGTGTCAATTTCACCACTGCTGCTAGGTAGCCCCACCGACAGCAACACTGCTTTATTAATTTGGTAGGTGGTAATGGACTTTTCCTTTACGTGATAGTAAAGGATTTTTTTCACGCCCGAGGAGGTACCACCCCTTATATCAAGGGGCCTGTGAAGTACCAACGGGCGTTTTAGGTTCTGGTGTATAAGGCGGTTTCCCTCACAAACAAAAATTATGATGGCTCCTCTTTGTACAAAAGATTCGGAGATAAAATACCCCTCTATTCGGATCTCCGGGAGAGCGGTGTGCACGGGGCGTCGGCATCAAAGTTAACATATCCTTCTCAAATATATGTGGCCTAAATTATAACCTGAACTCCGTCCACCATTTCCTCCAAGCTAATAAGCCCCAACTCCTCTTCCTCACCGAAACCCAAGTCAGTGCCAAAACAGCCGCTAATCACCTTAATTTCCCGGGGAATGAACTCCTTACTTCCTTTAGATTGCATGGAGGTGTGTGCGCATATATCCGTAGCAATCGACCCTGCACCGGACTCCCCAATTTGGAAGCTGGAAGAAAAGACAGAAGAAAAGACATGCTTTGGATGAAACTCTCCCTCTCTCTCTCTCTCTCTCTCTCAGGGCTGCAACTAAATTCATCTGTTGCATTTACCGGTCACCTTCTGACAACAATTTTGTCCAGCTCTTTGACTACCTTTCTGAAAAAAACGATCTGATTTCTGAATATCCTTCCTCCGAGGTCACTATTCTTGGTGACCTCAATGTCCAAATAAGGATTGGCTAGGATTTCTAAAAACCGATCCACAAGGGAGAGCAGCGGAGGCCTTTGCAGTCAGCAATTATTTATCCAATATGGTTCAGCAACATACTTACTTTCCTTGAATCTCAACACACAGCTCAAATCCCTTGGATCTCCTTCTTACTACAAAACCTGAATGTTATACGACATCAGTCACCGCCCTCCTTCAGACCACGGCATGGTCACAGCTTCCAGCGCAGTGCAACCCGAGGTCACACAGTCATCACACCCACGTATCGTTTGGCACTACAACTCCGCGAACTGGGACGAAATGCGGGATTACTTTTCCTCATTTCCTTGGGCGTCTGTCTGCTTTTCTCATCCTGACCCCTCTGATATCTCACAATTTATTATGGGTTCTAAAAATTCGGCCAATTTTATCGGTAACATCTTTAATGTATGGTAAAAACGTTGTGTGTTCTTGTGTGAACTCTGTCTGTTCTTGTTGCGGTGTAGTGGTGTGTTGTTGTGCGATTGTAATGCTTCGT
Source organism: Tillus elongatus (assembly GCA_964006375.1). Lineage (NCBI taxonomy): Eukaryota > Metazoa > Arthropoda > Insecta > Coleoptera > Cleridae > Tillus > Tillus elongatus. Next base: position 120,067,092 of record OZ023268.1, on the reverse strand, counting down.
AGTATGTGATTGATGTCGTATCCGTTTTCTAGCAATGTCTGTCTTAAGAAGTTTAATTCTGTCTGTTTTTTGTTGTTGTCGGTTAGTCTGAGGGATCGTGTTACTAGTGTTCGAACCACGGAATTTAGTTGCGATGGGTGATGGTGAGATTAGGCGTTAAGATAACGATTAGTGTGAGTTGGTTTTCGGTACACAATGTAAGAAACTACTACAGTAGTTCACAGCCTCTCAAATTCCAACATAAATAACTTCGCCATCAAAGTCATATTCAAAGGTTTTAATTTTGTACAAACCCCTAAATGCATCCCAATAGAAAAAAGATAATTTATCAATCAGAAGATGCTATAACGGACTTCCAGATCTCTCTTGGGCCTCGGGTTGAATACACTGAGACCTTTGAGACGATCTCCGGCGAGCTTTGGGGAGTGGGCAGATTAAGGCCCCATAATCGAGCTACAACAATCCAACCTACCTTTCTCCACCGCTCTAAGGAGTAGGCAGATTGAGGCCTTAGAGTACATGTCCTTACATTTTTCCTTTGCCTCTTAAAAATGGCTCCAAAACAGGAGCCGAAACGTCGAGTTTTAAGAAATTCTGAACGCGGTCAACCCGAGAACCAAGTATATAAATATATATATATATATATATATATATATATATATATATATATATATATATATATATATATATATATATATATATATATATATATATATATATATATATATATATATATATATATATATATATATATATATATATATATATATATATATATATATATATATATATATATATATATATATATAAACATATAAAGATCGAAACTGAAACGTATAGGTTTTCGAGGGAGCCTAGTTCGCGCTCATTTGAAGGAATTTGTTTAAAATTGAAAAGTCGCAATCTCCCAGCTAGTGATTTTTTTAATGAAAATTCACTAAAAAAATAAGAGATATGAACAATTTCTCTGCAAACTTTTAACGAAATTACAAGAATACGAAATCTAACAAAACGTCGTTAAAAGTATTAATCTCTGTTTGTCGCTATCTCTCTCTCGCGCTCTCTCTCTCTCTCTCTCTCTCTCTCTCTCTCTAATAAAATACTTTCAGCAAGAAGCTGTATTTTTGCCCGTTGATCTCATTACTCCTAAATTTCACTCCGCAGACTCTACAACGGATTTATTGAAAGTAAATAAAATTGAGAGTTAATGGAAGTATAATTTAATGACTGCTCTTAAACATTTCCTCCATTTACCGTAAAACTCGAGTTTCGTATTTCCCTATGGAAAAGAAAACTGCTTACTCGTGTTTTCAAAGAAAGCATCTTTGATGTTGTGGCGTGTTATTATTATTATCGAAATTTAAATGAGGTACTCGTTAAGATTTTGAGGACTTTGTATCATCCGTTCGTTCTTTTAGCTTCTGATTGTCTTTTGACTTTCCTTTTATCATTCTTGTCGCATCAGAGAGGTAAAGTGAACTTCTAATTCAAATTTCACGGTATTGTTTTACGTTTATAAAGATTTGACTAATTCAGTTTAGAAAGTCAACCTCATTAAAAGTTGGTCTTTTCGCTTAAAGATACTTAATAATTACTGTTCCGATTGGTTAAAGATTAGATACAAACAGCGATTTTTAGCGAATTTTCGTATAAAATATTCGCTATTCAGGAGACCGCTACTTTAAAATCTTGAATAAATTTGTTGAAATGCAAACTAGGCGACTTGAACTCATAGTCAACTTTAATCTTTATTTGTTTATATGCATATATATATATATATATATATATATATATATATATATATATATATATATATATATATATATATATATAGGATGTCTCTAAAAGGTCTGTACAAAATGCTAGGCGTCTACTAGAAACCGGTATGTTTGTTCCTGTTAAGTTTGATTATGGACAGAATCGAGCTGTTAGATCACTAAATATCGAGGAAGAAATTCCAGAACGAATTGAAGAAGAGCACCAGACAAATCGCTCTGGAACTTAAAGTTTCTCCTTGGAAACTCTAACCGTATCCTTATACGGTGAACAGGACTTTAAGAGAACAGCAATTACATCGTTTTCACCTCCAAACAGTACAACAGCTTTTACCTACCGACCTCGAATTAAGACTACGCTTTTGTCGTTTTATTAATGAAAAGATTGAAGCTGATCCAAATTTTAATAGAAATATTTTATTCACCGATGAGCTGTTTTACAAAAAGGGGTATGATAAATTTACATAATGAACACATTTATGCTGACGAAAACCCGCATGTTTTTTTTTTATTTCTACAACACACCACGTGGGCTTACAGCCTAAATACTATCGTACCGTGGGTGTTGACAAGGAGGAAAGAGGCAACTTGTTAATTCTGGACTTGAAGGTTTGGAGGTTCGGAGGAGAAGTAAAAACATGTGCCGGCAAGGAATTCCACAACTTGGAAGTCCTCGGGACAAAAGAGCAGGCATAACAAGATGTTCTATGTCAGGTAACCTGGACAGTAAAAGGGTGCATTCGCTCTGTTCCCCTGGTAGATCTGTTGGGGGCAGCAGGTGGGGGAACTATGGAGAAAAGCTCATCTGAGCAGTGCCCGTGCAGATATCTATAAAAAAGAGAGAGGTCACCAACGGCACGTCGGTGGGCAAGGGATGGCAGCCTTTGGGTGAGGGTACTTTGAATAACTTGGTTGTTCATTGTGATGGGTCTAGGGCTGGTGTATCTCTTATGAGAAAGAAAGCAAGACTGATATTTGGTGGGGTTGAATTGTACAAGATTTCTACTTCCCCAATCTAATATTTTTTGGAGATGCACGGAGACAGAACCCTCCATGAGTCTGCGATCCTCATCTAATTGGGCTAAAGAGACAGGCTTAGAATATTGTATATTTGAGTGGAGGGTGTTGTCGTCCGCATAACTGTGAACTAGGTTGGATGTGCTAGAGAGGAGGTCATTGATGTGGAGAAGAAACAAAGTAGGGGCTAAAGCTGAACCTTGAGGAACTCCTGCATTAATTGGATACAGTTTGGAGGAATGGCCATCCACAACAACAGAAATGCTCCTGTTGGAGAGGAAATTTGCTGTCCAGGTACAAAGTTTTGGTGGTAGGCCATAGGCCGGAAGTTTATTGAACAGCGCTGCGTGCCAGACCTGGTCGAATGCTTTGGATATGTCTAGAGCAACAATCTGGGATTCACCGTGTAGTTCCATAGACTTGTTCCAAGAATAGGTGACAAAGGAAAGGAGGTCGGCAGTTGATCTGCGCTGACGGAATCCATACTGCCTGTCGTGGATTAGACTGTATTTTTCAAGAAATTTTAGTAATTCGGTGTTTATATACTTTTCCATCACTTTCGAGACGACTAAAAGGAAATAATGTAGTTGCTAGGAAGCGCTTTGGATCCTTTTTTGGGGGTGGGTTATACTGGAGCAGTTTTCCAGTTACTAGGGAATATGCCTTTATTGTAAGATATCTGAAACAGTCATCTGTCATTAAGGTTTTGCATTATCAACGTGAATTCAAAATTAACGTGTTGGCAGGAATTATTGACAGATTTATTATAGGTCCTGTCATCTCACCATCTCGTTTAAATGGTTTAAACTACCAAGAGCACTCAGTTACTTTGCCTAATTTATTTGATGAAATTCCAATAGCTGTTAGGCTAAATATGTGGATAGTGCACGACGGTGCACCACCAAATTTCACACTGAACGTCAGAAATCATTTAAATAGCAGATTCTGGAATCTATGAATCGGCAGAGGAAACAATGCTCCTGTAAATTGGCCACGTCGCTCACCGGAGTTAACGCCCATGCTTTTTATGGTGAAGACCTAAGCAGTTGGTATATTCTAGACCAATAAACACCAAAGAAGAATTGTGGGTGCGAGTTCAAAATTCAGTAAACATTTTACGTTTAGATGCGCAGATGATGGATAGGGTGCAGTTCAATTTTCTCCGTAAAATTAATTTTTCTGTAAACGAAAACAAGGTTCACTTTCAACATTTACTTAGAGTGTTATACAACAATTAATAATTTAATAAAACATACTTCAAAATTCTTGGGCCAGTCTTAAACCTGGATAAAGTGTGTTATCGTTCCTATTATGAATTTTAGAACGCAATGAAACACTTAAATTCGATCATCACAGAAACGGCTCCACAAATCAAAATTTACAAGGTATACGTTTTTTGAAGATAACGTATTAGGTAATAAAAACTTCTGATAAGCATTTTGATATACCGAGGCAGAAAAAAGTTATTGAGCTTTAAATGTAAGCAAGGAGCTGCTCTGCAAGGTATATTAAAACTATGATCAAACATGGATTACTCAATCTGAAAAATCTCTGCGTACCAAATTTCATGCAAGTCCTGTTATCACTAAAATAGATAACTGAAAAGAAGTTTCAACAAATAATAACTTCGGCACTATCAACTTATGGACTAAAGTAAATTGGGCTAGATACTGATATTTTAGCCTAAGTAATCTGTCATAGCGTTTTGTACAAACCTTTGGCGGAAATATCTGTATTCTTGTGTTATTTCTAAGACGTGTTGAAACGTGGGAATTTATTTTACAAAGCAATCGATCAGGTGACTAGTAATAGGTGGTGGAGAAACGTTCATACATTTTTTCTTCTAACTATATTTCGCAATATATATATATATATATATATATATATATATATATATATATATATATATATATATATATATATATATATATATATATATATATATATATATATATATATATACTTTCTAACGCGTTTAGCTGTCCTGGTTGTCTAACATTTTTTATTAATTTTAGATTATCTTCATTAACGTGATAATTATTATCCCAAATAAGTCGGGATGATCTAGCTGTAGTACCGTATCGTAATTGGGCTTGGTGTTCTTTGAATCTAATTCCAATCGATCTCATTGATTGTCCGACGTACTTAAGATTACAATCTTTACAACTTATTTAATAAATTGGCGACATTTTGGCCGTGATATCCTTGTCTTTTGGGTTACCTAGCAAGTTTTCTAAGGTATTTTTTGTCGAAAATGTTAGCTGCAAGTTGGCTTTTTAACTTTAATTTAAATTCAACAATGAATTTTTTGAACAAACCCAAGGCACGGCAATGGGCAATCCGTTATCGCCATTTATTATATATATATATATATATATATATATATATATATATATATATATATATATATATATATATATATATATATATATATATATATATATATATATATATATTGTTACGCAATTCTCATAGATATAGATTTTTTTATCTATGATCATCGGAGATCGCCAAAATTTGTTACGTTAAATTGGTGCCAGTTCTCTCGGGATGTGGTCTGTTTAACAAGAGGGGTGTTATTAAATTACATTCCAATTTACACAAACTATATTTTCCTTTAATTAATCCCTGCTATCACAAAATGGATTTATTCTATGGTTTTATATATTTGACTTAAGAAATTCTCTATCAACCATGCTCTATTTCATCTCACTGATAAAATTTTACTGTCAAACACTAACCTCATAGTATCTAACATTCTAGATTGTACTATCACGAAATAAACAATGAACTGTCTCTTTATTATTCAATTTACTATTTCTAACGGGACTTTATTGTAGACGTAATATCTTTTCCAAAAGTGCACGTGCAGTCTTGTTTACATAAAAAATTCAGACAAATGTTAATATTGTCAGCGTTTATTATCTACACAGGCGTTAGGTAACCCAGCCTTTAAACGCTATAAACTATATATAAGTTTGATGAACATTTTGTCTGCTTAATAACTTTACAACTTATCTGTCTTGCCACAGGGTCCTTGACTATGATTGAAATTACCAATTAGATAACTCCATGACCTGACCACTAACAAACCCCCATCAATGTAATTCCAGACTTTCAAAGCCCAACCAGCTATTACTTAAAATTCCCAATCAAAGCTTTCACCATAAAACCAGACTTTGATTCCAGCCATAAAATTACAGGATAATTAACGAAAAACACCACAGAGGGAAAAAATACAGGCATAGGGTTGTTTCATTTATTCAAAATAGAAGACGAGGTTATCTAATACCTAACAGTAATTGTTTCCGACGGTAATTACTTTTATATTTAATTTGTTCATCAACCAAAAGACAATCAATCGACCACAATAATTAATGAAGGAATAAATCTAACAATTGTCTAGAAGTGTTGGAATTTAATGCTGGTGAATTTTCTTTAAAAAAAATTCACTAATCGGAGAATCACGACTTTTGAATTTAAAAAAAATTTCTTCAAATGAGCGCGAATTAGACTCCTATAACCCATATTCAGGGTTAGTTTCAGTTTATATATATATATATATATATATATATATATATATATATATATATATATATATATATATATATATGTGTGTGTGTGTGTGTGTGTGTGTGTGTGTGTGTGTGTGTGTGTGTGTGTGTGTGTGTCACACCGATAAGTCAAAAAGTAATGGGCCAATTTTGATAAAATTTTCCGAGTACTTTCCTTTTGCAAGTGGCTTGGACAAGTTTGTAAGCCAGGAAAATCGGACCAGGGTTTTACCCGAAAATGTAGTGTTTTCTCTCTCGGAAAAAAATTATCTCCGAAAATAACAAAGTAAGGGCAACCAAATTTGGTACGCATGTTTGTATTACAGTGTCAAACACGTAGCAAACTTTAGGTCTCTAAGTTTAATGAGGAAAAAGTTATGGGCGTTTAAAGAAGAAAAAATGGGGTTTTGCGATTTAAAACGTCACAATTGGCAACATTTAGGCAAAGAACCTGAAATAAATACTGATTATGTAAAAAAAATGCCACAAGAAGAGTGTTCTGCAAACCCTTAAGTTTCAATTTCAACCGTCAATTTACTAAATATTTCCTAAAGATCCATTTAAAAAAGACCCTTTCCCTGATGCTTTGGCGGTAGTTTTAGTTGAGTTTATGGTTTATTGGTCTATAATTTTAGAAAAAATTAGTTAATGAGGATCCCGCAACTTTTGAATTTTAAAAATATTTCTTCAAATGAGCGCAAACTATGCCCCCTAAAAACCATATCCGGGTTAACATTCAGTTTTTAACTGTTTACATGTATACAGAGTGACGCATTTCTACGGTAGCGCTCAATATAATTGTTATTATACAAGATACGGGAAAAAAATTTTATACGTTAATTATAGGGTGTCTTGGGCTGCATCTTATAAAATTATTTTGACAACAGGATGACTCATAGGTCGTTGGTAATACCTAAAAAAAAATTTCGCACACCCTTATATTATTGCATTTTTTATCGAAATATGATGCATGTTATTAATTTAAAAAATCGAGACGCAGTAAGTGCGTTTTGGTAGCAAATTTTCATTAAATGCTTCGAATTATAATAACTCAATTTTCTATTAAGCTAAGGTTTGTTGGCTAGGAAACCAGTTTTCTCGGAAACATTTTATATTTATTTACGGAAAATGTTTGTGCATTTTCAAACAATATGTTCTTTTGATAAAGTATGTTACATTATTTCTACTATATACGCTATAGATGCCTGATTGCATTAGAGAGGCATATTTGCTATGAAAAACACCTTTATCTATATCTTTCTACCACCCCAATTTTACCATAGAGTTTTATATATATATATATATATATATATATATATATATATATATATATATATATATATATATATATATATATATATATATATATAAACTTATTGTTCAAATAACAATTTTTTTATGGAAATCATTTTGTAAATTTATCAGCAAATTGTAATTTTGTTTCAAGTTTTAATCACTCAATTTGTTGTTAACCTAGAAACTTCAATTTTGGTGTATAGTAAGCTTCTACTAGGGCAAGATGCTTACCAAATTTCATTGAAATAGGTCTGTTATTGATTGATAAACAACTTTTTCTTCCATAATTACTTTATTTAACAGATCCGATCAGGCTAGATAACGAACTCATCCAAGCTAATAAGGATAGAAAGACCCGTACCGAGTTTCATCAGTATCAGTTAAATATTGTTTAGGTTATCTTTTAGATTCATATATATATATATATATATATATATATATATATATATATATATATATATATATATATATATATATATATATATATACATATATATATATATATATATATATATATATATATATATATATATATATATATATATATATATATATATATATATATATATATATATATTTACACTTATTTAGGTACTTATCTTTTTCTGCATTTTTAACAATAATTCTACAATTCTGACCTTTCACACGGGTTTTAAAAGGTGGTCTGTCTTTTGAATTTAATATGATTTTCGAGCCTGGGAGATGTCTCACTTTCCTTTGTTTCTGATCAAGATAGTTTTGCTTATATCGCTTAGCTTTCAGTGAGTAGTTTTAAGATCTTTATAAACTGTATACCATAGCTGTAGTTTTATAAGCTCCCGATGAAGCACCAAAGTGGGTGTGAAATACAGAGCATGTTTTCACGGAGAAACTGCATCAATCTTGCAAAAATGTTGGAAGTCGATAGCCCTTATTAACACTGTAAGTTAGTAACTAACAAAAACGAGCGTTATGCCCTCTCAGTGTATATATATATATATATATATATATATATATATATATATATATATATATATATATATATATATATATATATATATATATATTATAATGTACTCAGAAGACTTTAATTATTTTTAACAACAATTTAATAAACACAAAGCAAGATAATAACTTTTTAAATCACTACCCTAGTTATATTTGCTTGACAAAGACAAAAAAATAATTTAAATACAGTTAGTTTGCATATATGTCAGATTCAATCTTCTCAACTTCTCCCTTCTTAGGAGGAGCAAAGCCGTCGGTCTTGTGTCCTTGTTATGCTGGGCACGTTGAAGATCCCTACCCTCCTCACAGAAAGGCAGAGGTTCGGCATACGTTCTAGGATAGTGAGGTGAAATTGCTCCCTGGCGTCGATGATTGGCCATAGTCGCAGAAGTAGACCAACGTTGAAGAAACAAACAAAGAAGTTATACTGATAGGAAGACAAATACAAGAGTGCACTAGGAAAGGTAAGAGAAGAAAGAGGCTTGCCTACATAAATTGAGAGTAGGAAAGTAAAACTGACATAATCTGGAACATATTAACCTTTTTACAACAATACTTAAAGGACGCATACTTGGAAAACGGGTAAGGGTGGATCAAGGGGGAGACCTGTGGAAACCCTGGTTCAGTTAATAAAGTGCTGAAACTACAATGAAAAGTTGTGAAGAGACACCCATAGTTTTTATATCGAGAGGACGTCGCATTTGCACTGTGATGTAATAACAAATACATTAATTTCCAATATATGGGATACGTGAGTCAGGTTGTATTTAAGCGGTACTTTAGCAAAAAAAATATCAAATATTTTCAGACGAAAAGCTAGTATAAAAAAATATTAAAAGTATAATTTGCTAAGTAACTCATATCACAAAAAAATGATATTACGATTTTGCATACTACCTTCTTATTAATTTCTTGACTTATTATCTAGCCACTCCAGATAATAAATTCACCTTTTAGCGATTTTTTTGTTTCTAATGAGTCTTTCAACAGCTAATTCTATAAACTCTATTCAGACTTCAATTCATTTTTAACAATTATATTAACTTTTCTCATAAATCAAAAGTACGTGACAGTGTTATTACTTTATAATTTTAGTTTGCAACTAAAGTTCGTAACGACTTAGCTGAATTGAATAAGCAGGAAACTTACTTTATTAGACAAAAGACCAGGTCGGATTATGCCGCATTTTTTCCACTTACTTTCAGACTAAGTCACAGAAATGTTAACTATTTGATAAAAGAGTCACGTCGGAAAGTATTCCGAGACGAAGGCAAATTGGCAGATGACGTTGGGCGTCGCGGCGCGTCTTCAATGCGCTACAGTTGGCGAAATACTGAGATGCGGACGCTGGAGTGAAATCTGCTGGACCACGCTCCCATAGGTGCGTGAATGTAGCGCTATAAACAGGACCTTCCTTCGATACTTATCAGTTAAGCTTATAGATACGTGAACTTGTTGACCATTTATTGATGTATTTCGTTAAAAATGTATCCCACATTACACACATCATAATAGGATTGATGAAATGTAAATCGGTGCCTGATTCTTCACAAGGTACACTTGTAAACCTTCGACTAGTCGCGCGCGGACTCAGAGTTTGCTCCGACAGAATATGCCTAAATATAAGCCTAAACAAACAAAAAATGTTTTTATTGTAAATATGTGTGTTTTCTTTTTAAGAAAGCTGGCATTAATTTTGGTTACTTGTATAACCTATATAGTTAAAACAATGTGCCATGTTTCATAAAAATAACTTTGGGTGAAAATGTACAAAAATTTCCGAAAGTAAACTTAAAGTGTTCCCGGAAAAACTCGATTCTTGGTCAACCTTATAGGTTAATAACAAATTGGGCTATTCAAATATGAAGCATTTGATCAAAATTCGCTACCATAACGCACTTGCTGCATCCAGAATTTCTTTTCTTACAAACATGCATTATATTTCGATGGAAAATGCAAAAAAGCAACAACACAAGGCGTGTTTGATTAACAAAAAAGAAAATTTGTATCACCAACGACTTATGGGCAACCTGTGATTGTAGAAATATTTTTTAGATGTAGCTAAAGACACCCTGTAATTAATATATACAATTTTTTTTTCATATCTTGTATAATAACGGATATATTGAGCTTTATTGATTTTTTACGAAAATTCGACCAAATTATATACCATTAAACGATAAACTCTATAGTTAAGACTACTGCCAAGCATCAGAGAAAGGGTCTATTTGAAATGAGTTTTCTGGAAACATTTTAGTGAAATAAAGGACAATGACGGTTGAAACTAAGACTTCAGAGTTTGTAAAACATCCTTCTTGAGACATTTGATTTCCATAGCCCGTATTAGATTCAAGTTATTTGCCTAAATGTTGGCGATTTTGACGTTTCAAATCGTAACTTTGACGTTTTGAGGAAAACCCAAATTTATTTTTCTTTAAATGCCTATAACTTTTTTGTCTTTTGACTTGCATAGCTAAATTTTCGTAGGTGGCTTACCTATATGGATATAAACCCGTGTACCAAATTTGGTTGCCCTTACTTTGTTAATTCCGGAGATATACATTTTTTTAGAAAGAAAACACAAAATTTTCCGGGAAAACCTAGGCAGATTTTCCTGGCTAACGAACTTATCCAAGCCATTTGCAAAAAGAATTTATTCAACAAATCTAATCAAAATCGACCTATTATTTTTTGAGTTATCGGTGTGATATATATATATATATATATATATATATATATATATATATATATATATATATATATATATATAAATTGAAACTGACCCCGGATATGTGTTCTGGGGTGCCTAAATTTTTTTTAAGAAAATTCACTAATACACTGGACTGATGTAACAACTTGTTTTTACAAGCTAATACAAAGAAGTAACCACAAAATGACACTACACGTTGAAAATAACAAAGAATGCATATACTTAAAACGTATTCAGGCGTCTAAAAATATAATGTAAATTTATACATTGTCTTCGTCTTAAAGGCAGTCGCTACAGATAAAACTAGTGTCCAAAGAACATTACAGGGTTGCGCAGAGGTAAGGCAACTAGGCCATACTGTTTGAACCGGGAAAAGCTCAAGATTTGTAGGATTGCATAACAGATTATTTGCGTAATTTTGTAGCATTGTCGACATTTTTTAAAGCACCCCTTTTTTGGAGGGTGACAACTCTTTAATTCCTTAAACGGCAAGATCGGTCATGAGAGACATTTTTGGAAAGCGTATTCAGCGTACTCTTTGATGGCATTAATTATTTTTAAGGTATCTTTGGCAAGAATGAAAACAATATATATATATATATATATATATATATATATATATATATATATATATATATATATATATATATATATATATATATATATATATATATATATATATATATATATATTCAACCGATAACTCAAAAAACACTTCACTGATTTGGACCAAATTTACGAATTGCTAATGGCTTGGATGAGTTCGTTTATCAAATCTTAACGACCATTTTTTTTTTAATAAAAATTAAAACATATTTTTCAAAACGCAATATCTCTCAAATTGTCTAAGTGTCGTTTGATCATAAGAAAATAAGGTTATTGGAAATTAATAATAAAATAATCCTCGACATCACTTCAGATTCTGTAATGCAATATCTACAATGTTGGACAAAGACAGATGACGTTACCTGTACTGCTATGCTAGTTAAATAAATCGTAGATAAAAATCTAAACAATGGAAGTTGTTGCAAGATGTCAGCCTGGAGAGCACTGTGAGGGATACGACAGTGACGCCATCTCAGGACCAGTTAGTATTTTGTCACGATAGCTCTAATTTACACAACATTTTATAGATAGAGCTGTGTGCAATATACAATCAACTAACAATTGTGTAAATTGTCAGCCTTGGACCATTTCTTGTAGAACCTCGGTGATTCAGGGATAATAACGTGTGCCTCTGAACCGAAGGGTACCGGGTTCGATCCCAGGGTACTCCTTTCACCTTTTCAGTACAAACTGTAAAATTAACATCAACCGAGGTTCTGGCATTGTATTTGAGCAAGTTAAATGTCTGCACGTTCCGCCCTTCGGAGGGGGCGCAAGCCGTCTGTCCCGTATCCATGCGATGTTGGGCACGTTAAAGATCCCTACCCTCCTTACAGAAAGGCAGTGGTTCGGCAAAAAAATTCCAGGATAGTGAGGTGAAACTCCTCCCTGGCGTCGGTGATTGGCCATAGTCGCGAAAATAGGCCGACGTTAAAGAAACAAAACACACACGCCGTTTCTTGCCTAATACCGGGACAAAGTTTGCGTCCAAAAGCGCTAAATTTTAGCATGTGAATGTAGGTATACTATAAACAAAAAATTTCGGATCGCAGCAAGTGCGTTATAGTAGTGAATTTTCATAAGAAACGTACAGTATTATTATACGGCATATTAGTAAAGTTAATACTTTAAATTTAAATGGACCTTGGTTGGGTACTAAATGAAAGGAAAATAACATAATGGGCTTTGCGGATAACTACAAATTTGTTTTAAAAAACCTTTTTTGTTGTTTATTGTTTGTAAAAATTGGAGGGGCTGACTAATACAAAACTATCCAAGCAATTAATAAGGAAAAATGACTGCCATATTTATAATCATCAATGACAGGTACATTCCCTTTGCAAATAATAATTTTTTTTCTGAAAAACTTTAATGAAATTTGTAACACCATTTTTTTAGACACTTGCAGTACATACATATTATTATTATTATTAGTATTATTATTATTATTATTATTATTATTATTATTATTATTATTATTATTATTATTATTATTATTATTATTATTATTATTATTATTATTATTATTATTATTATTTTTATTATTATTATTATTATTATTATTATTATTATTACCTTTATTGCTTAAAATCATACAACATGTTTATTCAATAAGTCTAAGACTTGTGGTGAATATTAACATAATTTTATACATAGTTGCATCCAAAACTGCTTGACAACACTCCAAATTCAACAACCTTAAAATTTCACATTCCAAAAAATTTATTTCCTGTTCCATTTCGTTCCTCTAATGTTTCACCTGATACCTCCATTTACAATTAATACTAATCACCCCATAATACTTTTCCAGCTGCAAACCTTTCTCAACTACCCATATTTTTGCCGAAATTGTAAATTTTGTACGAGACCAAATTTTAATTATTTAGCCCCATATAAAATATCATTTTTTTGAAATAATCGCTAACTGGTCTCTAAAACCGTTATCCAAGGTACATTTAAATCTAAATAATTAGTTTTAATAATATATCTTACTAATAGTGTACAATTCTTATGAAAATTCACTACTATAACGCACTTGCTGCGTCCCGAAAATTTTATTATTTTCAAAAAGTAACAGTAGATAATAAGTGTTAAAAAGAGACTAGGTGCATTATGGTAGCAAATTTTCGTAAAATATTTCAAACGTGATAAGTCAATTTCTATTAAGTTTGAATATTAAATTTTAATACACGGTTAAACCTATATGATAGCTGTTAAATTTAAAAAAAGAACATAATGAGCTTCGCAGGAAACCACAAATGTGTTTTAAAAATTAATTTATTCTTGTTTGAAAAAACTATATCGATTTGGTTGACTAAAGCAAAATCATCCAAGCGATTAATAAGGAAAAATACCTTACAATTTTTAAATTGGCATTTCTGTGGAGAGATCTCAATTGGCACCAACATGTCACATCAATTGCAGAAGCGGCTGCTAAGAAATTTGGTTTCCTTTTCCAGGCTCGCAAATACTTTTCACCAGCTAATCTCTATACTTTATATACTTCACAAATACGGCAAAACCTCGAATACTGCTCCCACATCTGGGGTGCCGCTGCCGATTCTACGCTCGCTATCCTGGACTCCATCCAAAAGAGAGCTATACTTCTCTTCGGTGACCCTGCCCTTACCCAAAGGCTGCCATCCCTTGCCCACTGACGTGCCGTTGGTGACCTCTCTCTCTCTCTCTCTCTCTCTCTCTCTCTCTCTCTCTCTCTCTCTCTCTCTCTCTCTCTCTCTCTCTCTTACAGATATCTGCACGGGCACTGCTCGGAGGAGCTCTCTTCCATAGTTGCTCCACCTGCTGCCCACCACAGATCTACCAAGGGAGCAGAGCGAATACACCCTTTTACGGTCCAGATCACCAGACATAGAACATCTTATTATACCCGCTCTTTTGCCCCGAGGACTTCCAAGTTGTGGAACTCCTTTCCGGCACATCCTTCTCCTCCGAACCTCCAAACCTTCAAGTCCAGAAATAACAAGCTGCCTCTTTCCTACTTGTCGACACCCACGGTACGATAGTATTTAGGCTCTGAGCCCTCGTGGTGTGTTGTTGAAATAAATAATAATAAAAGAAATTGGCAGGTCCATTCTTTTTGTAAATACAAAATGAATTTTCTTTTGGAAAACTTTTGTAACTTTACTAAAATTTGTAACACAAAGATTTTTTTGAAGAGACTTGTAGTACTTACATATACCAAATCTTAATTTTATAGCTTCATAGAAACTTGAGTTTTAGAGATTTAAAGTTTCTTCTCAAAAGCTGAGCACATAATTATATATATATATATATATATATATATATATATATATATATATATATATATATATATATATATATATATATATATATATATGGTCGCGCATTGAAAACGAAAGACACTTTAGAATTCGATGTCTATAGAAAAGAAACCACTACCTTAAGCTACATCCCGAGCGACTCACATCATACATACGCACAAAAAATGGCCAGTCTGAATTTTTTAGTAAATCGGTTAATTAATTTTTCTTTAAACAAAAGTAGATATACCAAAGAATTAAACTATATTAAGAACGTGGCCGAATATAACGGATACACTGATTGCCTAGTGGAAAAATTAATCAATAAACAGAAAACAAAGAAAATGTTAACGGAATCAACGACGTTCAGAAGAGAAAAATCGGAAAAAAACTTTGTTTGCTTACCATTTGAACCTAGAATCACGAGGGGTCTAGACAGCATTTTCAAAAAAATCGACTTGCAGCTAACATTTTCAACAAAAAATACCTTAAAAAACTTGCTAGGTAACCCAAAAGACAAGGATAGAGCGGACAAAATGTCGGGAACTTATGAAATTAGTTGTAAAGATTGTAATGTTAAATACGTCGGACAAACAAAAAGATCGATTGGTATAAGATTCAAAGAACACATATCCCAATTACGTTACGATACTGTAGATAAGTCTGTCGTCGCCCGACATATATGGGATAATAATCATCACGTTGATAAAGATAATCTGAAACTAATAAAAAATGTTAGAAAACCAGGACACCTAAACGGGTTCGAGAGCGTATATTTTGCGATATATAGTTACAACAAAAAATGTATGAACACTTTACCAGCGCCAATTACGAGTCACTTGATCGATTGCTTTGCTAAATAAAATTCCCACGTTTTCGGTACGTTTTTACCGATAACATAAGTATACACTTATTGCCGCCAAAGGAACCGCTGTTAATTTAGCTGTCGTTGAACTTTTTCAAAACTATTACAGATGGACACTTTTTAGATAAAGCAGTAGGGATAGCGCAAAGACCTGGTCCGGCGATAAAAATACAATACACTGTGGAATTTGCCTACGACTAGTGTCCCATCTCGGTTCGATCTCTTTACCTGAGATCCGGTATATAAGTTGATGTTAGTTTTTTAAGTATTTAGAATGTTTCATCCTCTGATGACGCTAACTTGGTTAGTGAAACGATCGTCAGGTCTTTTAAAATGTGTTGTGGTGATTTGGGTTCTCCAAGTGTACTTATCAGTGCTCATCACAGGTTCCAATCTTCACTTAGGTACATTGTAATAATTAATTTTTTTCTGAAAAACTTTTGTTACTTTAATGAAATTTGTAACACATTTTTTTATTTAAAGACCCTTACAGTACTTACATATTATATCTAAGACTAATTTTTAATTTTTTAGCTCCAGACAAAATATAAATTTTTTCAAATAATCACTAACTGGGACTCTAAAATCGATATCCAAGGTCCATTTAAATTTAAAGATATAGTTTTAATAGTATGTCTTACTAATAGTATACAATTTTTATGAAAATTCACTACTATAACGCACTTGCTGCGTCCCGAACTTTTTACTTATAACATTGTCATCTAAACGTCTGACTACAAATTGAAAACTGATTGTGCTTTAAATTGGAAATATGTGTAAATTTTTTTCGTCTATAGCTTTTTTACACCCCGAGAACGATACAGCAAATCGTCGACATAAGAGACAATCCATTTTCCGTAATATTCACGTACATAGAAAATATGTTCCACTTTTTCAAGATGTTATATAAAAATATAAGCCGCTGTTTTTTCATCTAGACAAAAGCTAACCTCGAACACAGAAGTGTAAAGGAGCTCAGTTGTAAAATCTCCAAATATCACCTCAACATATCACACCTTCACCCTCTCTCTATCTGTGCCCGTAGCTATTCTGTAAAACTCATTACGTTAAGTTTTCCATGGCACTATATGAAAAAGTCACAAAACTGGTGAGAACCGCTCTCAAATGATTTAGCTTAACGGCGTATTTCAAGAAATTTTAATATTATTTGCCTACAGATGTAGCTAGTTTTTTTACAAACGGCTGATTTTATGGTAATAGCAGCTGCAATGCGGTACGCTACGATAATTCAAACCGATATGGTTTACTTGCTGAAATTCTCTCAGTTTTTCTCGTATTTGATATATTCTCGTTTTTTTTTTGTTTTTTTTTGGTTTACTAAAAGCTCAACAACGAGACAGTCGGACCGTTTATCGATTTGTTGCCTTAAACAATTATTTTAACCACTAACTAGCTTAAACATCAAGATTTAACATATCCTTTTCGAATATATGTGGCCTAAATTCTAACCTGAACTCCGTCCATCATTTCCTCCAGGTTAACAGGCCCCAACTCCTCTTCCTCACCGAAACCAAAATCAATGCCAAAACAGACACTAATCACCTCAATTTCCCGGGGTATGAACTCCTTACTTCCTTTAGATTGCATGGAGGCGTGTGCGCATACGTCCGTAGCAATCTACCCTGCACCAGACTCCCAAATTTAGAAGCTGGAAGAAAAGACATACTATGGATAAAACTCTCTCTCAAGGCTGCAACTAAATTCATCTGTTGCATTTACCGGTCACCTTCTGACAACAACTTTGTCCAGCTCTTTGACTACCTTTCTGAAAAAACTGATTTCAGAATATCCTTCCTCCGTGGTCACTATTCTTGGTAACTTCAATGTCCATAATAATGAATGGCTAGGATCTTCAAAAACCGATCCACAATGGAGAGCAGCGGAAGCCTTTGCAGTCAGCAGTTCTTTAGCCAATATGGTTCAGCAACTTACTTACTTTCCTCGTATCCCAACACACAGCTCTAATCCCTTGGAACTCTTTCTTACTACACAACCTGAATGCTATAAGATATCAGTCACCGCCCCCCTTGGTCGCTCAGACCACGGCATGGTCACTGCTTCCTGCGCAATGCAACCCGAGGTCACACAGTCATCACACCCACGTATCGTTTGGCACTACAACTCCGCAAACTGGGACGAAATGCGGGATTACTTTTCCTCATTTCCATGGGCGTCTGTCTGCTTCTCTCATCCTGACCCCTCTGATATCTCACAAAACGTCACCGAAATTATTCAAGCTGGCATGGAATTATTTATCCCACGTACACAGAAAATCTCTTCAGCCACCCAAAAGCCCTGGTTCTCTAAATCCTGTGACAAGGCCAGACTTTAAAAGGTTAAAGCTCACAAAACGCTTCTACACAATCCCAGTAAAGAAAATCGTCAATTATTTAACGACGCAAGAAACCGCTATGTCCGCATTCTTTCTGAGGCAAAAAACTCGTTTAATAACCACATCAAAAACAAAGTCCTCTTAAGCTAACGACGGCAAACCCTTCTGGACTCTTGCTAAATCTATTGGGAATAATTTCTACAAAAGCACGTTCCCACCTCTTGTCTCAGGGGATGAAATTGTTTCTACCGCCCTGGGCAAGGCTGAACTTTTGGCTTCGTTGTTCGCCGGCAATTCAACTCTCAACCCACCTCCAAATGTTCAACCTCCAACAGTCCCCAATGTCGCGCATAAAATGACGGATATCATTTTCAAAACTAAAAAGGTACGAAAGATGCTCTCTTCTCTTAATACCAGGAAAGCCTGTGGCCTTGACGAGATCCCAGCAATTGTTCTCAAAAAATGCGCACCAGAGCTTGCTCCTGTCCTGACTCGTCTGTTTCAGATATCTTATAATAAAGGCATATTCCTGAGTAACTGGAAAACTGCTCGAGTACAACCCATCCCCAAGAAAGGATCCAAAGCGCTTCCTAGCAACTACAGGCCTATTTCTCTCCTTTCAGTCGTCTCTAAAGAGATGGACAAGTATATAAACACCGAATTACTAAAATTTCTTGAAAAACACAGTCTAATCCACGACAGGCAGTATGGATTCCGTCAGCGCAGATCGACTGCCGACCTCCTTTCCTCTGCAACCCATTCTTGGAACTAGTCCATGGAACAACACGGTGAATCCCAGATTGTTGCTCTAGACATATCCAAAGCATTCGACCAGGTCTGGAACGCATCGCTGCTTAATAAACTTCCGGCCTATGGCCTACCACCAAAACTCTGTATGTGGACAGCAAATTTCCTCTCCAACAGGAGCATATCTGTTGTTGTGGATGGCCATTCCTCTAAACTGTATACAATTAATGCAGGAGTTCCTCAAGGTTCAGCTTTAGCCCCTACTTTATTTCTTCTCCACATCAATGACCTCCTCTCTAGCACATCCAACCCAGTTCACAGCTACGCGGACGACAGCACCCTCCATTCAAATCTACAATATTCTAAGCCTGTCTTTTTAGTCGAATTAGATGAGGATCGCAGACTCATGGAGGGTTCTGTCTCCGTGGATCTCCAAAAAATATTAGACTGGGGAAGTATAAATCTTGTACAATTCAACCCCACCAAAACTAAGTCTTGCTTTCTTTCTCACAAGAGATACACCAGCCCTAGACCAATCACAATGAACAACCGAGTTATTCAAAGTAATGAGCCCTTTTCTCTTGTTGGCATTTCTGTGGATCGAAATCTTAATTGGCACCAACATGTCACATCAATTGCAGAAGCGGCTGCTAAGAAATTAGGTTTCCTCTTCCGGGCACGCAAATACTTTTCACCAGCTAATCTCTATACCTTATATACTTCATAAATAAGGCCAAACCTCGAATACTGCTCCCACATGTGGGGTGCCGCTGCCGCTTCTACACTCGCTATCCTGGACTTCATTCAAAAGAGAGCTATACGTCTCATCGGTAACCCTACCCTCACTCAAAGGCTGCTATCCCTTGCCCACCGACGTGCCGTTGGTGACCTCTCTCTCTTTTGTAGATATCTGCACGGGCACTGCTCAGAGGAGCTTTCTTCCATAGTTCCCCCACATGCCCCCAACAGATCTACCAGGGGAACAGAGCGAATGCACCCTTTTACTGTCCAGGTCACCAGACTTAGAACATATTGTTATGCCCGCTCTTTTGTCCCGAGGACTTCCAAGTTGTGGGATTCCTTGCCGGCACATGTTTTTCCTTCTCCTCCGAATCTCCAAACCTTCAAGTCCAGAATTAACAAGCTGCCTCTTTCCTCCTTGTCAACACCCACGGTACGATAGTATTTAGGCTGTAAGCCCTCGTGGTGTGTTGTTGAAATTAAAAAAAAAACTACCAAAGACAAGGCCGTAGATAATTGTGGTAAAGCGGGTAATTACTCCCTTCCCCATAGGAATAGAAATATAATTGGAAAAATAAGTTGTAATAAGAATGCGAAATAGGTAGAAACATTTTCTAAATGTTGGAACAAGAAGTATATGATATAAAATTTTTCAGTTTGCAATATTCAATAACGTAATTCTCTGTCCCTATCTGTTAACTGGAATCAGTAAATACCATCTAATCAAGTATTTACTAATATATTGCTTTACTTGTGGCTTTCCTATTACCATACCATACATAACAAATTGAAGTGAATGGAAGCGGTTTTTAGAAGTTTGGAACGATTTATTTTAATTTATTAAGGGTGTCGAGAGTTACGCGAGTTCCATTTTTTTAATATTTTGCCCCTGCTGGCGGCATGATATAACAATAAAGAATAGTATTCTTCTTTGGGTGTAATCTTCACTAATGGAGGTTAGCAAATACAACAGCAAACTCCTCTCTATCCTCCGCCGGTCTCATCAAGTTCTCAAAGCCCAGACCTGCCCAACATCTTATTTTTCTCAGTCATGACAGTTTCTTTCTGCCTACACTTCTTTTCCCCTCTCGTTTATCTATAATTACGAGCTGGGGGATATAATATTTGGGATTGCGCAATAAGTGGCGCAGATATGCTGTCTTCCTCCGCTTGACAACCTAGAGAAGCTCTCTGTCTCTGTTCACTCTGCGTAAGACCTCTTCATTTCGCACTCTTGCTGTCCATGGGATTGTTAGTATGCGCCGATAGACCCACATCTCGAAAGCTTCCAGTTTATTCATGCTCGTTATTTCTAAGGTCCATGTCTCTACTGCATACAGAAGGACTGACCATATGTAGCATTTTGCTAACCTTAACCTTAGGTTTATGTCGAGATGCGAATCGCAAAGAGGGCTTCGTATTTTTGTAAAGTTGCTTTAGGCTTGTGCAATTCTGGAAGTTATTTCTTTTTCTGGGTTTAATTGGCGGCATATCCAGCATCCCAAATATTTATAATGGTTGACCTGTTGTAATATATTATTATTTATAATGAAGTGTATAGGTACATTCTGTCTCCTATGCATTACCATTATTTTCGTTTTCCTCTCGTTGATCCGCATTCCAAATTCCGAACATGTCTCATTTAACTGATCTAGAATATTTTGTGAGCCGCTATCCGTATCTGCCATTAATACGGTGTCGTCGGCGTATCTAATAGTGTTTATCCGAACGCCATTTACTTTTATACCTTCATTAACTTTCTCAAGAGCCTTTTTGAACAGAAGCTCGGAATACAGATTAAACAACATCGATGACAATACGTATCCCTGTCTTACTCCTTTCCCAATATTTATGCTGTTAGAAGTTTCGCCCTCTATTCGAATTTTAGCCACTTGATACCGGTATAAGTTTTTGATTAATGTTAAGCTCTTGCCATCTAGACCTATATTTCGTAGGGCGTCTATCAATTTCGGATGCTTCGCTCGGTCGAAGGCCCTCTCAAAGTCGACAAAACGGAGAAAGATGTCCCTGTGTTGATCGTAACACTTCTGACACAACACTTGTAGGCTAAACAGTGCTTCTCTTGTCCCCATACCACTCCTAAAACCGAACTGATCATGTCCTATCTCTGCTTCGCATCTTCTAAATAACCTGTTATGTAATAGTTTTAATAGTATCTTAAGCGCAAAGACTTATCAGCCTAAAGTCCTCGCATCTGTGGGAGTGTGGTTGTTTTGGCAAGGTTACGAAGATCGACTCCACCCATTCGTCAGGTATTCTTCCTGTCTCGTAAATTTTATTAAACAAGGAGACAAGTAAGTCGAGGTTGTTCTCGTTTATCAGTTTCAATATCTCCGGGTAAATTTCGTCGGGTCCTGGGCTTTTATTTATTTTAAGCTGTTTAATGGCGACTTCTACTTCCCTCTTCAGAATTGTTGGGCCTTCGTCGTTCTCGACTAAAAGTTATGTGGTTCTGTCCTCTTCGAATAGGTTCTTGATATAACTTTCCTATTTCTTCAATTTATCTTGAGTGCTCTGTATTAGATGTCCGTTGTTGAATAGTATAGTATCGGGTATTTTACTCCCTATTCTGTGCTGGCTCTGCCACAATGTCGAGAATAAATAACAGGTTCTAATAATACTAACATGTGGACGCCACTACTTCAGTTCATGAAGATAGAAGCTACCGTTCTTCCATTCTGATAATTTAGGAATCTGAGACTCGCCCTAGCAGGTTGAAACATATACAACAATGAATCACGTTCTCAGTCCTCAGTGCTCGTCTCGTAGACTTCCGGTCATATTTTCAACTTTCTAAAAAACTGTAAGGCTAGATGTATTCTCGCCACAACTAGAACCGTAGACCGGTTTCGCTCTAATTAGACCTCTTCAGTACGGTATACTAATTGTAGAGAAAATACACCTATAAAATGAAACGGCTATGGTAGCCAGCCTTCCAACACTGAGTGGTAGACACGAAGTAACGTGCCGCCACCTAGTCGCGGAACCTAGTAGTATGTTGTCGCGCCAGCTCCAAAAAATTAATAATGGAGACTGTATACAACCTAAAAACAATTCCGTAAATTGTCAGCCCTGACCCATTTCTACCCTAATATAGAGACAATGTATGTAAGGATAGATGCATTTTCCACAATTAGAACCGTAGATCGGTTTCGCTCTAATTATAGCTCTTCAGTAAGGCATACTAATTGTAGCGAAAATACACCTGTAAAATAATACTACACCCCTATAAAATACAACTATAAAATTGTGTCGAGAATACCTCTAGCCTTACATACTTTGTCCCTATATTAGAGTAGAAATGGGCCAGAGCTGAGAATTTACTGAATTGTTAGTTGGTTGTATACAGTCTCTATTTTTTAACAATTTGTGTTATTTGGAGCTGGCATGACAACATACTACCTGGTTACGCAACTAGGTGACGGCATTTTACTTCGTGTCTACCACTCACTTAGTGTTGGAAGGCTGGCTACCATAGCAGTTTTATGTTATAGGTGTATTTTCGCTACAATTAGTATGCCGTACTGAAGAGCTCTAATCAGAGCGAAACCGGTCTACGGTTCCAATTGTTGCGAGAATTCATCTAGCCTTACATACTTTGTCCCTATATTAGGGTAGAAATGGGCCAGGGCTGACAATTTACTGAATTGTTAGTCGGTTGTATACAGTCTCTATTTTTTAATACTTTGTGTTATTTGGAGCTGGCGTGACAATATACTACTTGGTTCCTCAACTAGGTGGCGGCACGTTACTTCGTGTCTACCACTCAGTGTTCCTAAAAGAGTTCTTTTAGTGCAAACATGGTTGTTTAGTGTCCATAATAAAATAAGCAAGCCTGTTCCGACTTCGACTGTCATAAAAGTAGAATCATTTTTGGTTAAATTGTTGTGAAATGTTAGTAATTAATAAATAATGTTTAATGTATAACAAGTTACTCTGAAATATCACATAAAAAGTGTGTTTCCGAATTTTCCTGAAAGAAATTAATTTAGCAATGTGTCGGGTAAAAAGCCTCTTAGATAATTCTCGTAAAAAGTCCTTTATATGAATTTCGTGTAATATTACTTAAGCCAATTTTTGTAAAAATTACTACTTTCTCTGAAAGGGGTTGTTTGAAATTTCCATGTAACATTTTCTTTTATATTCTTCTCAAAAAGCTTTTTCTCGATAATTATATCCTGGAAAGTGCAGCTTTTTTGTAAATTGCTTAAATGGATTCATTCGCCAGGAAAATCGGACTAGATTTTCCGCCACAATTTTGTTGATTTTCGTCAAAATTTTATATTTCTCTAAAGAATAAAGTTCTTTTAATTAAATATCGTACATGGTTTTTATTGTAAATGTTATATCATCTACCAAATTTGATCTCTTTTATTAACCAGAAGAGATTTGGAATTAAAAACATTTTTTTCAAAATTCACTACCATAACGCACTTGCTGCGTCTAGACTTTTTATATTGTAATAAAAATCACTTAACTACATATTACGCGTATGCAGTCATATATAACAAATAATGACATGAAAGTATGACATTTGTTTTGTGAGCAAAAATGATTAATAATTCTTCTTTTTTGATAAAATCTTCTACATCTTATACTCTTATACAGGTGCTCCCTAAGACAAAGGTTCTTAATGTTCTTTCGAGGATTCTTAGAAACCCCACCAAACGACACGACTATTGAAATCACTCGGACACTATCTGCCCTCCATTGTATCTTTTCTTGTATCTCGACGTCTTTGTACTTGATGATCTTCTCGTCGTACTTTATCGCTAGATTATTATTAGTCGGAATGGTCACATCCATCAGCGTCACTTGGTTGCATAATTTATCCAGTATTATTATATCTGACCTGTTGTGAGCAACTTGTTGATTTGTGAGCACCGTCTGATCCCAGTACAACCTGTATTCTGAGTTCTCTAGAACAGGCTCAGGATTGTATCTATAGTAGAGCACCCTATCAAGATTTAAATGTCCCAGTTTCAGAGCCAGTTCTTGATGAAGTATTTTAGCAACTGCGTCGTGCCTCTTTTTATACTCCGTTGCAGCGAACGCTTGACATCCTCCGGTGACGTGCTGTATAGTCTCTGATGACTGACACCCAAATCTACCTTTGTCATATTGGACCGGATTATCTGCAACTACATACTTCAGGTAGTTTCTTGTTGGGATGGCCTGATCTTGCATGGCCAGCGAAAACCACGATATCTCTGGAAACATCTGTCCGGACACCAACTAGTAGTTCGACGCCAACTTGTCGACATGTGCCTGTCTTATCCTGATGTGGCCCATGGAGAGGGTTCTGCATCCAAGATTGCAGCTTGTCCTGATCAGTTGGTTGGTGACTTTGTATTTCACTTTCTTTCAATTGTAGCGATGTTGAATCATCTTCCTCGCATATGGCACGGTATAGCTCAGAAGTAACCGCCCGCTTGTGGAAATACGAGTATGTACGTAGGTTCAATATCTGCTGGTCTAGCTGTTTATCAATATCCAACACTTCTCTTCCACCTTGGTGTTTACGTAGGGTTACTCGCTCGATAGCACGAGGGTGGTGCTTTTAGTGAATTTTTATTTTAAATAATTCACTAATAGAGAGGCAGCGATGATGAGACTTTGTAAAAATTTTTTTAAATGAGCGCGAACTAGGACCCCTAGAACCTATATCCGGGGTTGGTTTCATATATATATATATATATATATATATATATATATATATATATATATATATATATATATATATATATATATATATATATGTGTGTGTGTGTGTGTGTATCCAACCGATAACTCAAAAAATAATTAACCAATTTTGAAACTCGGCAAGGTCTTTCGCAAGGCAACATATTCATAAAATTTCATTAAAATAACTTTGTAATTTTCGGAGAAAAAATTTTCTCCAGCGGAAACTCAAAATTTTCCTAGAAAACCTTGTCGGATTTTCTTGGCTAACGAACTCATCCAAGCAATTGGAAAGGTTTTCCGGGAAAATTTTGAGTTTCCTCTCGAAAGAAAATTTTTTTCTCCGAAAATTACAAAGTTATTTTAATGAAATTTTACGAATATTTTGCCTTGCGAAAGACCATCCTACGCACCAAAATTCAACTTTCTAAGTTTATAAAAAATCGAGTTTTTCAATTTTTTTTTTTTTTGAAAAAAAAATTTTCTCCGAAAATTACAAATTTAGTTTAATGAAATTCGGTGAATACGTTGCCTTAGGAAATACCTTACTACATACCAAAATTGAACTTTCTAAGCTAATAGAAAATTGAGTTATTCAAATTTGAAGCATTTACTAAAAGTTCACTACCATAACGCACTTGCTGCGTCCCGAACTTTTTTTGTATTTTGTTAGGAGTGTTCGCACCTTTCATTATAGAGTTTCGATGTCCGTTTTGCTCCAGTTTACAATCCCAGATGAATACCTAAGTGCAGAAAATGCATATGTATTTAATGAGTGAAGATTTGAACCTGTGATGGGCACTGATAGGCATAATTTGGAAAACCAAGTTCATCACAATACAGTTTTATAATAACAGTAATAATAATAATAATAATAAGATAACGAAGAAAAAAGATAACCAGAGCACAACAGCCATAGTATACCTGAGGCAAAGAAGGTGAAGCTAATGAAACAGAGAATGAAACAACAGATAAAAGAAGAACGAATTACAAAATGGAAGACCAAACCATTTCATGGACAAATAGCAAATGAGGCCGTCAAGGAAACCATCCATCAAAATAACTCATGGGCGTGGCTCACCCATGCAAATCTCAAGACCGAAACGGAAGCTCTGATAACTGCCTGCCAAGTCATCGCAACAATTTATGTGAAAGCTAAAATAATGAGGACCGACACAGACCCAAAATGCAGACTATGTCGGTCTTTCAATGAAACCATCCACCATTTTGTTGCGGGCTGTCCTATACTAACAAAACATTCGTATCTGGAGCGACACAACACAGTAGCCAGGCAGCTCCACTGGAACATCTGCAAACACTACAAGATAGATGTAAATGAAAAGTGGTACCAACACACCCCGGACTCTGTAATAGATGCTGAAGATGTGATAATCATATGGGACACACAAGTGCATACAGATAGAAAAATAGTTGCAAACAAACCAGACCTCATGGTTAAGGATAAGAAGAAAAAACATTGCCTAATCATAGACGTGACTATACCTTCTGACCCCAACATCACACAGAAGGAAGCAGAAAAGATGCTTAAATATAAAGATCTGCAAATTGAGACACAGCGCATGTGGAACCTGAAGGCCAAAATAATTCCCGTCATCATCGGAACCACCGGACTTATTTCCAATGCCACCACCAATTTCATGAAGGTAGTTCTAGGAAAACACCATCTCCTGCTAATGCAAAACGCGGTGGTCCTGAGCACGGCGCATATAGTAAGGAATATACTATGATACTTCCTGACATCCAGACGCAGAAGCAACACCCTAGGTGCACGGAGTGCACACGGTGTTGTTCAACTCATGTAGAATAATAATAATAATAATAATAATAATAATAATAATAATAATAATAATAATAATAATAATAATAATAATAATAATAATAATAATAATAATAATAATAATAATAATAATAATAATAATAATAATAATAATAATAATAAAAAATATGCATACATACAATTTGGAGAACCCATTTCATCACAATACAATTTTGTGCCTGACGATGAATCAATGCATCCCTCTGATGACGCTAAGTTTGTTAGCGAAACCATCAT
This sequence comes from Tillus elongatus, assembly GCA_964006375.1. Taxonomy (NCBI): domain Eukaryota; kingdom Metazoa; phylum Arthropoda; class Insecta; order Coleoptera; family Cleridae; genus Tillus; species Tillus elongatus. The sequence goes on along the minus strand of OZ023268.1, from coordinate 120,039,383 downwards.
CAGGTCTAAAACTAAATTGTGGTGAAATGGGTTCTCCAAATTGTACTCACGCATATGTATTATTATTATCTATTTTTATATTTATTATTATTATTATTATTATTATTATTATTATTATTATTATTATTATTATTATTAGTAGTAGTAGTAGTAGTAGTAGTAGTAGTAGTAGTAGTATCATTATTGTTATTCTATTATACAAAACAGAGAGTCAAATTCTGTATTTAAGAACAAAGACCGCGTAAAGGAAGCATCTAATTTAGTATAATAGCAAAAAGCGATGTATTTATAGACATGCCCTTTTGGCATTTCAAAAGATACAAAAGCACAAAAGTGATGTCAAATAATACACGCAGGTGAACTCGGATATTCAAATGTTTGCGCTTCTATATACATGTACTTCAAATGTACATACAAAACAGCATATGGTTCTACTTAGTTTCCGGAAAAATATTATTAATTTGTGTCTCAAAGATACCTACCATCTTGTTATAAACGGTTCGCTTAACTTAGAATTCACATTTGATTTCTTGTAAAGGAAAAGTTAATATAATTGCAAAATTCGATGCAAGTAACTCTAAAGTTAGTATAATTATCTCTGTATACTTGTAATGCTTTCTCAAGCAAAACAACATGGTTGGTTGGGTTCTAGATTGTGCTGTTGGTGAACTTTTCAACATAATTGTGCCGAAATATATTGTGATACATATATAATTTAATTCCTCCAACTTGGGAGCCTACTTCTCAAGATTAGATTCTTTACAAGTTCTAAGATCACTCTACTGCTCAACACTTTTAGCGAATTTTCATTAAGAAAAATTTGCTAATAGAGTGGTCACGATGGAAAGCTTTTGAAAAAATGTCTTCAGATGAACGCGAATTTGGGTCCCTAGAACCCAAAACCAATGTCCGTTAAAATTTTTATTTGTTTATATATATATATATATATATATATATATATATATATATATATATATATATATATATATATATATATATATATATATATATATATATATATATATATATATATATATATATATATATATATATATATATATATATATATATATATATATATATATATATATGTGTGTGTGTGTATGTATGTATCCGAGCGACAACTCAAAAAATACGAAACTTGGCAAAAATCTAACTTGTGCGAAAACCAAGGTCAAGTTCGTTAATGAGCCTTTATGCTCAAGTTTTTCCGGTGGAAAGTCGGGGAAAACTTTTTGAAAACGCTATATTTTTCTAAGTATCAGAGTAACTGGAATGAGACTTTACATGTGGCTAGAAATATTGCAAATAAACCTATGAATGAATGAATGAATGAATTTTAAATAATTTGGTATACCATATTTAGAGTTATTTCCAAATTAAAAATAAAATCCCAAAGACATGCGTTGAAACGACTTAATGGTTAAAATCCTATGCCTGACAGACAGGGTAGTTAACTGCCACGCGTATATTAATTCATAAAACAGGTATAAAGCATACATCAACGGTAACCAAACTAAATATATATATATACCAGGCAGAAAACATACTATCCGAACCAACAATGGTGAAATTTCGGCCGCAATTATGGAAAATGACAGACGACATGAAATTAAAAATTTGCCGATTGATTGTTATTTAACTGGGCGATTCAATCAATTATTAAAATACACTATATTTGTAGCTGTATTAACGGCCCCAAACACAGTTTTAGCGCAACATAGATATATTATGTTGTCGCATAATATAACAGAAATTTTAATATAATCGAGCCAAGTCTCTATAAAAATGATTCTACATAAGACGTCATATAAGACCGAAACAGTCGTGGGATGTATTTCAATGGCAATTCTACTAATTCTGTAATTAATTAATTATGTATACCTTAAATATAATATTCCGGGCATGAAGCTGATCTAAAGTATCACGCAAATAAAACCTTTGTTGACGTCTGACTAGATAGCGCAGGGGGGGGGGGGCGCTTGCCTCCTAAGCAGAGGGTTAGGCGATCCAATCCAGCTCGATAAATGTATGTTTTTTTAATGTTTTATGTTGACATTTGGAGAAACAATAGTACAGAGATTTCATACGTTTTAAACAAGATCTCATTTTTGTTTAAAACGCGTAAATAAGTTTGTCACCTTTGAGTATGAAATTATAATTTTGTTTATGTTATAATTGTTATTGAAAAAACCGGTTTGATTAGGTTGACTAAAACCAAATCATACTGGCGATTAATAAGGAAAAATAACTGTTACGTTTATAATTTGGCAGATACTTTTCTAAATAGGAATTAAGTTTACTTCTGGAAATCTGTATAACTTTAATGAAATTGGTAATACAAGTTTCTTCTAAAGAGACTTGCACTATCTACAGATATAGCAACATTTAGTTCTTTACCTTCATAGAAAATTGAGTTTTGGGCATTTTCTCAAACGGAGTTAGAACGCAAGATTTTTTTGATAATAGAGAGATATCGATGGTAACACTTTCGAAAGAATTCTTCAAATGTGCGCGTGCTAGGGCCTCTAAAATCGATCTTCGAAGGCTCTGCAGGTTTAAAGTATTAACTTTACTAATATGCCGTATAATGCACAATAAACCAAAGGTTGCGGTGCTGTAGGGGCGGCGAGGCCGCGGACGAGCCCTGAGGGAGGAATGTATATATATATATATATATATATATATATATATATATATATATATATATATATATATATATATATATATATGCCGTATAAAGGCAGTGTACAATTCTTATGAAAATGCGCTACTATAACGCACTTGCTGCGTCCCGTAATTTTCAGCTTTGCCACGTATGCGCTACCATTAATTATATCCTGAAGCAGAAAATGTCCAAATGTAGGAAGTGCGTTATGGTAGGAATTTTCCTATAATGTTTTAAATTATAAGGATTCAATTTCCTATAAGTTATAATATGTAGTTTTGGTACTTTTTAAAGCCTCTACAGAATTGAAATGGGTACCAAATATTATAAAAACAATTTAGTTATTTTCAGAAATACAAATTGTTTAGGAAAACTGATAATTTAGCTATTTTATTTATAAATATATAAAATAATTTCTAACTCTAAATATCGTTTGTTATAAAAGAATCGAAGCTTACTTCAATAAATATAACGTGCTTTAGAACTGTGAGTTTAGCTTTACAGCAAAAAATTAACCGATGATGCTATGTTGCATCTAGATATAACAGTTTTGGGTGCCTAACATGAGGGTTTGTTCTCCCACTAAGAATGGAGCACAAGTACATTTTTCCAGTGAAGTTAAATATGTAGGGATCTTCTTAGACCAAAAACTGAACTTGAACACACACGTGCAATATAGCGAGGGCGTCAAGGACAATATGGACTTGCAGCAGCCGTGTCGGAAAGGCATGGGGCTGAATCTCAGAATAGTATATTGGATATACCAAACTGTAGGTAAACCACATATCATCATAAACTAGGTGGCGGCACGTCCACCACTCACTTAGTGTTGAAAGGCTGGCTATATGATAGCCGTATTACTTTAGGTGCATTTTTGCTACAATTAGCATGCCTAACTGAAGAACTCTAATGAGAGCGAAACCGGTCTACGGTTCTAATTGTTGCGAGAATGCATCTAGCCTTACATACTTTGTCCCTATATTGGGGTAGAAATGTGCCAGGGCTGAAAATTATCTAAATTGTTAGTTAGTTGTATACAGTCGCTTTTTTTTTTAAACTTTGTGGTATTTGGAGCTGGTGTGACAACATACTACTTGGTTCCGCAACTAGGTGGCGGCACGTGCACCACTCACTTAGTGATACATTAAAGGTGTCACCGACAAAATCAACCGAAATTTTTGAATTCATAATATCAAAACTATATTCAAACAGAGCAAAAACTGTCAAGTCTGATAAAAACTCCCAAGGATATGATTCCAAATGAATCTCACGGAGTTTACGAAATTGCTTTTTCTGACTGTTCCCGAACTTATGCAGGACAAACAAATGTATATGTATCACACCGATATCTCAAAAAATAATTGTCTGATTTTGATAAAATTTGACATGTTGGAACGTACCTTCCTTTGGTAAGTGGCTTGGATAAGTTCGTTAGCCAAGAAAATCGAACCAGGTTTTCCGGGAAAATTTTCGGTTTTCTTTCGGAAAACATTTTTATTTTAAAAAATATAAAAGTTATGGTAACCAAATTTGGTACCTAAGTTTACGATATCAAAAGGAAACTATATACGAAAATTTATATTTCTATGTTACAAGAAAAAAAGTTATAAAAAATATTTGGTGCCAGATCATTTCTATGAAAATTCACTACCATAACGCACTTGCTGCGTCCAGCCTTTTATTAATTTTTATGCAGTATGACGAGAAACCAATAGTTCAGTTCATTAAGCTTGACATCCCTCTCGTTACCACCGCTTAAGGTTGAGCTCTATCAGGAATGCATTGTAAAGTCCTGCACCTAAGTGTCGCAAATTGACAATTAAACCGTTATAAGATTACTCTGAATGTGAATCAGGTTCGACGCTTGCAATACTGCACTTTAGAGATGAGGTTATTCCATTCTCCCAAGAGCTTCCATTGAGGCACTAATTAAAGTTTAGTACTATGCCGATCATAAATAAACGTTATAGAGCATGATGATATATAAAACAATTTCAATTTAATTGAATTATTAAGGCTAGTTGATTTACGGGGAAAATTTTGTATGAAAACTAGCTGCTGCCCAGAATTCAGTTATAATAACAATAACCATATGTTTCAGGCTGTATAGGCCTACTAGAGTCATAAATACCTTACAAGCTGACCTACATATACATATTAAACCTAAAAGTACGATTCATACTGCAGAAGACGAAACTTAAAACAAGACACCCTATAATTAATATATACAATTTTTTTTCATATCTTGTATAATAACAGATATATTGAGCTTTATTGATTTTTTTTACGAAAATTCTACAAAAATTATACACCATTAACGATATACTCTATAGCTAAGACTACTGCCAAGCGTCAGAGAAAGGGTCTATTTGAAATGAATTTTCTGGAAACATTTTATTAAAATGAAGGACAATGACGGTTGAAACTAAGACATCAGGGTTTGTAAAACATTCTTCTTGAGACATTTTATTTCCATAGCCTGTATTAGATTCAAGTTATTTTCCTAAATGTTGCCAATTTTGACGTTTAAATCGCAACTTTGACGTTTTGTGAAAAACCCCAATTTATTTTTGTTTAAATATATATAACTTTTTTGTCTTTTGACCTACAGAGCTAAATTTTGGTAGGTAACGTGCCTATAATGATATAAACCCGCGTATAAAATTTGGTTGCCCTTTCTTTGTTAATTTTGGAGATATAAATTTTTTTCGAAAGAAAACACAAAATTTTCCGAGAAAACCTCGGCGGATTTTCCTGGCTAACGAACTTATTCAAGCCACTTGCAAAATGAAGGTACTCACCAATTTTGACGTTTAAAATCGCGATTTTGACGTTTTGAAGAGAACCCAAAATTATTATTTTTTAAATGCCTGTAACTTTTTTGTCCTTTAACCTACAAAGCTAAATTTTGGTATGTGACTTGCCTATAATGATATAAAGCCGCGTATGAAATTTGGTTGCCCTTACTTTGTTAATTTTGAAAATATAAAAAAAAACGATTTTTTTCGAAAGAAAACACAAAATTTTCCGGGAAAACCTCGGCGGATTTTCTTGGCTAACGAACTTATCCAAGCCACTTGCGAAAGAAAGGTACTCAGCAAGTTTTATCAAAATCGGTCCATTATTTTTTAAGTTATAGGTGTGACACATAAATATATATATATATATATATATATATATATATATATATATATATATATATATATATATATATATATATATATACATATAAACATATAAAGTCTTAAACTGACCTCGGATTTGGGTTCCGGGGGTCCTAAATAGCGCTCATTTGAAGAAATTTTTTCAAAATTCCAAAGTCGGGATCTCCTCATTAATGAATTTTTTTTAAGAAAATTCACTAATTAGTAACAATAATTAAAGGTGAAAAAAAACTCGGATATTTTTTTATAATATTTCTTTATACACGGTGTTCTTTATTATTTTAGAGGGCAGTGTCAGTATAATTAGCCTATGGGGTGAGCTTACACGCGAACACGCTACGTAAAGTGGGCCATGGGAGAAACAGTCCTGTCTTAAGTCAACTCCTGAGAATTTTAGATTTTGCCGCTGTGACTATTAATTGTCAGAGCGAAGCATATTTTCGGGGAAACTGCAGTCTTTTGAATTCAAAATGGGGTTCATTTAGAAACAAAGGGATATGCGGAATAAATACAATTTCTCCCTGGGCAGACAAGGTTATAATAGTTGCCTCTACTACATTACTATGCAAAGCTATACCTTGTAGCCTAGTACCATTACAAAGTTTGGGTGGTTTTAAATTTCTGAGCAGCACTACAGGTGTACCCACAGGTAACAATAGCTCAAGGTATGAAAGACGAGGTGGGTTTAGAGTGTTCAAAAATTCTGCTGGGTAATGAACGGCGTGGTCTTTATTTGCTACAGCGTCTATTGAACAGTTAATAATTTATTTCCCTTCAAATCACTGCAGTAACATATCATTAATAGCCGCTGCTTGGCTGTTTGTATACACTAACACGTATATACGCAGTACCTATCTTCCAGTGGCGATTTCTCCTAGTGAGCTAGGTGTGCGCCGCACACCCTAAAATATAATTAAAATGTGCACAGTTAAATATGTTTTATTTCTTTTTCCCTTAGTCTTAATACACTACATATGTTATGACAATCGATTTAATTTACTTATTTGATTTCATAAATAGTCGGTTAATAGTGACTTGGAAGGAAGTCGGCACCACGTCTTCATTCAGAGAATATGAGTAGGTCAATAGCAACTGGGAATGAATTCGGGTTAGGTGTGCGTTGTTATTTCCGAACAACTTCACTCGACAGAGCTGTATTGGTATACAATACAGCCCCCACCCACGTGTTTAAAATAGTAAGGAAATACCATTCGTTTTAACACTGCAGTGAGCGGTAAAAATACAGCTCAAGACAAATGAATGGAACGCCAGTTTAACAAACGTTGTAATAGCATTATTTACAAACATTACAACCGCGCTTGCCTGGACCACAGTATTCTAGAATCAAAGACTATAATACATTTTAGTAAATTTTCGTAGAAAAAATTCACTTATGGGGAGATCTCGACTTTTGAATTTTGAAAAATTGTTTGCAAATGAGCGCGAACTAGGACCCCTAGAACCCATATCCGGGGTCAGTTTCAATTTTTATATATAAGAATTTAATTTGAGTCAAGTTTTAAAATATAGAAATTTTTGATTAAAATGAAGAAACTGATTTCAAGTACCATCCATATTTCTAGAAATTGTAATGGTACATAATGAGGTGAGGTAATTTTGGAGATTAGAAATCAGATGACAGAACTTTAGAACAATTGACATTTAGATTAAAATTTAGTCAAAATTGCATCATTTGCAGTCACAAGTTTAGATTTATTTGTAAGATGCTTTGTACTATTTATATAACAATAAACTATATATATATATATATATATATATATATATATATATATATATATATATATATATATATATATATATATATATATATATATATATATATACATAGGTATCACACCGATAACTCAAAATATAATCGGCCGATTTTGATAAAATTTGGCGTGTACCTTCCTTCTGTAAATGTATTGGATAATTTCGTTAGTCAGGAAAATCGGACTAGGTTTTCCGGGAACATTTTGAGTTTTTATTCGAAAAAAATTTGTATCTCAAAAAATAAAAAAGATAAGATAACCAAATTTGGTAGGTAGGTTTACGATATAAAAATTAAACTATACACCGAAATTTAGATTTATATGTTGCAAGATAAAAAAGTTATAATAAAATATTTTGTGCCAGATCATTTCTATGAAAATTCACTACCATAACGCACTTGCTGCATCCAGGATTTTTACATATTTTATTATTTAGTACCATATTAACATTGAACTACTTTTAATGTTTACAGTTTTCACCCCGTTCCGGACAGTGCTAACGCTAACACAAATTTGTGTGAAGAGAAGAGCTTGATAATAATTCCATGTTCTTTTCGTGTTTTAAAGTTTTAAGTGACTTTTTAATTTGTTAGTGTTGCAGTGGGAAATTAATTTATTTATCTACGTATCATTCCCATATAGGTCGAATATATATATATATATATATATATATATATATATATATATATATATATATATAGATATATATATATATATATATATATATATATATATATATATATATATATACATATATATATATATATATATATATATATATATATATATATATATATATATATATATTTTATATATATATATATATGTACATTTAGTGTTAATAATTTTTAAAACCACCACTAACAGCAACTCGTTACCGCACACCCGAACATTTTGGTCAGGAGACGCCACTGCTATCTTCTATCGCTTAACAAACAACTTGAATACCTAAATTACAAAGAATTAAGTACGAAAATACTAACTACAGTTAAACAGAGAGACAGATGAATAGATCATTACGCAACCGAACAACGAAAAAACTGAAACGGCGCAAACTTGAATTTAAGCTCCGCTGGTTCAGATCCCATGATAATTGATGGAATTATTTTACTTGAGTAGTGTCGCGGTCTGTAGTAAATAAATTTGTGACTGTGACTTTTGTCTAAAACAAACGTCATCTCAAATGATTGTGAGTCGAAGAAGTGAATTCTCTCTTTATTTCAGATTTTACAACATTTTGGTGTCTTTCATTACAGAGGTTCTACTTTCTAGTTTCTAGTTTTTGGCTTTGGGCTTTTAGCTTCTGGAATATTTTGGCTTATAGCTTCTAGGTGTTTAGTTTTTGGCTCAGAAAATTTTGATTGCTGACTCTGGATTTCAAATTTTTGGTATTGAGCTTAAGTTAAAAATATAACTTCTGGATGTTTCGTTTCGAATTTCAATTTTGGTTACAAATAGTAATAACGCTTGGATTGGGAAGTTTAACGCTTGAGCTTGTAAGAATTGGACTCTTAATATTTAACTCTGGAATTCTGGTCTCGAATAAGAAACAATAAGTTTAGGGAAGCTTTTTGAAGGCAAATTAACTGGTAACAAACAGCTGTGAAACACGTGAGTTAAGCTCGAATTTATTGCTGAAGCATGGCATGCGGCTACTTCTCACTAAATAACCTATCTTTCCAGATCATATATATATATATATATATATATATATATATATATATATATATATATATATATATATATATATATATATATATATATATATAACAACTTTCAATATAAAAGTTATTCTAGAGCTCGATTGAAAATCATAATTATTTTTTTTATTTCAACAACACACCACGAGGGCTTACAGCCTAAATACTATCGCACCGTGGGTGTCGACAAGGAGGAAAGAGGCATCTTGTTAATTCTGGACTTGAAGGTTTGGAGGTTCGGAGGAGAAGGAAAAACATGTGCCGGCAAGGAATTCCACAACTTGGAAGTCCACGGAACAAAAGAGCGGGCATAACAAGATCTTCTATGTCTGGTGACCTGGATAGTAAAAGGGTGCATTCGCTCTGTTCCCCTGGTAGATCTGTTGAGGGCTGCAGGTGGAGGAACTATGGAAGAAAGCTCCTCTGACCACTGCCCGTGCAGATATCTATAAAAGAGAGAGAGAGGTCACCAACGGCATGTCGGTGGACAAGGGATGGCAGCCTTTGGGTGAGGGTAGGGTCACCAATGAGACGTATAGCTCTCTTCGGAATGGAGTCCAGGACAGCGAGTGTAGAAGCGGCAGCAGCACCCCAGATGTGGGAGCAGTATTCGAGGTTTGGCCTTATTTGTGAAGTACATAAGGTATAGAGATTAACTGGTGAAAAGTATTTGCGAGCCCGGAAGAGGAAACCTAATTTCTTACCAGCCGCTTTTGCAATTGATGTGACATGTTGGTGTCAATTGAGATTTCGATCCACAGTAATATCTATAGCGGAAACTACTGCCGAAGCATCAGAAACAGGGTCTATTGAATTGGATTTTCCGAAAATATTTTAGTAAAATGAAGGACAATGATGGTTAAAGCTGAAACTTAAGGCTTTGTAAAACACACTTATTATGTCATTTTTTCGACATAATCCATATTTGCTTCAAATTCGTTGTCTGGGAATTGCAAATTGGGACGTTTCAAATCTCGACTTTGACCTTTCAAGAAGACAAATTATAAAATTTTCAAAACATTTTTTTTGCTACTTCTTGACTTTTTTTGCGTCAAGGGAACGCAACTGTTGTATGTAATATTTAATTGGTTTTGTTAATGACACAAAACGTTTTGTGCTTTCCTCTGATCATCAGTGGCACCCAATTTTTTTTTTCTTTAAATGCCTATAACTTTTTTTCCTTTTATTATAGAGATCTAAAGTTTGGTGTGTAAGGTAAGCTTGATAGGATAAACGTATGCGTTTGGTTGTCATAGCTCTATTATTTTCGGAGATAGAACAATTTTTCGAAAGGAAACCCAAAATTTTCCCCGAAAAACTAGTCCGCATTTCTTGGATCAGTTTGTTATCCAAGCCACTTACAAAAGGAAGGTACCTACCAATTTTTTTCAAAATCGGCCCATTATCTTTTGAGTTATCGGTTTATATATATATATATATATATATATATATATATATATATATATATATATATATATATATATATATATATATATATATATATTCGTAAAACCTAAAATTCACTAATGAGAAGAAAAACTCGTTAAAAAGAGACACAGAGAGAGAGAGAGAGAGAGAGAGAGAGAAAACTACTCTATGTTTAAGGATTACTACTTGTATACAGGGTGATTCATAAGTGGTAACCAAAAATGAAACCCCATGTTCTTTGAACAATTTTAGAGAGGGTATGTCCTATAAAAAATTTTCCTATAATGCTTAATTAAAAAGATACAGGGTGTTGAAGTTGAATTCCAAAAAATTAAATTTCCCAATTTTTTAAAAAGTAGCACATATATTTTGCTGAAACTTCGCATGTGTAGGCTGCTATGTAAGGCGCGTATTCTACCATAACAATTGAATCGGCTAATCCAGCAGTGGCGCGCGTACCCACATGTCATTGGTTATCCCTCAAGAAAAAAACGGGTAAGCCAATGATATATTTTTTTATTTTTCATTTTTTGAATCTTACTTTCATTCGTGAACAAAATGACTCTCTTGATAATTTTTTGTACGACGCTTATTTTACGAGTAAGCAATGAATCAGGTAAGTGTTTTAGAGCACAGTTAATGATTTTTAACCAGTCGTTGTTTGGAAGAAAATCGCAATGATACACTTTTATCAGGCTTATAGTAATTTATTTATTACATTAAATATTCAAAAATGCCTACATTGGTCTGAATACACGCACGACATTTTTTAATATGGAAAATTTATTGTATTGAGGATTCATTGTTGCTTGAATATGACGAAAAGCATTATTTATTAGTTGTTGTAGCTGCTCTGGTGTATTTATTTGTTCACTGTAGACCAGTCGCTTAAAATCACCCCAAAGATATAAGTCAAGTGGGTTTAAGTCGGGTGATCTTGCAGGCCAATGTATTGGTCCAGTTCTGCCAATCCATCTTTCATTATAATGTTCATGTAGCCATGTAACAACATTTCGACTATGATGCGCTGGTGCACCGTCATGCTGGTACCACATTATACCTCTTGTTGCTAGTATAATGTCATCTAGAATGTTTTCTACATGGTTTTATAGGAGCGCTATGTACGAAGATCCATTTAAACGTTGTGGCAGGACTTCCATGAACAGTGAGCCGTTAAAAATACCACACCATAAATTAATGTAAAATCTATGTTGAAATATGCGAGTTCTTGTTGCATGTGGATTTTCCAATGACCAGACATGTTCATTATGAGAATTATAAATACCATTTCTTGTAAATGTTGATTCGTCAGACCAGAAGATTAGATTAGGGAATAAGATATTTTGATTGTTCATTTCTAACATCCATTCACAAAAGACTCGTCGATGCACATTATCTCCAGGTAGAAGGCAATGAACATTCTCTCGATGATATGGATGTAGGGCTTCTCGATGTAAAGTTCTCCAAACAAAGCTTTGAGAATATTGTAAATGCGTGGCAATCCTCCGAGTACTTGTAGAAGGTTGATCCATCACTGCATCCACCACTCTCTCTTCGTCTTCAAGTTGATGTTGTCTTCTGCCATTAGCTCTAGCGTCAGGACGTTGTCTAATACCGCACTGCTAAAGTCTTGAAAACGATCGAGAAAAAACCCTTGGTGTAGGTTGATGGCGAGTGGGAAACCTACGTTGATATTCCCGAAAAGCAGCTAGAGCATTTCCATCAGCATATCCGTAGATAAAAATTATATATACATACTCTTCTGAGGGATACTCCATTATAAGAAGGAAAAGAGTAGAAAATTTTGCGGTTTTATAAAGTTTACCACTTACACCTATTCAAAATAATAACTTGTTAACCTAAACGTCAAGTGACACTTAATGACACCTTTGGCAAACCAGACTACTACTTACTAAAATACAAAAAAGATAATCGTCGCACAAAAAATTATCAAGACATTAAATTTTCCATATTAAAAAGATGTCGTGCGTGTATTCAGGCCAATGGAGGCATAAAAGTGTATCATTGCGATTTTCTACCAAACAACGACTGGTTACAAATCATGAACTGTGCTCTAAAACACTTACCTGATTCATTGCTTACTCGTAGAATAAGCATCGTACAGAATATTTTCAAGAGAGTCATTTTGTTCACGAATGAAAGTAAAAAATTTTATAGGACATACCCTCTCTAAAATTGTTCAAAGAATATGGGGTTTCATTTTTGGTCACCACCTATGAATTTATATACAAAAATAAAAGTGTGAAGGTGATCTAACGACTTTAGGAGGAGAAGCAAAGGATGGTCCTAATGTGCTAATGGCTGATCAAAAGCACAGCCAGTAAATCGAAACACACACACACACACAAACTTTTCTAAAACATTTTGCGTCCATTATTTAGAGTAACACAACAATAAAATGCAAATCAGGCGGTCTCTGGAATTCCAATTGTTCTTCAATTATAAATAATAACATGGTATTTTGTGGGACAGCTCGCGAGTAGGTTCCATTCTCGTTTTAACGGCTAACATGTAAATTTTTGGAATTATACATGTAAAATACGAAAACGTAAAAGCAAAGTATCGCCCCTAGGTTGGATTTTATACAGTACTTTGATATTAATTAAAAACTAAATTAAAACTTAAATGAAGGGGATACCAAACGAGTAATAATTATAACGTAAAGCATAAAGTACGAGAGCTGTAATAAAATTACGTATCAGTTAGTTGCTGTTTGCATAGTAAGCTAAAATGTTGCAACGCTAATGCATTTATAAAAGAAATTTTTACATAGGCGAAAAGGCTGGACACAGCTTAGCGAATGTTCATAAAATGTTTCATTCCCTTAAATAGTATTTCGAATATATCCAAACAATTCTCCTTCCTTTTAGTGAGTTTTTTAAAAAAAATTCACTAATGAGGAGATCTCGACTTTCGAATTTTGAAAAAATTTCTTCAAATGAGCGCTAATTAGGCCCCCCAGAACACAAATCCGAGGTCAGTTTCAGACTTTATATGTTTATATATATATATATATATATATATATATATATATATATATATATATATATATATATATATATATATATATATATATATATATATACATATATATATATATATATATATATATATATATGTGTCACACCTATAACTTAAAAAATAATGGACCGATTTTGATAAAATTTGGCACATACCTTCCTTTTGCAAGTCGCTTGGTTAAGTTCGTTAGCCAGGAAAATCCGCCGAGGTTTTCCCGGAAAATTTTGTGTTTTCTTTCGAAAAAAATCAAAAAAAATTATATCTCCAAAATTAACAAAGTAAGGGCAACCAAATTTCATACGAGGGTTTATATCATTATAGGCAAGTAAGCTACCAAGATTTAGCTCCGTAGGTTGATTGACAAAAAAGTTACAGGCATTCAAAGAAAAATAAATTTGGGTTTTCCTCAAAACGTCAAAATTGCGATTTTAAACGTCAAAATTGGTGAGTACCTTCCTTTTGCAAGTGGCTTGGATATGTTCGTTATCCAGGAAAATCCGACAAGGTTTTCTCGGAAAATTTTGTGTTTCCTTTCGAAAAAAATTTATATCTCCAAAATTAACAAAGTAAGGGCAACCAAATTTTATACGCGCAAGCTGCCTACCAAAATTTAGCTATGTAGGTCAAAAGACAAAAAAGTTATAGGCATTTAAACAAAAATAAATTGGGGTTTTTCACAAAACGTCAAAGTTGCGATTTATACGTCAAAATTGGCAACATTTAGGAAAAGAACTTGAATCTAATACGGGCTATGGAAATAAAATGTCTTAAGAAGAATGTTTTACAAACCCTGAAGTCTTAGTTTCAACCGTCATTGTCCTTCATTTTTAACCGACTTCAAAAAAAGGAGGAGGTTCTCAATTCGCCTGTATGTTTTTTTTTTATGTGTGTTACCTCAGAACTTTTTTCTATGTGAACCGATTTTGATGATTCTTTTTTTATTTGAAAGCTGGTGCTTCTCGTGTGGTCCCATATAAATGTAATCAGGATCTGACTAGTAGTTTTTGAGTTATCCTTAATAATGCGTATTTAATTGGCTTCGACTACATTGATGATGATTGTGGATCACAACCAACCATTCATTCTGTTGAGAAAGAAACAGTGTTTCCGCGGAAACAAAACTTATCCGAGATTTCAGTATTTAATTTAATAACTAGGTATTAATTTATAATTTTTATATAAATAAATGATTAAACATGAATTATGACTAAAATGATTAGAACGCCCGCTTGAATACGACATTAAAACAAACTTCCAACAACTGACTCGTTGGTCTAGAGGTATGATTTCCGCTTAGAGTGTGGGAGCTCCCAGGTTCAAATCCCGGTCAAGCCCAAATACGTTTTATTTGCTTTTTTTTAAACCGATTTCAAACAAGGAGGAGGTTCTCAATTCGCCTGTATGTTTTTTATGTGTTACCTCAGAACTTTTTAGTGAATTTTCTTTAAAAAAATTCAGTAATGAGGAGATCTCGACTTTCGAATTTGGAAAAAATTTCTTCAAATGAGCGCTATTTAGGACCCCCGGAACCCAAATCCGAGGTCAGTTTCGGACTTTATATGTTTATATATATATATATATATATATATATATATATATATATATATATATATATATATATATATATATATATATATATATATATATATATATATATTTATTTATTTATTTATGTGTCACACCTATAACTTAAAAAATAATGGACGGATTTTGATCAAAGTTCGTTAGCCAGGATAATCCGCCAAGGTTTTCCCGGAAAATTTTGTGTTTTCTTTCGAAAAAAATCGAAAAAAATTTATATCTCCAAATTTAACAAAGTAAGGGCAATCAAATTTCATACGCAGGTTTATATCATTAGAGGCAAGTCAACTACCAAAATTTAGCTCCGTAGATTAAATGACAAAAGAGTTACAGGCATTCAAAGAAAAATAAATTTGGGTTCTCCTCAAAACGTCAAAATCGCGATTTTAAACGTCAAAATTGGTGCGTACCTTCCTTTTGCAAGTGGCTTGGATATGTTCGTTATCCAGGAAAATCCGACGAGGTTTTCCCGAAAAATTTTGTGTTTTCTTTCGAAAAAAATTTATATCTCCAAAATTAACAAAGTAAGGGCAACCAAATTTTATACGCGGGTTTATATCATTATAAGCAAGCTGCCTACCAAAATTTAGCTCTGTAGGTCGAAAGACAAAAAAGTTATAGGTATTTAAACAAAAATAAATTGAGGTTTTTCACAAAACGTCAAAGTTGCGATTTAAACGTCAAAATTGGCAACATTTAGGAAAAGAACTTGAATCTAATACGGGCTATGGAAATAAAATGTCTCAAGAAGAATGTTTTACAAACCCTGAAGTCTTAGTTTCAACCGTCATTGTCCTTCATTTTAATAAAATATTTCCAGAAAATTTATTTTAAATAGACCCTTTCTCTGACGCTTGGCAGTAGTCTTAGCTATAGAGTTTATCCTTAATAGTATATAATTTTTGTAGAATTTTCGTAAAAAAAAATCAATAAAGCTCAATATATCTGTTATTATACCAGATATGAAAAAAAATTGTATATATTAATTATAGCGTGTCTTAAGCTACATCTTAAAAAATTATTTCTACAATCACAGGGTGGCCCATAAGTCGTTGGAGATACAAATTTTCTTTTTTTTTTAATCAAACACGCCTTATGTTATTGCATTTTTGCATTTTCCATCGAAATATAATGCATGTTTGTAAGCACAAAAATTCTGGACGCAGTAAGTGCGTTATGGAAGCGAATTTTGATCAAATGCTTAATATTTGAATAGCTCAATTTGCTATTAACCAATAAGGTTGACCAAAATACGAGTTTTTTCGGGAACACTTTAAGTTTACTTTTGGAAATTTTTCTACATTTTCAAACAATAAAGTTATTTTGATTAAACATGGCACATTGTTTTTACTATATAGATTATACTGGTAACCAAATTTGATGCCTGCTTTCTTAAAAAAAACACACATTAGCGCTATTAAAAAATAGTTTTATGAAAATTCACTACCATAACGCACTTGCTGCGTCCCGAGATTTTTTCAGGGTCATTTAGTAACAGACCAACCATTCTCCAACTGGTTCCTAATTCAGTTCGAAGTGCCTCATATCTGCAAGCCTCGTTATTTTCGTCTATTTCTGCTTCTGCTTTTTTCAATATTTCTATTGAATCTTGTACATTAATTTCATATCGTTCTATACAAATATTCTTCATTTTAGTGAATTTTCGTAGAAAAAAATCACTAATAGGGAGATCCAGACTTTTGAATTTTGAACAAAATTTTGCAAATGAGCGCCAACTATGACCCCTAGAACCCATATCCGGTGTCAGTTTCAATATACATATATATATATATATATATATATATATATATATATATATATATATATATATATATATATATATATATATATATATATACAGGGTGTCCCAATAGTGTGTAATTCCTCTATATATACCTTACCCTTAGAGCTAGCCGAAAAAACTTTAAACAAAATTTTCTTGTGATTATCTAAGCTATATCGAGAAAATATATTCAGCTATATGTAACTTCCGGTTGCACCGGAAGTCGCTATCAACTTCGTTATTTTAAATAGAATGCTATACTTTTTATTACATTTTTCGATATAGATTACAAAATAAGTGTGACTTTATGTAGCATTTCCTATAGCTATCTTTGATATTTTTGAAAATATTACGACTTTCTTTTTTTTAGCTCTGATTTATGTGTTATTTGAAACGTCTGCCGTGAGCTGGGTTTTGAGTTTTGCTACCTTAAATTCTAAATATCAATAGACGACATTTAGTACTTTAAAATGGTTAAAGAATAATTCATCATCATTGTACAGGGTGTATTATTTTGGGGTTACAGCATATCTAACTTTAAAGCAGCACTACTTGTGTTTTTCAAAAGGAACACCCTGTTTTTTATGGATTAATCAGGTAGATAATTAAATTTTGCATCGACATAATATAGGTCTTCCTATAGCTATAGTTGATAGTTTTTGAGTTATAGTGGTTTATTTTAGTTTCGCTCGTAAAAATAATGGTACTGTCAGATACAGTAGGCGCAGAGAATGAAACAACTAATATTTATTGTCAGATGACAGATAAATGTCACCTAACCAGAACTATAACTATTTTCAGTTCTCAGGTGTTTGAGCCAAGTTTAATGTGCTAACTTTTGTGTTATTTAATTTCGAATGAATTATAATACTGAAGAATTAGTTGATATGACACTTATTATAGGCGAGTGTCAGCGAATTTGTTTTTTAGCATCTCGTGTATACGAACAAACATATCGGAATTGAAGACATCCTCAGGAAAAATGTTTCGTCAAATTGTTGGACCGTTTTTTGACCACACGCAAAGGGAGAGTAAGCGGCAATGAAGAAATCGAATTTTCTATTGTTGCATCGGCATTAGCTAATCCGCACACAAGCGTGTGGAAAGTTGCGGACGAAATAGGAATATCAAAATCTTCAGTGAACAGAACATTGAGAAAATACAAGTTTCATCCATATAAAATGAAGCTGCAGCAGGCATTGACGAATGCAGATTTTCGAAGTCGCCTCAGTTTTTGTGAGTGGGCAGTGGCTAAGTACAATGAAAGTGGGAATTTTTTTAATTACGTGATGTTCAGTGATGAATCTTCATTTTCAAGTTGTGGTAGGGTTAACGGGCACAACTTTCATTATTACGCTTCAGAAAATCCAAACTTTTGCAGATCAGTTGACAACCAGCACCGTTTTACGATAAATGTTTGGGCTGGAATAATTGGAACTAATCTTATTGAGCCATATTTCTTTGATGGGCACCTCAACGGGCAGGGATATCTGCGTATATTGGAGGAAGATGTAGAGGCCTTTTTGGAAGATTTGCCTCTAGATAACAATCGACGTATGTGGTTTATGCAGGACGGGGCACCAGCACATTATGACATAAATGTTCGCCGATTTTTAAATGATCGGTACCCCAACAAATGGATAGGGCGAGGTGGTCCCGTCTCGTGGCCTGCAAGATCTCCTGACCTCACATGTCTAGATTTTTTTCCTGTGGGGCTATATCAAGGAAATTGTGTATCAAACACGATCCAACACCCCACAGGAACTAAGAAATAAAATTTCAGTCGCGTGCAGGGCAATAACTTCGCAAATGTTGAGCAATGTTCAAGAAGAATTCTTAAGGAGGGTTAGATTGTGTATTCAGGTCAATGGGCAAAATTTCGAATAGTTCTAATGTATCGCTTTTTTTAGATTATTTTTTTCTGTTAATGACTGTGGATTATTATTATTATTATTATAGTTATGTTATTATAGTGTACTTCACTTTCTGGTTCTCATAATTACAACTACCTTTATTAAACTGTGATTCACTTTTTGTATGGTAAAAATATGAATAAGTCCATTATATAACAATCATTGCATGTAGTTGCATTCGATAAGTTTTTTTGTCGACACATTATCTAGTTACGAGGATATGATCAAGTGATTTGCATAGTGACTATCTCATTTTATTTGGTAATTCTATTCAAATTATTGTTAAAACAAACATTTATTAGACGGAAGTAAGCTCCAACAATGGAAATATAAAAACTGCTGACTTTCTTGTCAGGGAGACGTTTAGGTGTCACCTGACATTGTTCACATGCTCTGTGCCTCATCCACTGACAATCTGACAGTACCATTATGTGCCTCATACAGTGACAATCTGACAGTACCAATATTTTTACAAGCGAAACTAAAATAAACCACTATAACTCAAAAACTATCAACTATAGCTATAGAAAGACCTATATTATGTCGATGCAGAATTTAATGGCCTGCCTGATCAATCCATAAAAAACAGGGTGTTCCATTTGAAAAACACAAGTTATGCTGCTTTAAAGTTAGATATGCTGTAACTCCAAAATAATACACCCTGTACAATGATGATAATTTATTCTTTAACCATTTTAAAGTATTAATGTCGTCTATCTATATTTAGAATTTAAGGTAGCAAAACTCAAAACTCAGCTCACAGCAGACGTTTCAAATAACACATAAATCGGAGCTAAAAAAAAAAGAAAGTCGTAATATTTTCAAAAATATCAAAGATCGCTATAGAGATGTTACACAAAGTCACACTTATTTTTTAATCTCTATCCAAAAATGTAATAAAAAGTATAGCATTCCATTTAAAATAACTAAGTTGATAGCTACTTCCGGTGCAACCGGAAGTTCCATAAAGCTGAATATATTTTCTCGATATAGCTTAGATAATCACAAGAAAATTTTGTTCAAAGTCTTTTGGCTAGCTTTAAGGGTAAGGGATATATAGAGGAATTACACACTATTGGGACAGCCTGTATATGTATGTATGTATGTATGTATGTATGTATGTATGTATCACACCGATAACTCAAAGATAATGGGCCGATTTTAATAAAATTTGGCATGTACCTTCCTTTTGTAAATGTCTTGAATAAGTTCGTTAGTCAGGAAAATCGGACGACGCTTTCCGAGACAATTTTGAGTTTTCATTAGAAAAAAAAAATCAAAAAATTAAAAGGCTATCATAACCAAATTTGGTACGTAGGTTAACGATATAAAAATTAAACTATACACCAAAATTTATAATTCTATGTTACAAGAAAAAAAGGTTATAATAAAATATTTGGTGCCACATCATTTCTATGAAAATTCACTACCATAACGCACTTGCTGCGTCCAGACTTTTGTTGTTTGTGTAGCAAGACTCTTCGGTCTCCGGAATAGATAGTTACCTTATTGGACCTTGACTTTGCCCCAACATGACTTGACTTGACTTAAGTAATATCAAAATTAATTTCTCAAAGAAAAACTGTTTAATAATTAGGCTGATAATTTAATATTCAGGTTAAAGTTGTGTAATTTTAAACATGGATTTAATATAAGTTTTTCTTTTTAGTGAATTTTCTGTCAGAAAATTCACTAGTAGATGTGTCGGTGGCAACATTTTTGGGAAATTTCTTGAAATGAGCCCGTATTAGAGCCCCTAGAACCCAAATCCAAGGTCAGTTGAAAAGTTTATATATATATATATATATATATATATATATATATATATATATATATATATATATATATATATATATATATATATATATATATATATATATTTGTGTGTGTGTATGTATGTATCCAACCGATAATTCAAAAATATTTAACCAATCGAAACAAAATTTGACAATTCCCTTCATTTTGTTAATAGCTTGGATAAGTTCGTTAGACAGTTTTGACACACATATTTTTAGAAAAAAATGCGAAAAACTTTTTGAAAACCCAATATCTTTTAAATTACTGAAAGTATGAAACTAATACTTTACACGCACGTATATATCGCATCAGTGGTCCTCTCTACCAGATTTGAATGAGTTCAGTAAATTTTGAGTTATAACCAAACAAAAAATAAATAATTTACGATATAACCTGAAATTAGCAATGAATGGGTGCCTATAATGTTAGACAAGGTCAAACAGATATATTAGGGTAACCCCGGTACGGCAAGAAAATGCTACAAATTAAACTTCAAACGAACAGGCTACAAAAATATGTCACAATAAACAATCAGGGGGGTTGCCATTTGCCAAAACTGTCATCTGAATTTGAAGATATCAGAAAAATATATAGTAATAAATAAAAATTTTAATGAAAGTGATTCAATTTGTTTAAAGGCAAAGTAAGTTTTATTATGTATAAATATTAAGCTTCCCATTCTTCACGGTGTTTAAAAGCCATCGCCCTCTCCTAGTTAAATCTGACAACGCCAGTTAGCTATTTGTCATTGTCATTTGTTACTTTGCAAAATGCCAGTAGGGGGGGGGGGAGTCGAATTCGAATTTATCTTCTTCTTTGTTTACAGACGTCATAAACAAATAATAGGAGGAAGATAACCTCGAAATCGACTCAGCTAATACCTTAGGATCTTAGAATAAGGTACTTATGGTTTACTTTTAGTTTTTAGTGAGTTTTCATTATTATTTACCCTTCATGTCGTATATGGAAAATTTTAGGTAAATCAAACTACATGATATCTTGCCCTAATTTAATCTATACCTACAAACATATGTTCAGTGTAAATTATTAAAAATTTAATTTCAAAATTTTTTATTGTTTATATGTATTTATTTGATTTTCAAAAGTATGGATACAGCAACAGTAAATGAATGCTGAAAAGGGTTTAGGTGGAGCAAGTGCGTTATGGTAGCGAATTTTCGTAAAACTATTCCAAATGGTGATAATTCAATTTCTCATTAAACTAGAATCTTCAACTTTGGTTCATCCTAAAACCTATATAAAAGCAGCGTAGGTACTAAATTTTAAAAATATTTGTTTTAAAAAACCATTCTCGTTATTTTTTTTGCAGAAACTGTTTCGATTGAGTGGACTAAAACGGATCATTCAAGCGACTATAAGGAAAAATACCTGCCACGTTTATAATTTGGCATGTACATTCGTTTTGTAAATAAAAATTAAATTTTCGGTAAATTTGCAGATTATAACACAGGGGCTTTTTAGAAAAAAACAAAAACAGAAACATGATTAGATCTTTTTCTGCATGCACAAACCACAAGAAATATTTCTTGCAAACAGCTCCCAAGAAAATGGCGGTACCAGTAGTGAATAGGGGTGTTGGGCGGGAAACAAGATAAATATATATATATATATATATATATATATATATATATATATATATATATATATATATATATATATATATATATATATATATATATATATATATCTGTATCACACCGATACCTCAAAAAATAATGGGCCAATTTTGATCAAATTGGGAACGTGACTTCCTTTTGGAAGTGGCTTGAACAGGCTCGTTACACAAGAAAATCTAATGAGGTTTTCCGGAAAAATTTTGAGTTTTCTTTCGAAAATTTTTTTTTTCTCAAAACATAAAAAAGTTATGATAACAAAATTTGGTAGGTAGGTTTACGATATAAATAGTAAACTCTACACCAAAATTTAGATTTTTATGTTACAAGAAAAAAAGTTATGATAAAATTTTGGTGCCAGATCATTACTATGAAAATTCACTACCATAACGCACTTGCGGTGTCGATACTTTTTTTAAAATTAATTATGTATAATCTTATTAATTATGATATTCATGAATAAAAATTTTCTAACAAGTTGTGTTTTATTATTGTCAAATTAATTTCACTACACTTGAAGTTTCATTTTCATCAAAATTTCTAACGGAAAAATTTATAAAAAAAACACAATAGTATTCATAATCAGTGATTTAGAAAACTTAATATTGTGAATAAATTTTTGCATTTTTTTCTAAAATCTTTGCATTTTTTGTTTGTTAATTTGACGCATTTAGATGCGCACATTTTTGTCTTTTTTGTCTGATTTTTTCCGTGCCTTAGATATAGCCATGTTTATCGTATGGTAGATTGTTTACTAAAAAGATAAACAGAAAGAAAATACTTTAGGAAGATTTAAATAAAGAAGTTTGAAATAATTTTGACTTTTTAAATGAACTTTATTTTAAAATCCCGAAATGTAAACTTATTATTATAAAACGTATATAAAAAAGCTAAATGTCTAAAGGAATTTAAAAAAATATGTCCTTATTAAGTTTTGCATGCAAAGTAAAATTTATGATTAAAAAAAATATGTTGCCCATGTAGTTCACAATTTTTGAGCCTCTAGAAAAAATTAAATTTATTGGTTTTATATTTGATAAAATATACGTTAATTTGCAAATTCCTTATTTGTCAGAAAAAATTTCTACTGTAATTTAAAATGTGTCATTTGTTTTACGAGCTTGGAAAAATGTTCTTTAATTCATTGACAGATCACAAATCCAAGAAAATCTATTACAAACCTGCTAACACGAAATATTCCCCCATAATTTAAGATACTGCATCAAGATAAGTAATTACCCGCAGATTAATGATAAAAAATGGAATTTAACTAGGTGCAGCTGGTACATTTTATTAAAAGACTCAAACAGCTTGGCCCTCGCTTAACCGCAACCGAATTATACACAAGTAACTCTGGACAACCTTAATTTTCATCAAATTGCAATTTGCGTTATGCAGGTTTCTCTAAAAGATGTAATTAAAGCATACATATACCAGCGCTTCGGTATAACGGTTTAATTTAGTTCTTTTAAATTCGCACTAAGTAGACTCGGTTTTTATTTTTATTTGGTTGTGTTAGTGAAATCTAGCAAGTTTGAGCTTCACCGGCTTTAATGGTAAATTAAATCTGTTAAAAGCTCTATCTATCTTCACCGTTTTTTCTTTTTGTTTGGTGCAACAAATGTTCCTCTTTGTTTAATCCTTTAATGACCAGACTTACTTTTTTTTTAATGTGTTGTTTTTTAGCGATTTTTTTTTTAAATTCGCTAATGAGGAGATCTGTATATATATATATATATATATATATATATATATATATATATATATATATATATATATATATATATATATATATATATGTGTGTGTGTGTGTGTGTGTGTGTGTGTGTGTTTATCAGACCGATAACTCAAAAAATACAGAACCAATCTTGATCAAATTTGGTGAGTACCTTCCTTTTGCAAGTGGCTTGGATACGTTCGTTAGCCAGGAAAATCGGACCAGGTTTTCCCGGAAAATTTTGTGTTTTCCTTATAAAAAAATTCATATCTCCGGATATAATAAAATAAGGTCAACCAAATTCGATACTCGTGTTTTTATTATAAAGAGTCAACTCTATACCAAAAATTTGGGTCTCTAGCTTTAAAGACAAAGAAGTTATGGGCAGTTAAAGAGACAGATTTTGAAGTTTTCCTCAAAACATCAAACTCGCAATTTTAAACGTCAAAATTGGCAATGTTTAGGCAAAGAACGTGAAACAAATACCGATTGTGAAAAGGAAATTTTACTAGAAGAGTGTTCTGCAAACCCTTAAGTTTCAGATGCAACCGTCATTGCTCTTTATTTTGCTAAAATATTTACAAAATATTCATTTTAAATAGACCCTTTCTTTGATGCTTTGGCTGTCAGTTTAGTTAAGTTGGTGCCTTTTTGGATATTTATTTGTAGGTTTAGTGAAGTTTATGGTTTAACGGTCTATAATTGTTTTTAAGCTAATTTTCGTAGACCAAATTCGTTAATGCATTTTTGCATTTTTTATCGAAATTTTCAAAAAACTGTTTTCAGAAACCTGCCAGGGGCCCCCCTTGATCCACAAACCCCAAGAAAAATTTCTTGTTCACACCCCCAAGGAAGTTCCGGTACCAGGAGTGAGTAGGTGTGTATAGTTTTTTTTAGCTAATTTTCGTAGAACCAATTCGTTAATGCATTTTTGCATTTTTTATCAAAATATGATGGGTTTGTAAGAAAAAAATCTGGACGCAGTAAGTGCGTTTTGGTAGCGAATTTTCAGTAAATTTGCAGTTTAGCTCCCGAACGCTTTTCAAAAAACTGTCTTCAGAAACCTGCCTAGGCTCCCCCCTGGATCCACAAACCCCAAGAAAAATTTCTTGTTTACACTCCCCAAGGAAGTTGTGGGACCAGGAGTGAGTAGGGGTGTATATTTTTAAGCTAATTTTCGTAGAATAAATTCGTTAATGCATTTTTGCATTTTTTATTGAAATATGATGCGTTTGTAAGAAAAAAATCTGAACGCAGGAAGTGAGTTTTGGTAGCGAATTTTCGGTAAATTAGCAGTTTAGCTTCTGAACGCTTTTCAAAAAACTGTTTCCAAAAACCTGCCTAGGCTCCTCCCTGGATCCACAAACCCCAAGAAAAATGTCTTGTTCACGCACCGCAAGGAAGTTACGGGACCATATGCAGTTTAGCTCCCGAACGCTTTTCAAAAAACTGTTTTCAGAAAGCTGCCTAGGCTCCCCCTTGGATCCACAAACCCCAAGAAAAATTTCTTGTTCACACTCCCCAAGGAAGTTACGGGACCAGGAGTGAGTAGGGGTGTATAATTTTTTTAGCTAATTTTCGTAGAACAAATTCGTTAATGCATTTTTTGCATTTTTTATCGAAATATGATGCGTTTGTAAACAATCTGGACGCAGTAAGTGCGTTTTGGTAGCAAATTTTCGGTACATTTGCAGTTTAGCTTCCGAACGCTTTTCAAAAAACTGTTTTCAGAAACCTGGCTATACCGATAATTAAATTTATGCCTGCTCGCATTTGCTATTAAAAGCATTTTTATGAAAATTCACTTCCATAACACATTTGCTGCATCCAGACTTTTGAAAAATGTTTATATATTTTCAAACAATAAATTTATTTCGATGAAATATGGTACATTGTTTCTACTATATAGGCAACCAAGTTTGATGCCTGCTTTCATCAAAGAAATACATTTGCTATTAAAAATATTTTAAAGAAAATTAGCTACCATAACACACTTGCTGCGTCCAGAGTTTTTTTTTTGGCTGCAACTTATTAAAGATGGTGAAAATAAATATATAATGAGTTTTTAATTTTAGTTAAAATACAAAACATTTATGAAAAAATGTGGGACTCAAAAGTACCACCAGTATCTTACAGGTTATGGACAAGTCCCCAAAAGTACCCACAGCAATAAAGCACTAAAATTAAGCTGATCACAAAATTTTATTTGCAATATTAGTTGTATTGTTACAAAGTATATTTGTTTTTAAAATCCACAGTTCACTTATCTAACTCATGGTATTCCAAAAAACAGTTTTTTTTTTATTACAGCATAAATAAACACCACAAGCGTCACACTTACAGTATGGCTTAGATTGCACAGATTTTGCAGAACACATTTTGCATCTTGCTCCCCTACTTGTAAAAATAATGTTATGCGCTCCTAAATTTGACAAACGTTCATCTGATTGTACACTATAATTGAACTTTCTCCTTTTAATACAGCCATTGTCATTATTAGGTCCTAATGAAGATTGCTTTTCAATGGCTGTCTAAGGTCATAAGCCCTTGAGTGACTTGTCCCCTAAAATCCAATAGACTAGGTTTTTCTCCACTGACATCACAATACAAAATACAATGTGTCCCAAACTGTATGGAAATGTATTGCTATCTCCGTTATTATTAGAGATAGGGAGACGGTTAAACTAGCAATGTTTGTAGCATGTCATGCTCGTTCGAAATATGACTTGACCTGCCTCTTTTCGTTTTCAAATTATTTTGAAAGAACAAAATTTGTCGGTTTCTTTTTTCTTCAATATCTAAGCAGGCGTTGATCTGACATGTCTAAGACATGCACATTATCAAGACTCTTTTTACAGAGTAATCTTTCTGCTCTATTCTCAACTTTGGATTGTCATTTGTTTTTGAGCTACAGGTATCAACATTTGTTTTCATTATGGCAGTCATATTGGATTTTTTGCTCATGCGATAGCCTGTGAAAATAGCTTTCCAATGACGTACAACATTCTTAAGAAATCTTGTAACTACACTGACAATTTTGAGAAAAACCGTTTTGAGGATAGTAGGCTATGAAATCCAATACAAGACAACAAATAACAAAAAAAAGTGTTCAAAAAGCAGTAGGTCGTGGAGTCTAACAATTGACTTCTACTTTTAACATAATTTTCCGTAATGATTCACGATAAGAAAATAGGAACTTTGAGCACACCAATGAATCGGCCCATTATTACAAATATACATTACATTATCCTAAAAACTTGTTATAATTTAATTAAATAGGTAAACCTAGTAAATAACTAAATTTACTAGCAAAACTCAATAAAAAACAGATTAATGATTTACGAATACGCCTTCGAAAATTGTTTGATTTTTAAACGTAAGTCAACTGAAAAACAACAGAAAAAAGGTTGCTGTGCATATAACACTATCACGACCATTAAGAATACTGTCATTCCTAATTATCTGAACAATTTGAGGTGTATTTAACACGTTGCTTAAAACTTTGTACTAGATAGTTTGTACTGTATACCATGTATTAAAACAAAGTCATTACGATCCATGCAAACCTACAATCGTATAAGGCTTAAATGTTGACGATTTCCTTAAGCGACTTCAATTCTGCAGATAGTATCAAGGACAATGTCAGCAAGATGAAAATTTTCATTTGAAAATAATATTGACTGATCACTCCAGATTTACAAATTGTGATGTGTATAATCGCCTTAATAGGCATGAAAATCCCCATCTAAAGGAAGAAAGACGATTGCAAGACAGGTTTGGTATTAATGTTTGGTGCGTCTTATTAGGTAAAAAAACTGTTATTTTTATTTGTAGATTAGACAGTTAATTTTTTTAAATTTCAGGTATCTTCATTGTTGGTCCGTTCTTTTTTTGAAAATAATTTAACTGGGGAAAGGTATCTTAATCTATTGAGAAATGGTATCTTACCAACAATTAGAAGAGTTCATGATAATTTAAACGAGATTTTGTACCAATAAGATGGTTGTCCACCTCACAATGCTAGGATCGTTAAAGATTTTTTGTGCCAAAATGTTAATAATCGTGTCAATTGTAACAATGGGCCGGTTGATTGGTGTGCTCAAAGTCCTGATATAACACCCATGGATTTTTATTTTTGGGCTACTCTGAAGAATGATGTGTAAAAATTCGATCCACCACAAAATATCAATGAATTACGAAACAAAATCACGAAAGCTATAAATCATATTAACAAAAACACCCTCACCAGCGTTTGCAGGCATGTTTCAAACAGGTGTAAAAGTACATTGAACAAAACGGTGGCGATATTGAACAATTTTCTATTTAGTGTATTTTTAAGTTTCTATTTTATTATTTGTTGAGTTCCGTTTCTAATTGTGTTGTTTTGTTGAGTGAAAGTTTCTATTTGTTGTTGCCGGGTTTCGTTATTAAACTGTTTCACATTACCTATCATTATTACCTAATTAAGTATTGTAAATTAACCCACAATATTTTTTTATCTCGAATCATTACTCCAAATTTTGTTAAAACTAGAACTCTATTGTTAGACTCCATGGCCTACTGCTTTTTGAACACTTTTTTTGTCATTTGTTTTCTGGTATTGGATTTTATAGCCTACTATCCTCAAAACGGTTTTTCTCAAAATTGTCAGTGCAATTACAAGATTTCTCAAGCATGTTCTAAATCATTGGAAAGCTCTTTTCACAGGCTATCACATAAGCAAAAAATAAAATATGGCTGCCGTAATAAAAACAAACGTAGATACCTGTAACACAAAAACGAATGACAATCCAAAGTTAAGTATAACACAAAAAGATTACTCTGAAAGTGTCCTGATAATGTGCAAGTCTCAGACATGTCAGATCAACGCCTACTTAGATATTGAAGAAAAAAGAAATCGATTTTGGATTTTTCAAAATAACTCGAAAGAGGCACGGCAAAATACAAGTCATATTTCGAACAAGCATGAAATTCTACAAAACATTGCTAATTTAGCCGTCTCCCTATCTCTAATAATAACGGAGATAGCAATACATTCCCATCCAGTTTGGGACACACTGTATAATATTAGTAGGATGTGTTATGTAAATATGTAAAAGTGTAAAAGTATAAAAAATTTCCTTAAGGTACTACATTAAGTAATCGTCAACTTAGATATTAATCCTCTTATTCAATTTTATTGGGTGAATATAGAATATTTTTCAGGCTTGATCCATATACAGAATTGCTCTCGTTTCTGGATGCAAATTTTATTACTCACCTGTTTTTATAACATCTTTTTGCATGAGGATGCTTACGTGAGGCAGGCAGTAAAAACAGATAATGCCTAAATCAATAAAGCTCATTTTTCATGTACTTTAAAAGTGTGAGCTGTTAACCCGTACATAAAAGGGCTTTTATCTTAATTTAACTAAATTAACTACCCCATAAAGATAAAAGTTGTTATGCTCTAAACCAGTTTATCTATGTAGATATACAAGTAAAAAATGTAAAACAAGTTAGGAAATTTTGCGTTTATAATATCAACGGTTAGACGTGTCTTAATACTGAATGCATTAACTCGTAAAAAAGTAATAAAATAAAATTAAACACGTTTTTACCTATCTGAGTACTTTATTGGAGCACTTTTGATCGTCACAGTTTAGTGCTACTTTCTTACACGGAAAATATTTGTCGATTAGTGGTGATGGATAGACAGGGTGATTCTGAGTGGAACATACATAGCCTAATCACATATGCAATGCACATAGGTGATCACAAATGCTGTAAATTTGGTGTCTGATGGCCCTCGTAAGCGAAATACAGGGTGTTGGGTTAATTTCCGTAAAACTTTTGTTTTGACATAAATCAAATTCTATTAAACTAGGGTAATCACAGAAGAAAGTAATACGTGTTTGAGATTTTATACATTTGGACTGTTTATATATATATATATATATATATATATATATATATATATATATATATATATATATATATATATATATATATATATATATATATATATATATTGTAATATCCCCAAAGGTCTAATTAAATTTTACAAGTAAATCACAAACAAAACAATGTAACTAAAATAGCAACATAGCATGATATTGTGTGATACCTAATTCAAACATATTTTATTTTAAAGAAAATGCATCTCAGTCTATCTTGCATTGTTGATGTAATTAAATCCCTCACGCCTCTATATTTCTCCTGGTAGCCCAGAAAATGAGTCATTCTTAGTAAGTAAAGGTAGAAGCCTTCCAAGTAAGGTAAGTGAGTACATTTCAGGTGACCCGTAGTAATTTAATGTAGCTAATAATGCTAATGCATTTTCTTTAAAATAAAATATGTTTGAATTAGGTATTACACAATATGATGCTATGTTGCCATTTTGGTTGCATTGTTGTTTTGTGATTTACTTGTAAAATTTTATTAGACCTTTGGGAATATTACAATATATATATATATATATATATATATATATATATATATATATATATATATATATATATATATATATATATATATATATATATATATATACATAATCAATAATGTGTTAAGTGTTTATAATTTAATCATATACAAATTCCGTCCAAATATTCTTATCCCTGGTCATAAATCTTCCTGCGTTCCAATTTCTGCCCCTTCTCTCAAAACATTCTGCCACTACTTCATCCTATCTTTTCCTTTGTCTGCTTCTATGCCTTTTTCGAACATTTCTTGTCTACCATACTTTCTTTACTTGTCTCTTATCTCCCATTGATACCAAATGTCCAAACCATTTGAGTTGTTGCCTCTCTATATTGTCCCCTATCGGTTCTTGTTTGGTTGTCTATATCTCTTCGTTACTTTCTTGATCCCTCTCAGATACTTCATATCGATCGCTTGAATTTATCTTGCAAAGTAATCTATCAGGAGACTACCCGTAGGCGGCGGAACGAGATTCATGCACTTTTTACTATTAGTAGATTTAGCAATATATATATATATATATATATATATATATATATATATATATATATATATATATATATATATATATATATATATATATATATATATATATATACTTTTGAAGGCGTTTTACTGTCCTGGTTGTCTAACATTTTTATTAATTTTAGATTATCCTTATTAGCATGGTGATTATTATCCCAAATATGTCGAGCGACAGAAGATCTATCTATAGTACCGTATCTAAATTGGGCTAAATGTTCTTTGATTCTAATTCCAATAGGTCTTTTTAGTTGTCAGATGTATTTAAGATCACAATCTTTATAACTGATTTCAAAAATTCACGACATTTTGGCCGTACTATCCTTGTCTTTTGGGTTACCCAGCAAGTATTTTTGGGCGAAAATGTTAATTGCAAATTGGCTTTTTAAAACTGCTATTTAGACTCCTCGTAATTCGAGGTGCAAATCGTAAGCAAACAAAGTATTTTTCGGATTTGTCTCTCCTAAAAGTCGTTGATTCCGCAAAAATTTTCTTGGTTTTCTGTTTGTAAATTAATTTCTCCACTGGGCAAGCAGCGTATCCGTTATATTCGGCCACGTTCTTAATACACTTTAATTCTTTGGTATATATACTTTTACGTAAAGGAATATTAATTAGTCTGTTTACTAAAAGATTCAGACTGGCCAGTTTTTGTGCAGACACATGATGTTAATCATTCGGAATGTAGCTTATAGTGGTGGTTTCCTTTCTATTGACACCAAATTCTAAAGTGTCTTTATTTTTGATAACTATAGTACATCTAGAAAGTATAACTTATTATTCATTTCTAATTTTATAAAATCAAAATTTTATTGTTTAATTTGGCAATAAAATCTTCGATTTTTCAAATGTTTGTGTTAAACACTGCGAAAATATCATCCACGTAACGATACCACACTCTAGGAAAATACTCACTTTCACTTTCAAGATCTTTTCAAATCTACTTATGGAAAGGTCTGCAATAAATGCGGATAGCAGGTTGCCCATTGTCGTGCCTTGGGTTTTTTTTTAAACTCATTGTGGAATTGAAAAATATTTTGTTTAATACATAGGTTTGTTAAAGTTAAATGTTATTTGCAGACCTTTTTATTTATGTTATTCATTTTTAACAACTGTTCTAAATACGTTAACGTTTGCTTCGTTGGAACGCTACGAAACCATGATGTTACATCAAATGAAATCAAAACCTCGCCTTCAACGAATTTAACCTCTTTAATTTTATTAATAAATTCAAGTGAATTTGTTACTAAAAAACTTTTTTGTTTGACGGGCAATCTTTTAAACTTTAAACAATAGGTCCCATTGATTTTCCTGGTTTCTGGATTTTTGAAAGACAGTACTTTTTGGGGACTTTAGGATTTGCAGCTTGTAGCTTCCTTCTGATATAAGTTGTACTAGTTATCAAAAATAAAGGCGCTTTAGAATTCTGTATCCATGGAAATGAAACCACCAGCTCCATTCCAAATGACTCACATCATCTGTACTCACAAAAAATGGCCAGTCTGAATTTTTTAATAAACAGGTTATTTAATTTTCCTTTAAATAAAAGTAAATATACCAAAGATTTAAAGCATATTAAGAACGTGGCCTCATATAGCGGATACGCTGCTTGCCTAGTGGGGAAATTAACTAACAAACAGAACACCAAGAAAATGCAATCAACGACTTTTAGAAGAGAAGAAGCCGAAAAAAACTTAGTTTGCTGACCATTCGAACCTCGAATCACGAGGGATCTAGAAAGCATTTTTAAAAGCCAATCTGCAATTAACACTTTCGCCAAAAAAGTACTTGAAAAAAACCTGCTAGGTAACCCAAAAGACAAGAAACACACACACACAAACAAAAAGATCTATTGGAATTAGATTCAAACAATATCTGAAAACAAGTAAAAACGCCTTTGAAAGTATATATATATATATATATATATATATATATATATATATATATATATATATATATATATATATATATATATATATACCTCTGACCCAAGATTGAACGTCAAATATGCGGTGTTGACTTACATCGCTGGACTAACGCACAGGTTGAAACTTTTTAAAGATTTTACAGACATCAAAGTGGCTAAATACAATGTTCTGACCAACAAGGACTTTTTCACTAACAATCAGGACAAAATTTCGGTGTATAAACAACGTGATGTGGTCTACAAGTTGGACTGTAAAAATTGTTCTCTTTCTTATATAGGTCAGACCTCATAGTCTGTTGGTAGGAGGATAAGCCAGCATAAGAGAGACTCCAGACTTAGACCTGATAGATGTGCATTGGCGCATCATGTCTCAACCTTGGGTCACAACATGGATTTTGAAAATGTCACAATATTGGATAGGGAAAACAATTTAAAAAAACGTTCTCTTCTTGAAATGTGTCATATTCTTGAAAATGACACTATGAACGCAAAAGCAGATATTCAAAATTTAAGTAACATATATGATTATGTAATACTATTTGATAGATCTGATGACGCCTCTGTGTTGGCCGGTTCTATCACTTATAATAAGAAAACATATATATTTTATCAATAGAGTAATGGTCTCTTAGTTTTGCAGTTGTCACTGTCTATAGTCGACATTCTAACGTGAAAAAGTGGGGTTAGATGTCCATTTTGTTACACGCGAATTTTTCAAAGCTTTTTTAGTTTTTTAACCTTAATGGCCACTTTTTTATGACTTGCTTTGAATGTTTTTAAAGTGGAAATGTTCGCGTAGAGTTACATGTAATCTAAAGATGGTTTTTGCATTGCTGTTTTTTGTATGTCTTTGTGGCAGATTTTTCTCTATTTTGATGCTTTGGCCTTGCTTTTGTAATCAGTTACAGTGCTGTAAGTGTTAGTTAATGCATAATCTAGATGTTGTGCTAATTTTTATTCATTTTTAGTTTTCCTGAAGGTGCTTGGGAGCCAGAGCGAAATATATCGAGTTTAAAAGTATATATATATATATATATATATATATATATATATATATATATATATATATATATATATATATATATATATATATATATATATATATTGCTAAATATAGTCATAATAAAAAGTGTATGAATCTCGCTCCTTCGCGTATGGGTAGGCTCCTAATAGATTTCTTTACAAAATAAATACCGGCAGAAGTACGTTCGATAGATAATAAAAGAATACAGATATTTCCGCCAAACGAAATATGTTAATTTTTGGTATCGTTGAACCACCCTGAATCGTTAGTGACCGACTACCTCCAGAAGAATATAAATAGAGTTGTGGATATACGATATTTGGAATTACTAATTCTCTGATGACGCTAACTTGGTTAGTGAAACGATCGTCAGGTTTTTTTTATGTGCTGTGGTGATTTGGGTTCTCCAAGTGTGCTTATTTAACCATATGTTTATTAGACACCTTTGTGTGCTTTAGTTCCCTGAACACACCATCCAATTCCTAACGAATCACCTTGTATAAATACTATTTCTAGTTGTTATTATTCACTTTATTCATCCCTTTTACGACGCTAACTTTGTTAGCTGAACGATCGTCAGGTCTGAAAATATGCTGTGATGAATTGGGTTCTTTATAATGTAGTTATCAAACTACTGCCTCTATCCTCTATAGATATTCTCTCTGTCGGGGTCTTATTCTTGTTTTCAGTTCACTTCTTATTTTCCTAAATTTGTTTGATGCTGCCGCACTTATATTTGTGTTTCGTCTTAACTTTTATTTCAGCATCTCCATGGCCGGGAAAGTCGATGACTTTCCAATACGGACTCGGGGGTCGACGGTTCGAGAGTCACTGGCGGCGGATGATTTTTCAAATCACTGTCGTCGTTGAGATCGAGCTCAAGGTGGAGGGTAGGTTAGTTTAGATGAGCAAAGACGGTCAGCAATGGCCTAAGTGCCAGTAAGCATCTTACCTTTACCTTTTTTAACTTTTATTTCTGATGAATCAGTTTGAGAGTACCTCTCTTTTTCTCTATATCTCTCTCTCTCTCTCATGTAATTGTTGGAAGGCAACTAGACACCACCGTGTTGTACCCCGTTTTCAAATCAGCAATCACATAATGTGATGACGTTGATGATAAATACAGATTGTTTGGCCAAACGATAGAAGATTCTGTAACACCGTTTGGGTCAATTAGATTCCTGTAAGGTTCCCTCGTCAGTTTTCAATGATAATTTTAAATTTTGCATTGTCAAAAAACATTTGCATATAGCGTCCAATTAAGTAGAGAGTTGCACAAGCTCGTGTTGGTTTTTATTCTGGATTTCATACTGTACAATAAAAAACATTAATTAAACATTTGCTGCATGCACAGAACTCATTACGTTTATAACCACATCGCTAATTTCTTATGAGTATAACCCAGGCAGAGCATTTAGGTTTATTTCTTAATTTAGCCTTAAGTGCTCTCACACTAGAAACGAGATAATTACGAAGAGGGTAGTAATTTCTGCCATAGATTAGATGCGGCATCACTTTGCATTTACGTAAGTCTAATTATCTCTAATGTAAAGCAAATATGTTACAGATACAGATGTAATCAGCTTGCGTAATGGACCTTGATAATAGTGTAATAAATTGCAAATATCTGTATATACATACAGGGGTTTTCACGATAGCCGTGCATTAGAAGTTTATGAAGTTGCCTGGTCTCATAAATTTTGAAATTTTGGCAGCGGTCACAATTTGTAATTTTCTTTTATTCTAAAATATCATCACTTCCGGTTAAACCGGAAGTAGTCATCAACTTTGCTAATTTAAATAGAATCCCCTATTTTTTATTGCATATTCGAATTATCCATAATATTTTGTGAAGATTTATATCAGGCTTTTCTATCGCTATATTGAAGTATTTCATAGATATTTTGATTTTTTTACATTTTGCGTAACTTCTATCCTCATTTATAACACTGTGTATTTCACATGTTTTTAAAGATAAAAGGCTGGAATTTAGAATACTATAACTTTTAGGATGAAGCCTACATATTATCAACATAAAGTTTACCTGTATCATACAGAGTGTTTTAAATTTACAGACCAACTTACAGATATTCAATGTTGCAAAAGTCTTTTTTTTTAAACGGTGCATCCTGTATATTATTAAAAATTCGAGTTTTAGATTTAATTCTACACCGGTTTCATATAAGTTTTCCTATACCTATCTCTTACGAGTAACTTGCTACTAGAGTTTTTAGGTAACAAACTCCTTTTCTAGAGAATATACATCACGCTGAACAATAAAGGCTGCTGTGGCTGTCAGAAAACAGAATTTTGACAACACATGAATTCTAAAGCGTCATTTATATTTGAAAGTTAATCTGAGTGTGTTTGTATTACTCACGTTATAGAAATAATAAGCCAATAAAAATGCAGAATAGTGAAGAGGACTCTAATATGGATATTTTATATTTATTTTATATTCATGGGGAATGCAATCGGATTGTAAGCAGAACATGCAGTATGTTTAACGAGAGGTATCCCACGCTATCGGCAATGACTAGAGGAAAATTTGCAGGGATGGAGGAACGATTTAAATTGACTGGAAGTGTCAAAACTACACCACATGATCCAAAGCCAGTAACTGAAAATGAAGATAATGAGATGAACGTTTTGGCTTATTTTCAAGTTTACCCGCGTAGCTCTATTCCTGCAGCTACTTGAGTTTTGGGAATATCAAGTTCATCTGTGCATAGAATATTGAAATCTCATAAAATGCACCTATACTCAGAAATACTACTACAAGGACTTCGACCTGGTGACCATTTAAAAAGAGTAGAATTCTGCGAACACATGTTTCTGAATATTCAACAAGATGAGAGTTTTCTCTCTAAAATTATCTGGACCGACGAATCGAAATTTAGAAGGGAAGGAATTGTGAATAGGAGAAATAGTCATTTTTGGGCAAGTGAAAACCCTAATATATTTAGAGAACGACGCTTTCAAACAAATTTTAGTTTTAATGTGCCTTGCATAATTATGGACAATAAGGTCTCTTATGAAATTTACGAAGAAAATTTAAACAACGGTGAAAAGTATTTGGTACTATTAAGGGGATCTGTCCGCAATTTTCTGGCAAGGCTACCACTAGATACAAGGCAAAGCTGCTGGTATCAGCTAGACGGCGCGCCTGCCCACTCCACTGGTGAATTTTACTGGCATTTAACTCAATTATTTGAAGACAAATGGATTGGGCCCAACGTTCCTTGGAGATGGCCTCCCCGCTCTCCTGATTTAACGCCTGCCGATTTTTATCTCTGGGGGCGTATAAAAAGTCATGTCTATGACACAACAGTGCAAAGTAGAGAGGATCTTTTAAATCGTGTAATTAGAGCTTTTAGAGATTTGGATTCAAATGAAATCAAAAGAGCTACTACGAATGAGATAAACCGTAGAATTTTGCAGTGCTTTCACCAGGATGGTGGTCACATAGAACATTTATAGTGATTGTAGCATTTAAATTTGAATTAACTTTTTTATTTGTCTTTGTTCAGTTTTTTGTTTATTGTTAATATTTGTTTTAATTTTTTTTCTTCATAATTACATTAAATATTTTAATGAAATCATATCACTTTTGTTATCTGACTGACAATCACAGCTGCATTTGTTGTGTAGTCTAACATATACTCTTTAGAAGGGGAGGTTGTTACCTAAAAATGCTAATAACAAGCAACATATTGAAGATAGGTATAGAAAAACTTATATCAAACCGGTGTAGAATTAAATTTAGAACTCGAATTTTTAATAATATATAGGGTGTTCTATTTGAAAAAAAAACTTTTGCCACGTTGAATATGCCTAAGTTAGTAACTAAATTTAGAACACTCTGTATGACACACGTAAACTTAAGACACATAATATGAAAGCTCTCTCCCACAAGTTACGAAATCCGAGCCTTTTATCTTTAAAAACATGTGATACAAACTATTATAAATAAGGTTGCAAAATCGCCGATATACAGAGAAATCACAATATCTTTGGAACAGTTGAAGATAGAGATAGGAAAGCCTTATATAAATCTTCACAAAATGTTATGGAGAATTCGAATATGCAATGAAAAATAGGGCATTCTATTTAAATTAGAAATGTTGATGACCACTTCCGGTCTAGCAGGAAGTGATGTGACCTTGAAAATATTTTAGAATAAAAGACAATTACGAATTGTGACCCATGTCAAAATTTCAAAGTTTAGGATATCAGGGAACTTCATAAACTTCAAATGCACGGCTATCGTGAAAAACCCTGTATACAGAGTCTTTCACGCAGCTGATTTGTTAGAGTGTAGGAGGTCCGACTGACACTAGGTAACCACCAGACCTGACTGACCTGAGCTTTAAACAAAAATATCTTTATTCTTTGTGATCAAGTGCTTCCAACCTAAAATCATCTATGTATGCCATTGCCGTAGTTGTTGACCTATTTCTTCTGAATCCATGCTGCGAATGGTTTAGCATTTCTTGCTTATCAATATATCTTGCTAATCTCTCTTTAATAAGTGCTTCCAAAATTTTCCAGATTATAGGGAGAATATAAATTGGCTTATAATTGTTGCAGTCGTTCATGTCGCCTTTTTTGGGAGAGGAATTATCTTTGCAATCTTTAAAAGATTTGTAAATATACCCTGAGCAAAGCACATATTGATAATTTTGCTCAGTGGGTCTGCAATCACAAGGATTATCCTTTTTAATAGTATTATATTTAATCCAAAGAGGTCACAAGCTGACTTATTTTTCATCCTCAACACCACCTGTCTAACTTCACGTGGGGATGTATACTCGAAAAAGATTGAGCAATTGTTCCGCAGTTTTGCACGTTTTATATAGGAATGGCACTTTTTGAGGTGTCTTCTACTGGCACCAAATTATTCTAACCAACTCTTGAAAAATGGCAATTTAGACAGTCCGCACCTAGTGTACTTGCTCCTTGGTTAATCCTCGTGGTTTTTATTTTCAAATTTATCAACTTCCAGATGATTTTAAATTTATTTTCAGCATTTGTAATTTTATCTCTGTTATAGTTTCTACAAGTGTCAATCTGTGTCCTTATGACATTTAATATATGTGTTGGGATACGAGGAAAGTAAGTAGGTTGCTGAATCATATTGGCTAAAGACTTGCTGACGGCAAAGGGTTTCGCTGCTCTCCCTTGTGGATCGGTTTTTGAAGATCCTAGCAATTCCTCATTATGGACATTGAAGTCACCAAGAATAATGACCTCGGAGGGAAGATATTCAGAAATCAGATGGTAGGTTTTTTCAGAAAGGTAGTCGAAGAGCTGTACAAAGTTGTTGTCAAAAGGTGACCGGTAAATGCAACAGATGAATTTAGTTGTAGCCCTGAGAGAGAGTTTCATCCACAGTATGTCTTATCTTCCAGCTTCTAAATTGGGGAGTCTGGTGCAGGGTAGATTGCTACAAACGTATGCGCACATGCATCCATGCAATCTAAAGGAAGCAAGGAGCTCATACCCCGGGAAATTAAGGTGATTAGTGGCTGTTTTGGCACTGATTTGGGTTTCGGTGGGGAAGAGGAGTTGGGGCCCATCAGCCTGGAGGAAATGGTGGTTCGTCGTAGGGATTCTCCTTCCCCCTCTCGCTTGCGTACAACCACCCTCGTTGCATAAACCACAATAAAAAAATTTGTTTATACTCCCCAAGGAAGTTACGGGACCTGCGGCCAATCGAGGTGATGTGCGTGACAGGCGGGGTTTAAGAGAGGGGCATGGCTTTAGAATGTTAAAAAGACAGCTTTCAAACTGTTTACTTCGCATTTTCTGCTCATATTTCCTTTTCACTGCCTACCCCGCCGAGCACCCCTATTCACTCCTGGTCCTGTAACTTAATTGGGGGGTGCGAACAAGAAATTTTTCGTGTGGTTTGTGCATCCAGGGAGGTTCTGGGCACG
This sequence comes from Tillus elongatus, assembly GCA_964006375.1. Taxonomy (NCBI): domain Eukaryota; kingdom Metazoa; phylum Arthropoda; class Insecta; order Coleoptera; family Cleridae; genus Tillus; species Tillus elongatus. The sequence continues at coordinate 119,999,310 of OZ023268.1, read as the reverse complement.
TTTCTGAAAAAAACTTTTTTTAAAGCGTTCGGGAGGTAATCTGCAAATTTACCAAAAATTTTAATTAACATTGAAAGCTCGCAACCATTTTAAACATTTCTTCAAGAATTCAAAAGTAGTTACCTTTTTCTGAACGAAATATACATTACAAAAATTTTCCGATAAACGTGGAAAATAATCGAGATGTGCACCGTAACATTATTAATCGAACATATACAAGCAATAGGAAATATCTGAGTTTATAAACCGCACTATTTACATTTTCTGGCGTACTGACGAAAGTCTTAATTAAGGGCACTTTCACAAAGTATCTAACATGAAAAACTGGATAACCAGCATGGATTTTAATTACCTCTTTGTAAATAAAAAACAAGCGATTTTAACAGGTGTCGAATTAATAATGACTGCCTTTGAAGTACTCGCTTGGTCAGTGCTGGGATGTAGGTATTTGCAACAGGATATGTGGCTGAAAAATTTAGAACAGGAAGACACGCAAAGCGAGAAAAAATAAAACGAAGCTTTATTAGTTTCCCTTTCCTGGAAACGGGAATATTACTGTAACAGGACTGAAAATCTATGGGATTAATTCATGGATATTTTGTAATTCCGTTGGTCACAAAAGCTCATTCGAACCCAATATATGGAACGTTATATTTTAGAAACATGTCATAGTATTTTCAATGTTGATGTTTTTAATTGGTGATGAAATCGAGGATTGATAAAGCCATGATGTTATGCTTTGTTCTCTTTTTTCAATATACAGTTAAATGTAGAAAAATGTACTAATCAACAAAAATATTTTTGCACATCCACAATTACACAACACAGATCCATACTTAACACTTTTTAGGTTACTGTTATTGTTAAGGACAAAAATATGCGTTGGGCATTTTTAAAGCAAAATGTATGTATTTATGGGGGGTGGGGTGTTTTGTAGTTATGTTATTAGTATTGGGATCGTAATATTGATACTTTTGTTATTTTAGTTAACAAAGTACATGTATTTCAACAGTCTAAGATTCTTGTTATAAAAGGTCCCACGTTTAGGGCGATAATTGTCGTATTTTATTATATGTGGTGTTATAAGCGGTGTTTTTTGCAGTTATATTATGTATATAAGGGTATGTTTAGGTTTATATATTTTAGCTGTATATATTTTAGTTTCAAGTTGTATGTATCGTCTTTATGTCGTTAAGATATGTAAATAGCAGGTTTTTAATTCAGATATGTTGTTATTTATGTATTTGGGCGCCTTTTGCTATATGCAATTTTGTATTTTACTGTACCATTCCTAGTATTCAAATATTTTATGCTGTCAACATTTAATAAAAGAATAATCAATGGAAATTATACTTACATATATATATATATATATATATATATATATATATATATATATATATATATATATATATATATATATATATATATATATATATATATATATATATATATATGAGTGCAGTTTTACCTTATTATAACCAAAATTTACCTGCTATCGTTAATTCTTAACTTGCCTCAACTAAGAAACTCCATCGTCTTAAGGGTTTTTTCTTATTAGAGTTCTCAATTCCTCATGAAAAAATCATAAGCACACAATATATATATATATATATATATATATATATATATATATATATATATATATATATATATATATATATATATATATATATATATATATATCTGTTGAAAAATAAACATATGTGAAAATCTGTATACTATAAGGCTCCCTCTAATGGCCAGAGTAATTCTCTGCTTTAAGTTAACCCCTTGTTTACAGCTTTTTTATTTTGAACAGATCTACCATCGACTATTTCCCCAGTCAATAAAACAAATAAAAGAACTTTTAAGCTGACAAACTCATAGATATTTCGTTTTAGCACTGAACATAAATTCCTATCTTTTAACCAAAAATATTTACTCTATATCAATTGATTTGGATCCCTGTTGCCCCTGTTCATGCTGGTTATATCTTGCTTATATTCATTTTTAATTGCTCTTGCTTAATCTATTGGAAATAATTTCTACAAAAGCACGTTCCCACCTCTTGTCTCAGGGGATGAAATTGGTTCTACCGCCCTGGGCAAGGCTGAACTTTTTGCTTCGTTGTTCGCTGTGAATTCTACTCTCAACCCACCTTCAAATGTGCAACCACCAACAGTCCCCAATGTCGCGCATAAAATGACGGATATCATTTTCAAAACTAAAAAGGTACGAAAGATGCTATCTTCTCTTAATACCAGGAAAGCCTCTGACCTTGACGAGATCCCCGCAATTTTTGTCAAAAAATACGCACCAGAACTTGCTCCTGTCCTGACTCGTCCGTTTCAGATATCTTACAATAAAGGCATATTCCATAGTAACTGGAAAACTGCTCGAGTACAACCCATCCCCACGAAAGGATCCAAAGCGCTTCCTAGCAACTACAGGCCTATTTATCTCCTTTCAGTCGTCTCTAAAGTGATGGAAAAGTATATAAACACCGAATTACTAAAATTTCTTGAAAAACACAGTCTAATCCACGACAGGCAGTATGGATTCCGTCAGCGCAGATCGACTGCCGACGTCCTTTCCTTTGTCACCCATTCTTGGAACAAGTCTATGTAACTACACGGTGAATCCCAGATTGTCGCTCTAGACATAACCAAAGCATTCGAGCAGGTCTGGCACGCAGCTCTGCTTAATAAACTTCCGGCCTATGGCCTACCACCAAAACTTTGTACCTGGACAGCAAATTTCGTCTCCAACAGGAGCATTTCTGTTGTTGTGGATGACCATTCCTCTAAACTGTATCCAATTAATGCAGGAGTTTCTCAAGGTTCAGCTTTAGCGCCTACTTTGTTTCTTCTCCACATCAATGAGCTCCTCTCTAGCACATCCAACCCAGTTTTGAGTTACGCGGACGACAGCACCCTCCACTCAAATATACAATATTCTAAGCCTGTCTCTTTAGCCCAATTAGATGAGGATCGCAGACTCATGGAGGGTTCTGTCTCCGTGGATCTCCAAAAAATATTAGACTGGGGAAGTAGAAATCTTGTACAATTCAACCTTAGCAAATCTCAGTCTTGCTTTCTTTCTCATAAGAGATACACCAGCCCTAGACCCATCACAATGAACAACTAAATTATTCAAAGTAATGAGTCATTTTCTCTTGTTGGCATTTCTGTGGACCGAAATCTTAATTTGCACCAACATGTCACATCAATTGCAGAAGCGGCTGCTAACAAATTAGGTTTCCACTTCCGGGCTCGCAAATACTTTTCACCACTTAATCTCTATACTTTATATACTTCACAAATAAGGCCAAACCTCGAAAATTGCTCCCACATCTGGGGTGCAGCTGCCGCTTCTACAATAGCTATCCTGGACTCAATTCAAAAGAGAGCTATACATCTTATCGGTGACGGTACCCTCACCCAAAGGCTGTCATCCCTTGCCCACCGACGTGCCGTTGGTGACCTCTCTCTCTTTTATAGATATCTGCACGGGCACTGCTCAGAGGAGCTTTCCTCCATAGTTCCGCCACCTGCTGCCCCCAACAGATCTACCAGGAGAACAGAGCGAATGCATCCTTTTACTGTCTAGGTCACCAGACATAGAACATATTGTTATGCCCGCTCTTTTGTCCCGAGGGCTTCCAAGTTGTGGAATTCCTTGCCGGCACATGTTTTTCCTTCTCCTCCGAACTTCCAAACCTTCAAGTCCAGAATTAACAAGTTGCCTCTTTCCTCCTTGTCAACACCCACGGTACGATAGTATTTAGACTGTAATCCCTCGTGGTGTGTTGTTGAAATTTAAAAAAAAGATATTTCAGAAGGTGGTTATTATGATATAGCTTATAAGTGTTCCAGTACCCCGCTATCCCTACCTGCACCCTACTATCTGCCGATTCAGCATTTGTAGCATTTCAAATGCTACAACCTCGCCGTACATAATTTAGAAGTTTTCGGTACCTAATTTGTAACCATTTTAAAAATTGCTCATAAAAGTGTTACTACCGTATCCTCTTGAAAAGTTTTCTTCCTCTATGAAAATTTGTTAAAAATCGGGCAAACTATGTCAAACTGAATATGTTAATAAAAACGATTTTTTACTCAGTTCCCACCACGTAATTCTAGAGGATAATTACTAATGTTTTTTACATTTCACGTTGAGCGCTGGATTTATATTCCGGCTATAATTCGTCGTTGCAACGCCTCTTTCTCGCTAATCTAATGTCACGTAATTGTGTTAGTCTGCCCGGTGAAATCTAAATTATTCGAGTTGAAATAAAAAACATCATGTCAACAAAATAGCGAATGTAGTTAACAAATTGCGACCCAATCAAATAAAGCATTACAGAAAAACTAAAGTATAGTTTGTATCACTTTATAACAAACTGTTTATTATGCCTATTTGACGCAGTTAACGTATACAGTGTGTAAAAGCCAAATGGAATAAATTCATTATTTCGGTTACTGTCCATTATTATAAAAAATCCCGAAACACGTCAAATATAAATTTTAAATTGACTTTTTCAACGTGAAAATGCGATCCCGACCTTCAACCCCCTTCGAATGACAGGTACGACCCCAAATTTTTTAAAGGGAAAGTATATGCTTGTGATATGTCGTTTGAAACGTCTGTTCATTCTCTATTTTAAAATGTTATCGTTTTCAAGTTTTTTGCAACAATTAAGATAGAATAAAATAATATCATGTGGTTACTGAAATTCGCTACAATTTCCATACAAACAATACAAAAAAAGTAATGCAAAATGTAATAAAATGTAAAACACTAAAAATAACTATGAATGTTAATGCAGTAGATGCTCAAAATGTTCACCGCGAACTTCTTGGCAACACCCTAATCTTAAATAAAACTGTCTTCTAACATTATTTAACATATCAGGCCTGATCGACCTAATCGCAAGCGTTATTCGTTCTTTTAAGTCATTTAAATCAAAAGGTTTAGTTTTGTACACAATGTTCTTCACATATCCCCATAAAAAGAAATCTAATAAGGTAAGTCAGGTGATCGCGCTGGCCATTTTATTGATCCTCGCCTCCCTATCCACCGATTTGGAAATATTGCATCGAGGTACTGCCGGACATTGAGTTGGTAATGTGGTGGTGCTCCATCCTACTGAAACCATATCGTATTCACTGGAGAGGGTTTTCTGGATCAGGATCTAAATTTACCAAAATTGGAATGACATCATTTTGAAGTAGTGTCAAATAATTATCGCCATTCAAATTACCCTCAATGAAAAAAGGACCGATGATATGGTTTCCAACAATGCCTGCCCAAACATTAACCTTCTGAGGGTATTGCGTGTGTTCTTCTCTCATCCAGTGATGATTTGTCGTTGCCCAGTAGCGACAATTTTGCCGATTAGCATGACCGTTAAATGAAAAAGTGCACTCATCAGAAAACATAACGTCTTCCAATTGGATAATATTGCAATCCAACATGTCCATCATTCACTCACAAAAATAAGGTCTCCTATCAAAATCGTCTTCCATGAGCTCCTGAGTAGGTATCATTTTATAAGGATGCATTTTATTTTCTTTTAATATATTAACTATCGATGCATGGCTAACATTAAATATAGTGGATGCCTGTCTAGCCGAACTATGTGGGTTTTCCACAAATTCAAGCATCACATCTAATTTGGTTTCATCACTCAGTGCATTGGCTGCTTTTCTTATCTGCCTTATATGACCAAACTTGCGAAACTACTTCTCTATTTCACTAATTGTTCCTTGTCATAAAGGCGGTAAATCAGGAAATTCCTCATGAAATAGGCGAGTTACTTCATGTTGTGTTCGGGTTTTATCTCCGTACCCAATCATTTGTATTACTGTTATTTTATGCATTTGCGTTAATCTAAGCATTTTTCACAATTGAAGTTAAGAAATCCAAACTAAAATTATAATACCAACAATTTAAATGACAACTTATAATTACAAAACAATTTGCTTAGGCATTTTAAACAAACTAACATTACCTCGAAAACTCTTTAATGTATTTTTAATGGATACAATGTAAAAAGCACATTACTATGGTTTTTAATTACTTTCTTATCTTTAAGACCTAAACGGGAGATAAGTTTCGAGTATTTTATAGCGAATTTCGATAACAACATGATTTTATTTTATTCTATCTTAATTGTTGTAATAAACTTGAAAACAATAACATTTTTGAATAGAGAATCAACAGACCTTTCAAACGACATATCACAAGCCTATACTTTCCCTTAAAAAATGGGGGTTGGTACCTGTCATTCGAAGGGGGTTCAAGGTAGGGATCGCATTTTCACGTTGAAAAATGTCAATTTATAACTTAAATTTGACGTGTTCCGAGATTTTTTTATAATAATGTACAGTAACCGAAATAATAAATTTATTCCATTTGGCTTTTACACACTGTATATATCCTGATGTAAAAAATTCGTTTGGAGTCAATTTTTACACAGGAATTCCTTTCAGAACCTTCTAAGCGCAAAAATCGCCAAATACCAAAATCAAGGTTGTATTAATATATGTGGAACGATTTTGTAAACGCGAGATAAATAACAGTATACAATAGCCTCTTGTGCAACAAAGTGACTGGATAGAGCAACAGACAGTCTAGTCAGCATTACGGAATCATAGCAACAACGCAGTAAGAAAACAATAGACAAAGGAAAGCTACATCAACAGTCTTGCAGGTGCATCGCAGAGCCCAGGTCAACTTCCAAGACAATGGCGCCAATCCTTGGTGGGAAACCTTTAAGAATGAAGCCGATCTATGGACAGGCGTTCATTCCCGTTTTAAACATTCTACTTCTAACACACCGCGTGTTATTATTTTATTATCATTTTATTATATTTTGTATTAGTATTTTATTATTAAAGTTTATCTCAGTGTTAGTTAAGTCAATAAATAAATATTTAAAACACGTCTCAACCGTAAAGCTAAATCGCGATAACTTTCGAAAGCATTAATTTAATAACTTCATTTTTAATACATGCATTTCTGGAAGCGTAAACCAAAGTGATTAGAAAACCAGCCATGTTTTATTAGCTCATGATGATCTTTTTTGTTCTTTTTCTGTTTTTACTGCGTAAGGGAGTTATGACCCTAGCTGTCACTAGGCGGCTATGGAAAAATGTGGGGACTAAGACCTAGTATGGCCCACTGGCTATACACAAGGGTGGTCAGACCATCGTTAAAATACGCGGCACTGGTCTGGTGGCTTAAGGTGACACAATCCAGTGCCAAACAAACACTAGGCAAGATCCAAAGGATGGCTTGCCTGGGCATCACATGGGCGATGACTTCAAGCCCAACAGCCGCCATGGAGGTGTTGCTGGATCTGCCCCCCCTACACTTAGTTATCCTGGGGGAGGCCAGGCTAGGACTATACATACCAGTCTGCAATGGTAGACCCCGACCGCGAGGCATGGCGGGAGGAGACGCCAGGCTTACTAGGGGATGCGCTCGTCTGATTCACGGACGGATCCGGCGGCGAGCGTGGGACGAGGGCAAGTCTTTATTCGGAAAGACCGATGGTAATTCATAGTATTTCCCTCGGAGTCCATGCAACGGTCTTTCAGGTCGAAATGTACGCCATCCTGCACTGTGTTCGGGAGAACAAGAGGAGGGGCTACACCATCAAGTGGATCCTTATAGCCACAGACAGCCAGGCAGCCCTTAAGGCCCATAGTAGCCCACAGGTAAATTCCAGGCTGGTAAGTGAAAGCCGAGACGAGACGAGCGACCTGGCTGGGCAGACAGAGGTCACCCTTATCAGGGTGCTGTGTCACTCTGGAGTCAAAGGCAATGTAGAAGCTAGCAGTCTCGCAAAGAGAGGGTCAGCAGAACCATTTATGGGACCACAACCGTTCCTGGGCGTATCGAAAGACACGGCCAGGGGAACCATCAAGTCCTGGGTCAGGGAAAAACACAAAGCATACTGGGCAGATTGTCGAGGGCTCAAACACGGAAAGTCATTAATTGGGCAACCTAGTCCAAAAAGAGCTGAGGAGCGGCTAAATCTTAACATAGGACAGCTCAGAAACATAACAGGACTCTTGATGGGACACATGGCTGTCAAGAAACACCTGCATAAAATGGGGTGGTTTGAGGGGGACCTGTCATGCAGACTCTGCGGCGAGGGGGAGGAATCAGCACAGCACATCTTGTGCGAGTGTAATGCTCTGGACCGCAAAACACAACTGATCTACGGTCAGTCTAAACCAGAGACAGAGCAATATAAAACTTCACCCTACCAATCACTGTGCAGACTAGTTCAAGGCACAGTGATTTTGAAATGGGTAGAGTAAAAAGACTAAGGGCATGCACAATAAGCCAAAGTCTGCAGTGCTTTCGGCGCAGCGAAGTCGCGGACGAGCCATGGGGGAAGTAAAGAAATTGGTTTATTCTTCACTGATGGCAATTTAAATGAAGATAGTTAGTTAGCACTACTCCAAAATAATATCCTGGCAACCTTGGCACACTTATATCCAGATCTAGCAAATTCGCAATTTTCGTCTTTTCGACTTTCACGCTTTAACCTTACTTTTGAACCAGCCCCATAAACAATAGTCCAATGGTATTAGGTGTGGAAATCCTGATGGCTAACTGAAAGAACCACCTCGAGCGATCCAATAATTTGTTACAAGTAGGCTAAGATGAAAATACTGTGTGTGGAGAATTTTTTCAGGAGGCTATAATTTAAAAACAAATAAAACTCAATAATAAAATTTGAGTTTTCTTTTTACATTTTTAACGCCTATAATTTACCCCCAAAATTTGGCGCGTTCCTTCCGGCTCACCCTGTATAAACATTACCATCGAGCAATAATGATTTCTAGGCTACTTAAATTTTCTTATTATATTTTCCACAATGAAACGAAATTATCTTGGCGTCTAAGATGAAAAATAATAATATGGGGTGCATTTTTAATATTTAATATACGTAATGGATGATGTTGTTTTGTAGACGGCGCTGGCTTTATAATCTTTGTTATAATTGCTGGAGCTCTATATGGCATCATCCTTATGAAATTCCTTGCAGAGGAGGCGACATGAGAACAAATATTTAATATGGAGTTCAAAAGAACTGACCTCTATCAACTTTGCAGTAGAATGGCTCTAAAGATTTATGCATATGAATATGGATGGACTAACTTTCGAATATAGAAATTGAATATGTAAGGAATTTTTTTAAGTATAACTCAGATTATTCTTTTTAGTGAATTTTCTTCAAAAAAACACTGATGAGGAATATATATATATATATATATATATATATATATCTGTATTTCTGATAATCAAAATGAAATATTTATTTGTAACAAAACTAATTGTATAATTTGTATTATTAAGCTTCAAATATGTAAACAAAAACAGTAGCAAGTGTTAAGCAGTATGTACAATTAGCTGAATGAGTAATTTAAAAAGTGTAAACAAATGTTTTAGGTTAAGATAATACAAACAGTGAGGTAGAAATTTTGAACTTAGCGCCAATAAACATAGTGTAGTACTAACCTTGTGAACCATGCAGTAGTTATAAAAATTCATTAACTCCAATGGGAAGTCAGTGTTTTGACTAATCTGTAAATAAACTGCATTTAATTGGATTAGGTGACAACCATTTTGAACTTTTGTAATTAATCCGATCGGATTGAGAGAGAAGAATGGGACGATATCCGGCATCTTCGAAATGATGAGAGAGAACGTTTAAAACAGGCAGAGCGACACCACGCTTGTAAAAACATCCATTGTGTATTCTCCATATATATATATATATATATATATATATATATATATATATATATATATATATATATATATATATATATATATATATATATATATATATATATATATATATATATATATATATATATCAAACTTGTGAAAAGTGTCCAGCCATAGTGTTTAAAAAGTACAGTGAAGTCGGCATCGTCGTCACACATGTGTCCACGACAAAGAATCACATCGCCAGTAAATAATTCAGTGTAAACAGTATGCATCTGAACTAGACGTCGTCTTGGAAGCCAAAGGTATTTATCTTAGAGATTGTTATATAACTCTGTTTCGCACAAATGCAAACAAAAACTACTCAAACAAGTAAAACAAATGTCAATGAGAATTTTACGACGTAAATGTCATTTAAATCAAACTTTTATAAGAAAAAGAATTTCGGCCGATAAATTGGGAGATTCAAAATAGTATCAACGATATCCTCTCGGGAATATCGTCAGCCATTTTAACAACAAACCCCGTTGCCATAGATACCAAACCAGAGTTTTGCGGAAGAGTGTAGAAATGACAGTTTAATTAAAGTCGGTTCGAACTGCAAAATAAAAAACTTTTAAGTAATTATTAAAATTGAATGGCCAATAAATTGGAGGATCCAATAAGAACTAATAATGTTAAATTATATTGTTTGTATTGTTTGGTAATTTAACTAGATAACTTTTGTTAATAGAAATTAAGTTATTAACCTGAAATATCTTGTTATCAAGTTATTTTGATAAAATATGGTACATTGTTTCTACTATATAGGGTGACTCATTGAAAACGAAACAGACCGATTTGCGTCCAGAGAATTTTTTTAAGAAACGCTGAAACACGTCAATTTTGATATTAAGGGAGACATGTTTTCACATAAAACTCAACTTTGTCACATCAACCCCTTAAGGGTGGTGATAACAACCCTTATATTTTCAATAGGGAACATGAGTCGAGTGTTACATCATTTGAAAGCTCTTTCTTTTCTGAATTCAGCACACTAACTTTTTTGGAAGTTTTATTAACTCGTTTAAAAATTATTCACAGTTGAAAATGCAAAAACGCATTTCACTCATTCCGATAAGAAATGTGCTGATAGTCAATGATTTGTTGGTTTGTAAACAAAAAATTGACTATCTGGACATTTCTTATAGGAATGAGAGAAACGTGGTTTATTATTTCAGTTTATCGGTCGGTTTGATACTTGATAGTACTACCAAAAATTAATTTCACAATGGTGTATTCTGTGGAAGAAAGAGTTTAAATGGTTACTCTTTTTTTTCAAAAACAATGACTGTGTCAACCGTACCGCAAATTTGTTTAATGCACGACATCCGAACAGACATGTTAACAGAAAATACATTTTGGAGTTAGTTGCAAAGTTTCGACAAAGTGGTTCAGTAGCCAACAAAAAACGGGATCCTGAACGTGAATTTCTGGTTAGAATGAGACTACTGAGATTGAAGTTTTAGGACAAATTGCTGCAGACCCAACTTTTGGCACGAGAAAATTGGCCACTGTTTCAAACATCAAAAGAAGAACTATTCAGCGAATATTGAAGCATCATAAATTTCACCCGTATAAAATTCATCTTGTACAACAACTGAATGAAGATGATTTGGATCGGCGGCTGGAGTTTTGTGAAGTTATGACTGCACAAATAGCTGATAACGGGAACTTTCTGTTCAATATCTGTTTTTCAGACGAGTGTACGTTTTTATTAAACTCTACAGTCAATAGTCATAATTGTCGTTATTGAGCAGATATTAATCCAAGAAATTTTCACGAAGTCCACACTCAAACTCTACAGAAATTGAATGTCTCGACTGACATTTTTGGAGACCGTTTAATCGGACCAATTTTTCTTGATGGTAATTTGAGTGGCGAAACGTATTTGGAGTTACTAGAAGATATCGTTTACCCTCTACTAATTGACATTGTTGAAAATGATTATCGCTATCAAGAAAATCAATTAGTGTTTCAACAAGATGGAGCCCCTCCGCATTTTTGACGTTAGGGAGTTTTTGAACAGAGAGTTTCCAGTACAATGGATTGGGCGTAGAGGTGCTATTGAGTGGCCCTCTAGATCACCGGATTTAACTCCTTTGGACTTTTTTCTATGGAGCCATTTAAAGAGTAAAATTTACGCAACAGAACCGGAGTCTCTGGAAGAATTACGACGACGCATTGTTGAAGAATGCCGTCTAATAACTCCACAAATGCTCCAGAATGTCAGAGCTCGTTTTGAACAAAATTTGTACTTTCGCATGGAAGCTGGTGGTCAAGAATTTGAACACTTATTTAACTGAATAAACATTTTTGAACGTTTGGTTTTGTTTTTTAGGTTTTAGTGCATTTCTTATCACAATGAATTAAATACGTTGTTGCAACTCCAACAGTGAATAATTTTTAAACGAGTTGAAAAAACTTCCAAAAAAATTTATGTGCTGAATTCACAAAAGAAAGAGCTTTCAAATGATGTTACACTCGACCCATGTTCCCTATTTAAAATATAAGGGTTGTTATCACCACCCCTAAGGGGTTGGTGTGACAAGGTTGAGTTTTATGTCAAAACATGTACCCCTCAATATTAAAATTGACGTATTTCAGCGTTTCTTAAAAAAAATCACTGGACGCAAATCGGTCTGGTTCATTTTCAATACGCCACCCTGTATAGGTTATACTAGCAACCAAATTTCATGCCTGCTTTCTTTAAAAGAAAATACATATTTGCTATTAAAAACATCTTTATGGAAATTCATTACCATAACGCAATTGCTGCGTACAGACTTTTTTAGGATCATGCCATCAACTCCTCTTCCGTAAACTCCTCTATCTCCACTATCCCATTGGTTTCCTAGCAGTCCGATTGTCTGGGGAAGAGGTCTTCCTTAATCTGTCTTCTGGCTAACAAAGTAGTGGTAGTAGTAGTTAGTAGTACTAGCAGTAGTAGTACTTGCAGCAAATAAGCTGAAGTCGTTTATTAACTGTTAATAACATTTCTTGGGAAGTTTCTTGATTTTTATCGACTCATAAACAAAACGTGCACTTCATTTTGTCGCAGCCCTTATAATTTGAATGAAAATAATATTAATAGATAAAGTAGACAGCGTGTGTTTAATTGCATTAGATAATTTATTTAATTTGGGAGTATCCGCTTTAGAAACCTCGTTTATTTCTGGACCGATTTGCAGCGATAAATTTCACTTATGCCAATATAAATATGGTTATCGTGTTGTTAGGAAAGCAAGTAAAGAATCTGGCAGACAAAAGAAATCGAGAGAACTGATAGTTCCCCTTGAGATTCCTCTAAATTCTCTACAAGCCAGTATAAATGGCAGAACGTTTAGTAATAGAGAAATGTAAATCTCTCGAGAGACGGGTAAGAATGTCCACATTAAGTTTGTTCGCAAGCTTGCGACTAATCGAATCTATCTTCCTAGACCTCCAACGTCTTTTTAACCTTCCAGTTTTAAATTAGATCAATTGTGACTCCCTGACCGTTTTATCCTCTATTTCAGACTTTGACGTATTACATTAAAAGGCGCAAGAGGCTAATCCTGCTTGTAGGTCGTGTGAATGTCTAGGAACTAAGACAATCAGATTAATTAGAATCCCCAATTCTGTTGAATTTTATTTTTGATTTACAAAGAACAACTTTTTGAGGTCGTGTGAAACTCGCTCAGACAAAATTCTAACTGATTTTTTTATTTTTATATACCACTGTTTAAACATTTTTCGATCGCTTAACCTGAAATGGTTTATGTCTCATTCAACGTTGTTTCATTATAGCGTCGCAGTAAGTATTAGAATCTAGAAATTATTCTATTTTGTGTGAATTTTTTATTGCATACCTAGAACAAGTTTTATTTTCCTTCAATTAGAAATGAGAATTTTAAGGAAATTCCTATATTTTCTGTGCCCAATGTGTTGAACGGATGCGAAACGGGGGAAGTAAATTTCATTTAAAATTAAAATGACGGAGAGAACTTTATTCTAGGCACGAGCGTTGTTTCCATTTTTTTAATATTAATAACATTTATGTGTAAATTAGCAGATTAGCGCATTGTTCGTTTTTTGAAAAAAAAAATCATAAACATGCTTAGAGGAACCCCTTTATGCATTAACCATCGGACAAATGCTGTGATCTCAACTCCACAATACAGTTAAGAGACTTAGAGTAAATTTGAGGTTCTCTGCAAGGTAAACATGCGACAACGGAGCTAGAAACGCAAACTGTAAAAAACTCACCTTACAGAAGTCCACTGAAAGGAGAAACTACTTACCAACACCGTTTCTCCATAAAAAACCTCTACTTTGCCCAACTGAAGAAAAAAAAACGCTAAATAATAAGCGTAATCTGATTAGTTATTAGAATTAAATACATTACTGAAACTGCTACCAAAGCATCACATAAAGGGTCTATTTAATATTAATTTATGCAAATAATTTAATAAAATAAAGAACAATGAAGATTGTAGCTGAAACTTAATGCTTTTCAACTTCTTACGACATTTATGCTGCATAGCTGTATACACTTAGGAACTCTATCTAGAACATGTCAATTTTGACGTTTCGAATCGCGACTTTTTTGACGTTTTAAGAAGAAAAACTTAAAAGATTATAACTTTTTTTTATTTTAACCTAGAGATTAAAATTGGTGCATTGTTCTCTTTTTATGATATACCTCGTACCTAATATGGTTGCCCTAACTTTGTTATTTTTGGAGATATAAACATTTTTCGAAAGAAAACGCAATATTTCCGGGAAAAACTTGTCCGATTTTTGTGGCTACTGAACTTATCTAAGCCACTTGCAAAGTGAAGGTACTCACCAAGTTTTATCAAAATCGGTCTATTATTTTTTAAGTTATCGGTGTGACACGTAAATATATAAACATATATATATATATATTATATATATATATATATATATATATATATATATATATATATATATATATATATATATATATATATATATATAGTCTGAAACCGACCTCGGATTTGGGTTCCAGGGGTCCTAAATAGCGCTTATTTGAAGAATTTTTTTCCAAATTCAAAAGGCGCAATATCCTCATTGGTGATTTTTTTTAAAGAAAATTCACTAAAAATGTTTGACAGCCAAATTTCAATAAGACAACTATAAGTAACCATACTAACACAAGGTGGTGAAATGCTAACTATTTTCGATGGTTTTTATCTTGAAAATGGTTAAGTTTATGTATAACTTAGATGAAATCTGATTATAATTTCACGTAGAACCGAAAAATGTAATGATATGCAAGGTGTTCCATTGAAAAAATTTATTACCAAGTCACTGCGCTTTTTTGAGACACCTATATAAATAAAGGCTATCTTTTAAAGAACCCGTATAAAATATTTTGTGTAACATGTAAAATAAAACAGTGATTAGAGGGGCGACGTACTTTAAGTCCTCACTGTATATAACGCCATTTAACTTTTATCCCATCTTGTCTCAAAGATATTAATCCATATATGACCAATGGAGAACAACATCGTACTCTCGATTGTTCTATATTGGCCCTGTTTTCTTAGATCGCTGATAACATGACATGATGCAAAACCTACAAACTTTTCGAACTCTGAGGCAATTTATGAGTGAAAGATTAATCGAAACTTTTTCGATAGACTTGGCTTGATAAGGTAGCACACAAACAAGTGGGAAAAATTCAAGCGAATTTCCGTTAAAAAAGTGGCTTCAAGAAAGGTAGCAACTGTAAGACTTTGGTGAAATGTCTTGATATACAGGCGAATTAGTATCTTTAGAACTGTTATGGAGATAAGTTTAATTATTAGTGAATATTCGTAGAAAAAATGAACTAATAGAGATTCCGATTTTTGGATTTTGAAAAACTTTTTGCAAATGAGCGCGAACTAGGACCCCTAGAATCCATATCCAGGGTAAGTTTCAATTTTTATATACAGGGTGATTCATAAGTGGTGACCAAAAATGAAACCCCATGTTCTTTGAATAATTTTAGAGAGGGTATGTCCTATAAAAAATTTTCCTATAATGCTTCATTCAAAAGATACAGGGTGTTGAAGTTGAATTTCAAAAAATAAAATTCCCAATTTTTTAAATTGTTGTACATATATTTTGCTGAAACTTCGCATGTGTAGGCTGTTATGGAAGGCGCGTATTTTACCATAACAATTGAATCGGTTAATTCAGCAGTGGCGCGCGTACCCACATGTCATTGGTTATCCCTCAAGAAAAAAACGGGTACGCCAATGATGTTTTTTAATTTTTTATTTTTTGAATCTTACTTTCATGCATACAAATGACTCTCTTGATAATTTTCTGTACGACGCTTATTTGTCAAGTAAGCAATGAATCAGGTAAGTATTTTAGAACACAGTTCATAATTTTTAACCAGTCGTTGTTTGGTAGAAGATCACAATGATACACTTTTATGCCTCCATTGGCCTGAATACACGCACGACATCTTTTTGATATGGAAAATTTAATGCCTTGATAATTTTTTGTACGACGATTATCTTTGTTGTATTTTAGTAAGTAGTGGTCTGGTTTGCCAAAGTTGTCATTAAATGTCACTTGACGTTTAGGTTAACAAGTTATTATTTTGAATAGGTGTAAGTGGTAAACTTTATAAAATTGCAAAATTTTCTACTCTATTACTTCTTATAATGGAGTACACCTCAGAAGAGTATGCAGATATAATTTTTATCTACGGATATGCTGATGGAAATGCTCTAGCTGCTTGTCGGGAATATCAACGTAGGTTTCCCACCCGCCGTCAACCTACACCAAGCGTTTTTTTTTTCGATCGTTTTCAAGACTTCGGCAGTGCGGTATTGGACAACGTCCTGATGGTAGAAGACAACATCAACTTGAAGACGAAGAGAGAGTGGTGGATGCAGTGATGGATCAACCTTCTACAAGTACTCGGAGGATTACCACGCAATTACAATAATCTCAAAGCTTGGTTTGGAGAACTTTACACCAAAAAGCCTTACATCCATATCATCGACAGAATGTTCATTGCCTTCTACCTGGAGATAATGTGCATCGACGAGTCTTTTGTAAATGGATGTTGGAAATGAACAATAAAAATATCTTATTCCCTAATCTAATCTTCTGATCTGACGAATCAACATTTACAAGAAATGGTATTTATAATTCTCATAATGAGCATGTCTGGTCATTGGAAAATCCACATGCAACAAGGACTCGCACATTTCAACATAGATTTTCCATTAATTTATGGTGTGGTATTTTTAACGGCTCACTGTTCATGGAAGTCCTGCCACAACGTTTAAATGGATCTTCGTACTTAGCGCTCCTAGAAAACCGTGTAGAAAACATTCTAGATGACATTCCACTAGCAACAAGAGTTATAATATGGTACCAGCATGACGCAGCACCAGCGCATCATAGTCGAAACGTTGTTACATGGCTACATGAACATTATAATGAAAGATGGATTGGCAGAACTGGACCAATACATTGGCCTGCAAGATCACCGGACTTAAAACCACTTGACTTCTATCTTTGGGGTGATTTTAAGCGACTGGTCTACAGTGAACAAATAAATACACCAGAGAAGATACAACAACTGATAAATAATGCTTTTCGTCATATTCAAGCAACAATGAATCCTCAAGACATTACATTTTCCATATTAAAAAGATGTCGTGCGTGTATTCAGGCCAATGGAGGCATTTTTGAACATTTATTGTAATAAATAAATTACTATAAGCTTGATAAAAGTGTATCATTGCGATTTTCTACCAAACAACGACTGGTTAAAAATCATGAACTGTGCTCTAAAACACTTACCTGATTCATTGCTTACTCGTAAAATAAGCGTCGTGCAGAAAATTGCCAGGAGAGTCATTTTGTTCACGAATGAAAGTAAGATTCAAAAAAATAAAAAAATAAAAAAATAAAAAAGTTATCATTGGCGTACCCGTTTTTTTCTTGAGGGATAACCAATAACATGTGGGTATGCGCGCCACTGCTGGATTAGCCGATTCAATTGTTATGGTAGAATACGCGCCTTCCATAACAGCCTACACATGCGAAGTTTCAGCAAAATATATGTGGTACTTTTTAAAAAATTGGGAAATTGTATTTTTTGAAATTCAACTTTAACACCCTGTATCTTTTTAATGAAGCATTATAGGAAAAATTTTTATAGGACATACCCTCTCTAAAATTGTTCAAAGAACATGGGGTTTCATTTTTGGTCGCCACTTATGAATCACCCCGTATATTGAGATGTTTTATAAGGGGGGTAACTGAAAATATCCACACGTATATAGATTTACATAATTATACACTTAAAGCCAACAAAAAGATTTTAATGCACCTGTACGGACCACACAGACATAAACACTGTATGACCTAAGGAAAAGATACTATATAGTATGTAATAAGACCTCGTATAAATTCAAAAAGACGAATCTAATTAACCCCAAGTGTGTGTATGTGAATTTAAAAAAATAGAAGCAAAAGGTTGATGTACATAAATGAGTGTGATTTAGTTTATAAGGAAAGAAGTGTATATGTAAGGTGCCCATTAAACCGAAAGAAAGGACAAGATAAGAACGAAAGTGCAACAAGACAATTTGAAAACAGGAAAATATTATAAAGAATTAATATTAGATAAGGTTGGTTTTAATAGCTGTCAATTCTGGGTTAAGAGAGTTTGATGTTTGATAGATTAAGAAATAGTTTGTAGGAGTTCTTAAACAGATGTTTAATTATGAGCTGTCAAGCTGACAATGAATTTAGGTTAAGCAAAATTGTCAGAAACCTAAATCTTGACAAGAATGCCTGCGAGGTATCCTTAGAGATTGAGGAAATGGAAAGGCATTGTTGAGACAAGAACAAAAATGTAATAGACTTTAAGGGGAGAGAGAGGAAACTGTAGCAACGGTTGTTTACGCAGAAAAAAAACAACAACTTTTGAAGAATTGAAAAAATAAGCAGCTGGGAGCAATTTTCAGAGTAAATTAATCTAAAAATTCGAATTTTTAAGTAGAAGAGGACTTAGGATAGAAGTTGAACAGCCCAGGAATGCCAGAGGGAATAAACAGTGAGTTTTCTTCAAAAGTTATAAACATAATTACTTACGCTATTGAGTGAAAATAAACCATTTGATGGTAGACACAGAAAAACGATAAAGCCACGTTCATACGTTCATATTTATATGCATAAAATTGCATAGGGCACATTTTCAAATAGAGCAATAGTATATCAGTGAACTCATTAAAGAGATAAGGCGTCATAAAACAACTAAAGCAACCACAATTTTTATTTACTGTAATCCACCCGTGAAAATAGTTATAAAGACCATCACCTGAGGCGCGAAGATCGAGGTTCAAACAAACCAAGAGAGTTAGTGGGGTATGTAACCCACATAACACCAAACAGAAAAAATAATTGCCAAGATTAAGTACCCTGAACCTATAAAAATTCGGGACGCAGCAAGTGCGTTATGGTAGTGAATTTTCATAAAAATCTTTTTAATAACAAATATGTGTGTTTTTTTAAGAAAGCAGGCATCAAATTTGGTTACCAGTATAACCTATATAGTAAAAACAATGTGCCATGTTCCATTAAAATAACTTTATTGTGTGAAAATGTACAAAAATTTCCAAAAGTAAACTTAAAATGTTCCCGAAAATACACGTTTCTTGGTCAACCTTATAGGTTAATAGCAAATTGAGCTGTTCAAATATGAAACATTTGATCAAGATTCGCTACCATAACGCACTTGCTGCGTCCAGAATTTATTTTCTTACAAATATGCATTATATTTCGATGGAAAATGCAAAAATGCAATAACATAAGGCGTGTTTGATTAAAAAAAGGAAATTTGTATCACCAACGACTTATGGGCCATCCTGTGATTGCAGAAATATTATTTTAAGATGTAGCTCAAGACACCCTATAATTAATATATACAAATTTTCTTCATATCTTATATAATAACGGATATATTGAGCTTTATTAATTTTTTACGAAAATTCGACAAAAATTATATACCATTAAATGATAAACTCTATAGCTAAGGCTACTGCCAAGCATCAGAGAAAGGGTCTCTTTGAAATGAATTTTCTGCAAATATTTTAGTAAAATGAAGGACTATGACGGTTGAAACTAAGACTTTAGGGTTTGTAAAACATCCTTCTTGAGACATTTTATTTATATAGCCCGTATTAGATTTAAGTTATTTGCCTAAATGTTGCCAATTTTGACATTTTAAATCGCCACTTTGACGTTTTGAGGAAAACCCCAATTTATTTATTTTTAAATGCCTATAACTTTTTTGTCTTTTGACTTACATAGCTAAATTTTGGTAGGTATCTTACCCATAAGGATGTAAACCTGCGTACCAAATTTGGTTGCCTTTACTTTGTAAATTCCGGAGATATAAATTTTTTTCGAAAGAAAACACAAAATTTTCCGGGAAAACCTGGGCATATTTTCCTGACTAACGAACTCATCCAAGCCATTTGCAAAAGGAATTTTTTCACCAAATTTGATCAAAATCGGCCCATTATTTTTTGAGTTATCGGTGTGATACATAAATATATATATATATATATATATATATATATATATATATATATATATATATATATATATATATATATATATATATATATATATATATATATATATATATAAATATATATATATAAACATATAAAAATTGAAACTGACCCCGGATATGTTTTTTGGGGGGGCTAATTAGCGCTTATTTGAAGAAATTTTTTCAAAATTCAAAAGTCGGGATCTCCTCATTAGTGAATTTTTTTTAAGAAAATTCACTAAAAATATAAAAGTAATTTAGTTGATAAATCACAATTTCATATGTAAAAGTGCTGCAGGCTTATCCATTCTAATAAAAAATTATTGATCAATAAGTTCAAATTTGGAAAGATTTAAATAACATTGTTGTTTTGTTAGAGAACAGGAAAATTAGGGCTTTATTTTCATTATTTTATATACATACAAAGGCAGAATCTAAAAAATTCAATGAATTTCAATTTCATTTACAATGTTATATAAAAAAAGGAATAATATCTTATTTGGGGCCTGAACTGATTAAAACTCCCTCAGATAGTGTTATCTTGCTCATTTAAATGTCTGATAGCTAGCAGAGGCAAGAAAGAAGGGAAAGAAACACGTAAATATACTAATATATGAACAGATAGTAAGTTTTCCTTAGTTTAATAACTACCATAAAAACATTCCAACACTTGGAACAATAAATCACGAATTTCTATAAATTTTATTTACAAACATACACAATAATTATACATTTTAAAACATCAATTAACGTAAAACAATTTTCTTAACAATTGACACCTAATTGTGGGTCTCTAAAAAAACACACACACACACACACACATATATATATATATATATATATATATATATATATATATATATATATATATATATATATATATATATATATATATATATATATATATATATATATATGTATATATATAATATTAATAATAATAAATTGTCTTTATTGAAAAGGTACACCCATAGAATACAATAGATAATTCACAAATAATTATAAAAAATTCAAAACTATAACTAAAATAAACTATGGATGACACCATACCAAAGCCCCGGCGAAGTCTAGCCACAATGGCTACTCCTACTCAACCGTGGCCAAGGCATTTCACCACTCTTGCTCAGAACAGCTGAGAGAATATTGTCAAAATCGTTGATAATGAGATTTATATTATTATTTGGTGGTCTGTAAAAAGAACCAATCGCAATGGTTCTGTGTTGTAATTTTAATCTCAAGAATAGAAATTCTAGATTTTCATTAACGGTAAAGTCAAAATTAATAACAGTATATTTAAAATAATTGCTAATATAAATCGCTATGCCGCCTCGCCTACCAGTAGCTCTGTCTTTGCGTATCATGCTATAACCAGAAATAGCCTCAATAGCCGAATCAACTCTTTCATTTAACCCACTCTCAGTTACTACAATTCAATCAAAATCATTATCCTACAACACAATACAAAAATCTTCAAAACCGGTCAACAAAGATCTAATATTTACATGTGCAATCCTCATCTATATTTTCGAATTATATATTGTATATACATATATATTGTTTCGAATTATACATCATGTCATCACAAATTACTCTTTCATCTACAAATGTTCTGATGTTACGGCACTATATGAACCTAAGTATTGAACTACACTATCAATGCAATAAAAGCAGCAAAAACTTATCTACTCTACAAGTTTCATATAATACTACACTACCTACAATAGAGACATATTACAATATAAGTACTTGAGAATCATGAGCATGGAAAAGTACAGTTATTTTTACCTCTTATCTCTACCAAATAAAGTTTAACTTTTGTCCTCCTAAATTTCTCTTTCACAATTTGGAGTACACTTTGACTACAAGACTCGGGCTACTTTTTTTGCCTTGCGGAATTTGAACCTGTCGACGTACTCCTTAAGATCTTTTTGTCCCCCAAGGGGAGCGTGGATATATTTGGCGGTCCTGTTTGAGAATTTTCAAAAACCCTCCCTGTTTAATTAGGTGTTGTGGGCCTCAGTTTTGATGTACCAATTAACTTTGATTCCGTCTCTTTGTCTGGTATTTCTACATCCAAATCCTTGAGGTCCTCAGGTCTGTAGACTTTATCATTTACATGTAATAACCCTTTTTTGATGTATGCGTTCCACTTATTTTCCTTGGATATCTTCAAATATTTACGCAGTATTCTACGCTGAGCAAGTTGTTCTGTGGTGTAATCGTTATTGATATAAATATCGGTTCCCCTCAGTTTATCAACTCTGTCGAGAATTAATTTCTTCTGATAATGAGAATTAAATTTGATAACTATTGGTTTGCTTGTAACCCCCTTACCAACGGTGTAAACGTCGCTAATGGTGTCGACTTTAATATTAATTTGGAGAACTGATTCAAGTTTATTAGTGAATTTTCTTAAAAAAAATTCACTAATGAGGAGATCCCGACTTTTGAATTTTGAAAAAATTTCTTTAAATGACCGCGAACTAGGCCCCCTAGAACACATATCCGGGGTCAGTTTCAATTTTTATATGTTTATATATATATATATATATATATATATATATATATATGTATCACACCGATAACTCAAAAAATAATAGGCCGATTTTGACTAAATTTGGTGGAAAAATTCCTTTTGCAAATGGCTTGGATAAGTTCGTTATCCAGGAAAATCTGTCCAGGTTTTCCCGGAAAATTTTGTGTTTTCTTTGGAAAAAAATTTATATCTCCGCAATTAACAAAGTAAGGGCAACCAAATTTAGTGCATTAGTTAATATCCTTATAGGTAAGCTACCTACCAAAATTTAGCTATGTAGGTCAAAAGACAAAAAAGTTAGAGGCATTTAAAGAAAAATATTTTGGGGTTTTCCTCAAAACGTCAAAGTTGCGATTTAAAACGTCAAAATCGGCAACATTTAGGCAAAGAACTTGAATCTAATACGAGATATGGAAATCAAATGTCTCAAGAAGGATGTTTTACAAACTCTGAAGTCTTAGTTTCAACCGTCATTGTCCTTCATTTTACTAAAATGTTTCTAGAAAATTCATTTCAAATAGACCCTTTCTCTGATGCTTGGCAGTAGCCTTAGCTTTAGAGTTTATCGTTTAATGGTATATAATTTTTGTCGAATTTTCGTAAAAAATCAATAAAGCTCAATATATCCGTTGTTATACAAGATATGAAGAAAATTTGTATATATTAATTATAGGGTGTCTTGAGCTACATCTTAAAAAAATATTTCTACAATCACAGGATGGCCCATAAGTCGTTGGTGATACAAATTTTCTTTTTTTTTTAATCAAACATGCCTTATGTTATTGCATTTTTGAATTTTTCAGCGATGCATGTTTGTAAGAAAAGAAATTCTGGACGCAGCAAGTGCGTTATGGTAGCGAATTTTCATTAAATGCTTCAAAATTGAATAGCTCAATTTGCTATTAACCTATAAGGTTGACCAAGAAACGAGTTTTTCCGGGAACACTCTAAGTTTACTTTTGGAAATTTTTGTACATTTTCACACAATAAAGTTATTTTTATGAAACATGGCACATTGTTTTTACTATATTGGTTATACTGGTAACCAAAATTGATGCCTGCTTTCTTAAAAAGGAAACACACATATTTGCAATAAAAACATATTTAAGAAAATTCACTACCATAACGCACTTGCTGCGTCCCGAGTTTTTACTATAGACTCTGGCAAGTTTCCGTTGTCGTAATGATCTTCACTTAAGCCAAAGATAACAATATTGTTCTTCTTTACCCTCCTCTCTAGTGCTTCCACCCTAGATTTCAATGAACTATTTTCTTGCTCCAACAAAGAAATTCTTTTATTTGATTCTTCTATCTTGTTTGACAAATTCAATTCCAAATCAGCTATTACTTTTTTGAGTTGTTTCAACAATTCAGCATTTGTAATTTCATTATCAGATTCAGAGTTTTTCATTTTATTTTTAAGCTAATAAAATCTGATAAGTGGAATAAATATTTAAATTCTCTCTCGAAGAAATTGTCAATATTCTTATCGGCCGGCCAGTAAAAACTCAGATTAATAAGTATTCATGTTAAATATATTTCGCCATATATTTAACTGTTTAAAAGATTTACTTTAAACAGCTGCTTTCTAATCAAATTATTATCGAATATTCAAAATAAACTCACTGTTAGAACCAACCGGATTGGTCCTACATGCATGTCTTTTCCAAAACAATTTATTCTCACTTTTAACCACCAAAAACAGACCTTTATTGAGAGCACACCAGTACACTACCACCTCGTATCACTTCTCTCTTATCAAATTCTTTTTAGCTTCTTATATAGCTTACGGCTACTTAAATGTATCCCTAAAAGAGACACCCTGTAGATATATTTAGAAACACGTCAAGGCAAACCATAATGACCATATTAATCGAACAAATATTATCCGATATATCAAATGAAATTAAAAAAGCATTCTTCGAGCGTAATACAAGAACGTCACGTGTATTACTTATGAGCACATTCGTGATTTTAATGCCGCTATAAATATTTGTAAGCTATAAGGAGATTTACTCACGTTCCTTAAATTACACCCATAGCTTACTTTGTAGCGTCTTCACATAATTATTAATCATTTCTAATATAAAAATATGAATATGCTCAGAAAACACATTTAGAAGGAAAGTAAAACCATTCTGATAAAATGTGTTTACCGGATTCGAAGCTTTACGCTCGAAAAACATCAATTTGTTAAGTTACTGTTGCGTAATAAGTATAATCGTTTCCTTTTAGGCCACAAAAAAATGTGTTGGGATAAATAAATTTTCAAAGTAGCCATGTCCTTAACAAATTTAAGGAAAAAAGAACACTAATCTTATGATTGCCCTAGATGTACCCTCTAATTACAATGGATGTAAAACATAACATTATTTTTGTAATTCTAAACTTAGTGAAACCAGTAACGTCAGTTATTAATAGTTTAGGGGCTATTCAACTTTTTTCAAAAATTTTGACTATTTTTAAGCATATAATAAGTTATACAGGGTGCTCTGTAGCTAGAAGACCAAGTAGTAGTAGCAGTGGTGGCGAGGCTAACGCCAAGCAAGTACGCCACAATGGGCCCATTTTGCCAACCCCAGCAACCATGCTCTACACTTCCTCGGTTCGGTCGCCAAACCGCCTAGACCTCGAAATGAAGGCCGTAACGATCTCTAACTGGACGATACTTACCTGATTCCTCTGCAGAGTTCTCGAACCGAACAATTCTGCTCGAAGACTCCCAAAAGCCTCGCATTCACACAGGTAGTGGTAAGACGTTTCTTCATCCTCACCGCATTCCTGGCAAATATGATCCCTCTCTACGCCTATCAATGTGAGGTGTCTTCTAAGCGTGCAGTGGCCTATCAGCACCCAAAGGATGCGGCAATGCGTAGGTCGACTCCTGCCGAGTAGCCAGACAGTTTTATCTGTCTCCGGCCCCTCCACTAAGTCCCTCGCCCGCCTGCAGCCACCAACCGACCCCAGTGCCTTTCCATGGCCTCCTCAGTCCACCTGTCTGAGGCGACAGAGACCGTCTTCCTACTTATGCTTATCGCAGGCTCCGGGCCACAGAACGGCCGCCGGGAACCAAGCGTTGCGAGATCATTCGCTACCTCATTCCCCGCTTCGCCACATTGTCCCGGAACCCACATCAGTTGCACCTCCTTTGCCCTGGTTAGTCCGCTAAGGGCGTCAGCGCACTCCTGAACCAGTGTTGACCTGATTCTGGCCGCGCAGACTGTCCGGAGGACTGTCTGGCTATCCGAGCAAATGTATACACATTTCTCGGGGCTCATCCTCACATCCTGTCTATTGGCCACAGACGGGATAGCGTACACCTCCGTTTCGAATGCCGTGGTATATGCGCCCAGGGCGTAACTCTCGCGCACCTACAGGCCCTCTATATATATTCCTGCCCCGGAGGATTGTTGATCCTCCAGCTGCGATCCGTCGGTAGAACAGACCAGGCTTGCGGGCTGGAATGCAACTTCATTTTCTCTCCACTGATCCCTACTGGGGATCCTGAAGATATATGGCCTAGTCAACCTAATATCGTCCGAGGGTTAAGTCCCCAGGTCCTCCCTATCACTCTACGCAGCTGCCAGAGGGTCGCTACCTTCCTTTTTTTGTTCCCTCAGGGCTCGTCCGCGGCCTTGCCGCCCCGATAGCACTGCAACCTTTGGTTGATTGTGCATACCCTTAGTCTTACTCCACCCATTCCAAAAGCACTGTGCCTGGAACTAGTCTGCGCAGCAATTGGTAGGGTGAAGTTTTATATTGCTCTGTCTCCGGTCTAGGCTGTCCGTAAATCAGTTGTCTTTTGCGGTCCAGAGCTATACACTCACACAAGATGTGCTGGGCTGATTCCTCCCCCTCGCCACAGAGTCTGCATGCGAGGTCCCCTTCGAACCCCCCATTTTATGCAACTCTAACGTCCATCCCACCATAACCCTTCACAACTAGATCATGTATTTTGAACCCTAGTAACACGATCTCTTAACGGATGAGGGCAATTAACAGACGGAACCTAACCTTCCAGTACCGAATTACTGGAACATGAAACAGGGATATGACAAAAACAAGTACATTTGTAACGATCGTCCGGTCTATAAAAATGTGTTGTGGTTGGGTTCTCCGAGTGTACTTATCGGAGCTCATCACAGGTTCCAATCTTCACTTGGTGTGTGTATATATGTATATATATATATATATATATATATATATATATATATATATATATATATATATATATATATATATATATACATATACATATATATATATATATATATATATATATATATATATATATATATATATATATATATATATATATATGTATTATATATGTCAAACGAAAATGTCAAAATTTATGGTAAAAAATTTGCAATTATTTTCTAAGTAACGATATATGAAATAAGCAAAACTTTCATCTACATTATATGCAGATGTATAAAGCATTAAAAAGGTATTGGGTTAAACAAAGAAGGTTATTTTAAAACGCTGGAAAGAAAGAAATGTCTGGACGCAGCAAGTACGTTATGGTAATGAATTTTCGTAGAAATGATGTGGCACCAAATTTTTCTTTCGATAAAATGCTGCCTTTTAAGCGAATTTTTATTTTAAAAAATTCACTAATAGAGATGTATCGATGGTGAGACTTTGAAAAAATTAGCAAAGTTGATGACTACTTCCAGTCTAACCGGAAGTGATGTGACCTTGAAAATATTTTAGAATAAAAGAAAAATTACTAATTGTGACCGATGCCAAAATTTATGATATCAGGGAACTTCATAAATTTCTAATGCACGGTTATCGTGAAAAACCCTATATATATATATATATATATATATATATATATATATATATATATATATATATATATATATATATATATATATATATATATATATATATATATATATATATATATATGTATATTTGTGTATGTATGTATGTATGTATCACACCGATAACTCAAAAAATAAAGGGCCGATTTGGATCAAATTTGGTACGTACCTTCCCTTTGCAAGTAGCTTGGATAGGTTCTTTAGCCAGGAAAATCGACCAAAGTTTCCCCGGAAAATTTTGTATTTTCTTTCGGAAAAAAATTATATCTCTGGAAATAACTAAGTAAGGGCAATTTTGTACTCATGTTTGGATTATAAAGAGTGAACTATGTACCAAAATTTAGGTCTGTACGTTAAAAGACAAAAAAGTTATAGGCATTTAAAGAACAAAAATTGGGGTTTTCCTCAAAACGTCAAAATCGCGATTTGAAACGTCAAAATTGGCAACATTTAGGCAAAGAACATGAAACAAATACGGAGTATGTAAAAAAAATGTGGCAAGATGAGTGTTCTGCAGACCTTTAAGTTTAAACTTCAGCCATCATTGTCCTTCACTTTACTTTCTCTGATTCTTGGACAATAGTTTTAGTTAAGTTTATGGTTTAACGATCTAAAATTGTTGGCTAAGTTTCGCAGAAAAAATTCGTTAATGCGGAGACCGCAACTTTTGTATTTCAAAAAGATGTCTTTAAATGAGTGCAAACTAGGCCCCCTATAATCCATATTCGGGTTTAGTTTCAGTTTTTATCTGTTTACATATATACAGGATGACGCATTTCTACGGTAGAGCTCAATATAATTGATATTATATAAAACACGAGAAAAAATTTTATACGTTAACTATAAGGTGTCTTGAGCTGCAACTTATAAAATTATTTTAACAATCACAGGTGGACCATAAGTCGTTGGTGATACCTACAAATTTTTTTTCCGAACATCCCTTATATTATTGTATTTTTGAGTGTTTTTCCAAATATGATGCATGTTTGTAAGAAAAAAATCTAGACGCAGTAAGTGCGTTTTGGTAGCGAATTTTCATTAAGTGCTTCAAATTTCAATGACTCAATGTGCTATTAACCCAAAGTTCGTTAGCTAGGAAATTAGTTTTCTCGGAAACACTTTAAGTTTATTTTCGGGAAAATTTTGTACATTTTCAAACAATAAGTAATTTTAATAAAATGTGGTACATTGTTTCTACTATATAGGTTATACCAGTAACCAAGTTGATTACTGCTTGTATTAAAGAAACATATTTGCTATTAAAAACATTTTTATGAAAATTCACTTCCATAACGCGCTTGCTGTGTCTAGACTTTTTATTTTTACCATTTATCAATGTTGTTAAATGATGCCGTCAATAGGTATATCTAGTAAGCGACACCGCCAGTTTTTTTTAGACTTTAAAACATTATTCTGTTATTTATATGGGGTAAAATTATGATGTTTATTTTTATACAAGATTAGATGATACTTTCGATAAATAAGTTTGGGTGCCACTTAGTTTCACTTTTCTTATTATGTCCTTAATAAAAGCATTAATCCATTTCGCAGGATATTGATCTGACATTTCCATATATTTTGGTCCGTCTGCAATATATATTCAATGTAATTTAATTGGAATGAGTAGATGCTTTAGCAATTTGCTAATTGAGAGCGGTTCAACGTTCCTAAATATATTTTTTAAGGACATTTTGAAGAGAATAGGTAAACGTTATTTCCTTCCCATCAATACTTTTACGCTAATTAATTGTAAGAGCCTATGGTTAAAAAACACACAAGGCTAATTAATTCAATCACATAAAACCAATTTTTATACATACTATACAATATATTTATACTGTATAAAATTGTACAATGCGTCTATTAAAATAAGTCTAGCAAATCCTTTGCTTTATATGTAAGACTTAATTTTAAAATGATTCATCCGAAAATAGTTGACATAACTTTCAAACGAGACAAACATGTAATTTTTACACAAAAATCTATTTTGGAAAGTTCTTAGCCGAAAAATAGTAAAACAAAAAATTAAGATAGCGAATTTTAATAAAAATATTTCAAACAATCGCAAACTTTTTCCATTAAATGCTTATAACTTTCTCTTTTCATTTATAAATATGTGTTTTACTTCCACATCGTCAATACGTCAATAAGTATGGTAGGTATCGGTGACGGAAATAAAAATAAAAATCGCTGAAACGTCGTGAAAGTGTCAAACCATATAGAAAATGATGATATTCAAACGAAAATTGTTTTTGTCTGTCGCCCTGTATGTCTGTCTGTTTGTAATCACGATAATTTTAAAACAAATTGAGAAAGCGTGTTGTGGAGGAACTACCTCCTGCTAATAATGCTCAGAGAAAGCGTCTTCAAATTTGGTATACAGTTAGCACCGGATAAACCAAACATATAAAAGTTAAAACTGTCCCAGGATATGGATTCTAAAGGGCCTGATTAGCGCTTCTTTGAAAAAAAATAATTCAAAAGTCGGGATCTCATTAGTGAATTTTTTTAAAGAAAATTCACTAAAACTCTTGTTCTGTTTAACTCTTGGCTGTTATTGCAATAATCTCCTTGCCAATTTTTCCTAAGTTCATTAACAGTATAGGTCAGAAACAGTTATAGTGGATACCTAGATATCTATCAAGTGTAGTTATCTGTATAAAGTGTCAGAATCTTAAAGTAAAGGTCTGAAAGCTTTGAGCTTTTAACCAAAATCAACCGAGAACAAGTAAGTATTAAAGTTTTAATATTTTGATTTGGTCAACATCACTGTTTTAACTCATTAAGTAACAAAAAATAACATCAAGAAAACCTATACGAAATCTTTGTTTAAAGTTATACCATTTTAACATCAACCTTAGATTGCCAGCTAAATCAGTGACAAGTTTATCTTAAAGTATATAAAATAAACACTACTTTAAAAAGTGGGTTCGAGGCAAGATGTATATGAAAAATATTTTGTTAAAGATGCATAAAAATCGGAAAAAAGTGGAAGGCATTGAACATGGATATTGTACAAGATACAAATATAAAGCGATACAGGATGTTGTGAAAGCTGCGAAAACTATTCGGGAAAGATGTGAGAGTTTTATAACTTCTAGATTGTACATTTTTGTATGATAGTATTTTTAATTTTTATGATCATATATATATATATATATATATATATATATATATATATATATATATATATATATATATATATATATATATATATATATATACAGGGTGATTGCTGAGAAGTGCTCATTAGAAGTTTATGACCTTCTCATCCGATTTGACAGCTGAAAATTTGGATTCGGCCATTATACAATATTCTCATTCTGATTAAAGTAGTTTCACTACTCTAGCACTTCCGGTTATACCGGAAGTCGCTACCAACTTCGTTATTTTAAATGAAACACCCTATATATTTTTGCATTTTCAGAAAGACGATCCAATTTGGGATAGATCTTATGTAATACTTCGTGTACCTAGCATTATTAATTTTTGAAATATATACCAGATAGACGGGGCTTCAGCGCACAATACCATAGGTGTGTATCATCAGTTGAATGCTATATTTGATGACAGATGGATAGGCCAAAACGGCCCTTGGCACTGGCCAGCAAGATCGCCGGACTTGACACCTTGTGATTTTTATATGTGGAGTATAATAAAGTCCAAGGTTTATGAGGTGCATGTCCAATCTAAAGAGGAACTAATCCAACGCATAATGCAAGCTTTTGCCGAGTTAGATCCAGATGAGATACGAAGAACGACCACCGCTGGAGTACATTCAAGAATTTCAGAGTGTTTCAACCAAAACGGAAGTCACATTGAACAATTACGTTGAATTTTTCAGCTATGGTTCCATCACAAGTTGCTTTCTTTTCCCCGTTCACTGTATATAATCTAATCTGGCGTAACTTTACTCT
Source organism: Tillus elongatus (assembly GCA_964006375.1). NCBI lineage: Eukaryota > Metazoa > Arthropoda > Insecta > Coleoptera > Cleridae > Tillus > Tillus elongatus. The sequence continues at coordinate 119,967,666 of OZ023268.1, read as the reverse complement.
ATAAATAAGAATTAAATTCATTCAATGTTAGTGTATGATTGTCATGTTACTTTAATAGTTCTGCTATTACATTTTTACAATGATAAGGCTACAATAAATTGACGTTCTTTTTTCTACAGAACTTGCTAAATGTTTGAGCTAGGAGAAATCTGACAAGTGCGTTGGACTCTGGAGGACAAACTACACAAGGGTGGGTGGTTTTTAATAAGGGTCGTTGGCCAGGAAACTAGTTTTTTGGGAACATTTTAAGTTAATTGCGAAACATTTTTGTACATTTTCAAACAATAAAGTTATTTTGATGATATATGGTATATTGTTTCTACTATATAGGTCATACTGGTAACCAAATTTAATGATTGCTTTCTTTTAATAAACAAATATTTGTTATTTAAAATATTTTAATGAAAATTCACTACCATAAGGCACTTACTGCGTCCAGACTTTTTAATATTGTTCTCAGATTGTCAGCGTGTCATCATGAATATAAAAAGAAACTGGATAATCCACCGCCATGAAAACATTGGAATTAAAATTCTCTGCTGCGATATTAAATATATCACTTCAGGAAACTAACAATATCTCAGAAATTATGCTATTTAGGTATAGGACATAGTTAATAAAAGTTGCAGAGTTATGTATGTAAAATGCTTTGGAATAGAAATATATAGGGTGTTCCATTTGAAAAAATCAAGTTATACCCGCTTGAATTTCGATATTTTGTCAGTCTATTATCGCACACCCTGTATAAAAAAAAGATTTTCATTCCAATAATTTTGCAAGACATAGTTACCAGCAATCTGTTGTCAAAAAATATATTTTCTAGATTTACACTTTACAAGGATATATCAAATTATAAAAAGAGCTGTGATAACAAATATTTTTCAAAAATCGCCAATATTTCAAAAATTAATAATGCTAGGTGCAGAAAGTATTACATAAGATCTATCCCAAATTGGATCGTCTTTCTGAAAATGAAAAAATATATAGGGTGTTTTATTTAAAATAACGAAGTTGGTAGCGACTTCCGGTATAACCGGAAGTGCTAGAGTAGTAAAACTATTTTAATCAGAATGGGAATATCGTATAATGGCCGGATCCAAATTTTCATCTGTCAAATCGAATGATAAGGTCATAAACTTCTAATGAGCACTTCTCAGCAATCACCCTGTATATATATATATATATATATATATATATATATATATATATATATATATATATATATATATATATAGAGGAAAAGAACGCACATATGACTTGTCCTGTAAATCACCGAAATTCGTTATTTATCTAAATACTTAGATTTCTTGAGTAAACTATTTCCAGGTATCATTGCAAGTGTCAAAGCTTATTGGACGCCCGATATAAATACTATTTTATTAATGGATTGGAAGACGTTACCTAAAAAGAAGTATGTAGACTCAAGTTTCCATGGTAACGTGTATTAAAATTAGCACCCTACCTGGACATAACGAGGGTGGAAAGGATAGTGTAGAGAAGAACAAGGATAGAGAATGTCTGATGACGTGTTAGTTTCCCGATTGCAGATTGATTTGGCGTCAGATCTGTAATTGGCTATTCACTATTCATCATACACAGAATCAGCCTTATGCAACAGAGCCTTACAAGCGTGTCATGAATATTAGCCTATTGTACATGAAGAGCCCTGAAAACAAGGGAGATCATAAGCGATTGGGAGATCAAGTGGTAATCAGAAAAGCCTGGACGTAGCAAGTGCGTTAGGGTAGTGAATTTTCATAGAAATGAACTGGCACAAAATATTTTATTATAACTTTTTTTTCTTGTAATATAGAAATATAAATTTTGGTCTATAATTTACTTTTTATATCGTTAATCTACCTACCAAATTTGGTTATCATAGATTTTTTTTTGAGATAAAAATTTCTTTAGAATGGAAACTCAAAATTTTTCCGGAAAACATCGTTCGATTTTCCTCACTAACGAACTTGTCCAATCCATTTACAAAAGGAAAGTATATGCCAAATTTTATTAAAATAGGCTCATTATTTTTTGAGATAAAAATTTTTTTCGAAAGAAAAAAAAAAATCCGGGAAAACCTCGTTCGATTTTCCTGATTAAGGAACTTATCCCAGCCATTTACAAAAGGAAGGTATTTGCCAATTTTTATCAAAATAAGCTCATTATTTTTTGATATAAACATTTTTTTAGAATGGAAACTCAAAATTTTCCCGGAAAGCCTTGTCAGATTTCACTGATTAAGGATATATATATAATATATATATATATATATATATATATATATATATATATATATATATATATATATATATATATATATATATATATATATATATATATATATATATATATATATATATATATATATATATATTATATATATATATATTATATATATATATATTATATATATATATATATATATATATATATATATATATATATATATATATATATATATATATATATATATATATATATATATATATATATATATATATATATATATATATATATATATATAATATATATATATATATATATATATAAACATATAAAAATTGAAACTGATCCCGGATATGGGTACTAGGGATCCTAGTTCGCGCTCATTTGCAAAATTTTTTTCAAAATTCAAAAGTCGGGATCTCCCCAATTAGTGAATTTTTTCTACGAAAATTCACTAAAAAGTTCGAGACGCAGCAAGTGCGTTATAGTAGTGAATTTTCATAAGAATTGTACACTATTAGTAAGATATATTATTAAAACTAATTCTTTACATTTTACTTTACAACCTTGGAGATCGCTTTTAGAGACCCAGTTAGCCGTTATTTGAAAAAATTTTTATTTTATATGGGGCTAAAAAATTAAAATTTGGTCCTAGATATAATATACAAGTACTGCAAGAGTTTTTAAGAAAATTTTGTTACAAATTTCATTAAAGTTGCAAAAGTTTTGCAGAAAAAAATTAAATATTTACAAAGGGAATGTACCTGTCAAATTATAAATATGGCAGGTCTTTTTTATTATTAATTGCTTGGGTGGTTTTGTTTTAGTCAACCCATTCAGTTTTTGCAAACAATAAAAAACAAAAAATGTTTTTAAAAACAAATTTTTAGTTATCCGCGAAGCTTATTATGTTATTTTTCTTTAATTTGCCATCCACGGTGCGTTTACATAGGTGTTACTATGGTTCAAGATTGAAGATTCTAGCTTAATGGGAATGTAGCGTTTTCAAAAATATTTTTCTACATTTTTGGGGGGGGGGGGAAATGTGTGTTATAGCTGATATACGAACTCGTCTGCGGTCTTAATACAATGGAGATACATGCCAAGTTTCGTTCAAATCAGTTGAGTATTTTTGAGTTATTGTTCGGATACATATCTCTCTCTCTCTCTCTCTCTATATATATATATATATATATATATATATATATATATATATATATATATATAAACATATACAAATTCAAACGGACCTTGAATTTGGGTTCTAGGGGCCCTAATTCGCGCTCATTTAAAAAGCTTTTCCGAAAGTCTTACCATCGTTACTACCTCTCTCTCTCTCTCTCTCTCTCTTCTCTCTCTCTCTCTCTCTCTCTCTCTCTCTCTCTCTCTCTCTCTCTCTCTCTCTCTCTCTCTCTCTATGAGTACTAAAAATGTTTGTAATAGTCCGAATAAGGTTTTTAGTGAAAGAAAAATTGGAAAAGTTGCCAGAAAATTAAAAAATTCGAAAAAAAATGATAATGCTTTTTTCTCTGATTTATTTCGCTACGTTCACAAGTGTCGTTTGACGTCTTGAAATTTGGACCTGACAACCTCTATCGAGTCAGCTAGTAATTCTATAAATTATGAACTTGGCGAATTACATACCAACATCATATTCATTCGTCTTCCTTAATTACATATAGAAAGACAGACAAAGTGTGTTTTAATGTGAAATGAAATTTAAGGACTTACACTGTACAAGATAAAATTACTTTGCATTACTTTTCAAAATTATGCTGAGATAAATTTTATTGATAGAGTGTATCTATTTATAAATAGACAACGCTGCAGTTGGTCAGAATTATATATTTATGCTTTAAGTTGTCATAAAATCATTAAGTGCAGTAAGGTAGTAAAATTATAGTAACAGAATGGCTTAATAAAATCTATGTACTCTGCTCTTAGATAGTTTTATAATCATAAGTTTTATGGCGAAAAAAATGGATGTACCCTACGTAAATTCTAAAAGGATTTTATAAATAGTGAAGAGATAAGTAGTCGTGGTTATGGGTACCAACATTGATTATTAAAGTTGAACTTCACTAAAGTTTTCTTAGAGATAATTTGAGACATAACTGCTTTCTGATAACAACATTTGAAAGATGCATAATTGAAAAAACTCTGGGCGCTGCAAGTGCGTTATGGAAGTGAATTTTCATTAAAATGTTTTTAATTACAAATATATCGCTCTAATGCGAGCAGGCATCAATTTGGTTACCGGTATAACCTATATAATAGGAACAATGTACCATATTTTATCAAAATAATTATTTGAAAAATGTTCCGAAAATAAAATTTTAATGTTTCTGAGAAAACTGGTCTCCTAGCCAATGAACCTTAGGTTAATAGCAAATTGAGTTATTGAAATTTGAAACATTTAATGAAAATTCGCAACCAAAACGCCCTTGCTGCGTTCATACAAAAATTTTCAGAAAATAAAGTTAAATTTTGGTTTCCTAACCAACAAAACTTACGTTAATAGCAAACTGAGTTATTGACATTTGGAGGATTTAACGAAAATTTGCTACCAAAACGCACTTACTGCGTCCAGATTTTTTCTTACAAACATGCATCATATTTCGGTAAAAAATGCTAAAATGCAGTAACGAATTTGTTCTACAACAATTAGACTGTTAAACCATAAACTTCACTAAACCTACAGGGAAAGCATCAACTTAACTAAACCGACAGCCAAAGCATCAGAGAAAGGGTCTATTTGAAATGAATTTTCTGTAAATATTTTAGTAAAATGAAGTGCAATGACGGTTGAATCTAAAACTTAACGGTTTGCAGAACACTCTTCTTGCAACATTTTCTTTTCACAATCCGTATTTGTTTCACGTTCTTTGCCTAAACATTGCCAATTTTGACATTTTAAATTGCGAGTTTGACGTTTTGAGGATAACTCCAAAATTTGTTGCTTTAGCTGCCCGTAACTTTTTTGTCCTTAAACTTAGAGTCCTTTGGTACATGGTTGACTCTTTATAATACAAATACGCGTACCAAATTTGGTTGCCTTCACTTTGTTATTTCCGGAAATATGAATTTTTTTTAGAAAGAAAACACAAAATTTTTCGGCATAACCTGGTCCGATTTTCCTGGATAACGAACTTATTCAAGCCACTTTCAAAAGGAAGGTACTCACCAAATTTGATCAAGATCGGTCTATTATTTTTTAATTTATAGGTGTGACAATCCGAGGGAAACAACCAAAATAGCCACGGAGGCAAAGAAATCACCTGCGTGAACATCCGAAGCCCAGGAAGTTATACTAACTATAACAGGATTTATAACACGGCATTTCTGTACTATACAAGGAAAATGGGTTAGGGGCAAAGCCGCAAGGATTGAGGGTCTTCTAAATGTTGCTGCAAATGTTGCACTGGTTGCCTGTTGTGACTCTGTGTATTTTTGCATCTTCATCCAGAGTGTTCCCATCTTCACCTGGCTATACCGTACTGATGATGGCTAATAAGCTTGAAACACGTGTATGCGGTTGTCTCCTTGCGGCTTTGCCCTTAACCCTTTTTCCTTGTATAGTACAGAAATGCCGTGTTATAAATCCTGTTATATATATATATATATATATATATATATATATATATATATATATATATATATATATATATATATATATATATATATATATATAAACATATAAAGTCTGAAACCGACCTCGGATTTGGGTTCCAGGGGTCCTAAATGGCGCTCATTTGAAGAAATTTTTTCAGAATTCAATAGTCGGGATCTCCCCATTAGTGAATTTTTTTAAGAAAATTCACTAAAAAGGGACAAGGCAGATCAAGAAACGAGCTCTAAAACATATTTTATTTAATTTTGGATCTCTACGTTGAAAGGAAAGGAAGTTATAAGCATAATAGTTTTTCTTCTTAAAACGTCAAAGTCACGATTCGAGACGTCAAAATTGACATGTTCTATATAAATAATCTGAAACAAATACGGATTATGTACAAGAAATTTGTAAAAAACCCAGGAAATTCTTGTAAATTTCCAAAAAAGATACATACTTGTGTGTTTGCAGAAGCAGCTTTAGCCATAATTAAATTTAATTGATATACATAACAATGCACAAAATGCGCCAGCGAGAATCGCTTTTTTATTAATGCTTGAACACCCGCGTGTTGTCCGCTCATCACTGCTACGCCGTCGTAAATGTATGCAATAAGTTTATTAGGACAATTTTTCATGAGTGGATCCACAACATTTAAAATAGTTTCACTAAGAGTGTGGGCGTCACATTTTGTTGGGGTTGCGTACTTCCAAAAACGTTCAACCGGCTCACCTCCGTGAATATACGTAAAAAAAATCACGACCAGTTGAGATTTTCCAAGAATATCTTTGGTTTCATTTGTTATAACTGACAAAAATGAAGCACGATTTATTTCACTAATTATTTCTTCGTAACAGACCTCTAGCATGCACTATAAAATATCGTTCTGAATTTCTTTGGAAGTGCCTTTAAATGTTGACGCATTCTTTAAATGTTCACTTAACGTAGCATTAAGTTCCGCCGAAGAATTTATGAATCCTCGAATATCTCTGGATTTTCAGAATTATTCGTTTCATCATGTCCTCGCAGTGCTTGCTCGAAAGCGCCGCAAAACTTTATAAAGGTTATGATTTTTGACAAAATGTATCGATTTTTTTGTTACATTTTCATTATGTCGTTGTAAATTAACCCAATATGCGGAGTCTAGTTGTTCTCTAATATTAGTGCGTTCTAATACCTCAAATGCCATATAATTATACAGAGGGGTTCTGGAATTTTCATCTTTTTTTTCTCGCTTAAGTGCACTAAATCTGTTACTCCTGCTTCCGTCCAAGCTTTATCTCCTCCAAAAATCAAACATGGAAAACATTATAAGGCATTTTTTCTGTTACACCCACATATCCAACTGTTTTTTTTTTCACAAATGTCTTTACTAAATTGTCTTACTTATACGACAGACAAAGCACAAAACACACCGATCCGGAAATAATGCAGCCCAAATACTACGTGTCTCAGCGTTATTTTATGGAGGGACGCGGGAGGCGAGACGATGAGCGCGGGCGGCCTAAGCAGTGCACAGACCGTCTTCAAGCGACCCAGCTAAGAAATGAAGATAACCCGGGGATATTTTGTTTAGTCTTCGACCGGTCGACTAGTTCGCTCTGCACTTATTGTCACGTATAAACGTAAACGCATAGTAGGCTTCGTCGCGCTCTATGGATAGTATTTAAATATTACAATTAATAGATTATCGATAAAATCTATTTTACGTAATTTTACAATGTCTAAAATAATTTGTGTGAAATGTAAATGATTTTTTTAGGAGTTCTGCAGCTCTGCAGCACTTAGGCACCAACCGTCTCTGCCTGAAGACCTAGTTTGCGCTTTCTTTCCTCGCATCCCAACACACAGCTCAAATCCCTTGGATCTCTTTCTTACTACAAATCCTGACTGCTATAAGATATCAGTCACCGCCCCCCTGAGTCGCTCTGACCACGGCATGGTCACTGCTTCCTGTGCAATGCAACCCGAGGTCACACAGTCATCACACCCACGTATCGTTTGGCACTACAACTTCGATAACTGGGACGAAATGCGAGATTACTTTTCCTCCTTTCCATGGGCGTATGTCTGCTTCTCTCATCCTGACCCCTCTGATATCTCACAAAACGTCACCGAAATTATTCAAGCTGGCATGGAATTATTTATTCCATGTACACAGAAAACCTCTGCAGCGACTCAAAAGCCCTGGTTCTCTAAATCCTGTGACAAGGCCAGACTTGAAAAGGTCAAAGCGCACAAAAAGCTTCTACACAATCCCAGTCAAGAAAACCGTCAAGCATTTAACGACGCAAGAAACCGCTATGTCCACATTCTTTCTGAGGCAAAAAACTCGTTTAATAACCACATCAAAAACAAAGTCCTCTTAAGCTCCAGCGGCAGTAAACTCTTCTGGACTCTTGCTAAATCTATTGGGAATAATTTCTGCAAGAGCACGTTCCCACCTCTTGTCTCAGGGGATGAAATTGTTTCTACCGCCCTGGGCAAGACTGAACTTTTTGCCTCGTTGTTCGCCGGCAATTTTACTCTCAACCCACCTCCGAATGTTCAACCACCAACTGTCCCCAATGTCGCGCATAAAATGACGGATATCATTTTCAAAACTAAAAAGGTACGAAATATGCTCTCTTCTCTTAATACCAGGAAAGCCTTTGGCATTGACGAGATCCCAGCAATTGTTCTCAAAAAATGCGCACCAGAACTTGCTCCTGTCCTGACTCGTCTGTTTCAGACATCTTACAATAGAGGCATATTCCCTAGTAACTGGAAAACTGCTGGAGTACAACCCGTCCCCAGGAAAGGATCGAAAGCGCTTCCTAGCAACTACAGGCCTATTTCTCTCCTTTCTGTCATCTCTAAAGTGATGGAAAAGTATATAAACACCGAATTACTAAAATTTCTTGAAAAACACAGTCTAATCCACGACAGGCAGTATGGACTCCGTCAGCGCAGATCAACTGCCGACCTCCTTTCCTTTGTCACCCATTCTTGGAACAAGTCTATGGAACTACACGGTGAATCCCAGATTGTCGCTCTAGACATATCCAAAGCATTCGACCAGGTCTGGCACGCAGCGCTACTTAATAAACTACCGGCCTACCACCAAAACTCTGTACGTGGACAGCAAATTTCCTCTCCAACCGGAGCATTTCTTTTGTTTTGGATGGCCATTCCTCTAAACTGTATCCAATTAATGCAGGAGTTCCTCAAGGTTCAGCTTTAGCCCCTACTTTGTTTCTTCTTCACATCAATGACCTCCTCTCTAGCACATCCAACCCAGTTCACAGTTACGCGGACGACAGCACCCTCTACTCCAATATACCATACACTAAGCATGTCTCTTTAGCCCAACTAGATGAGGATCGCAGACTCATGGAGGGTTCTATCTCCGCGGATCTCCAAAAAATATTAGACTGGGGAAGTAGAAATCTTGTACAATTCAACCCCACCAAATCACAGTCTTGCCTTCTTTCTCATAAGAGATACACCAGCCCTATACCCATCACAATAAACAACCAAGTTATTCAAAGTAAAGAGTCCTTTTCACTTGTTGGCATCTCTGTGGATCGAAATCTCAATTGGCACCAACATGTCACATCAATTGCAGAAGCGGCTGCTAAGAAATTAGGTTTCCTCTTCCGTGCTCGCAAATATTTTTCACCAGCATCTCTATACTATATATACTTCACAAATAAGACCAAACCTCGAATACTGCTCCCACATCTGGGGTACTGAAGCCGCTTCTACACTCGCTATCCTGGACTCCATTCAAAAGAGAGCTATACGTCTCATTGGTGACCCTACTATTACCCAAAGGCTGCCATCCCTTGCCCACCGACGTGCCGTTGGTGACCTCTCTCTCTTTTATAGATATGTGCATGGGCACTGCTCAAAGGAGCTTTCTTCCATAGTTCCTCCACCTGCTGCCCCCAACAGATCTACCAGGGGAACAGAGCGAATGCACCCTTTTACTGTCCAGGTCACCAGACATAGAACATCTTGTTATGCCCGCTCTTTTGTCTCGAGGACTTCCAAGTTGTGGAATTCCTTGCCGGCACATGTTTTTCCTTCTCCCCCGAACCTCCAAACCTTCAAGTCCAGAATGAACAAGTTGCCTCTTTCCTCCTTGTCGACACCCACGGTTCGATAGTATTTAGGCTGTAAGCCCTCGTGGTGTGTTGTTTAAATTTAAAAAAAAAATACTGAAAGAAAAATTTTCAGCATTGAGAAGTCTCAATTTCATCAGCCTTTTTTTCTACCTCGAACATAAAATCAAACACGTTCATCAGCATTGCATTTAGGGTTATATCTGAGGGAGGCATAAAAGATGACTGATTTACTCGTCTTTTCAACCCCTTCATGTACAAAACCTTATGTTTTGATACATAATTACAGTTAGCTGGTTAATTCACTGTCTGCTGTTTGTTAGTTAGTATGACACAGCAGTTTCTAAATATGCATGATTTATAGACTTCCACCAAAACTGAGCAAACGCCGCCTAGTTATTGGATTTAGTAAACTCGAATGCTTCGTGATCCAGATGGAACGGAATAGACACTGAAATCGTATAATGAATTAAAAGCTTTCGCAAATGCGATTCCTTTTTTTTCTTTTCATGAAACGATATATTATGATTTCAATGTGAAACTCCATCAAAGGTAATACCGGGTAAATCCCTACGCGAGATTGGAATTGGAATTGGAATTGAAATTAATATCATGATCCATTTTAGGTTCGTCGCCTCTTTTACCCTAAACACGTTTAATTAGGAAAAAAGAAAAGTTTGGACGCAGGAAGTGCGTTATGGTAGTGAATTTTCATAAAAATATTTTAAATAGCAAATATGTGTTTTTAAAGAAAGCTTGTATCAAATTTGGCTACCAGTATAACCTATATAGTAGAAACAATGTACCATATTTCATCAAAATCACTTTATTGCTTGAGAATGTAAAAAAAAATTCGAAAATAAACTTTACATTTTCCCGGAAACTGGTTTCCAGGTCAACGAACCTTATAGGTTAATAGCCAATTGAGCTATTCAAATTTGAAGCATTTAATAAAAATTCGATACCATAACGCACTTGCTGCCTACCGAATTTATTTTTTAACAAACATGCATTATAATTTCGTGGTTGAAATTCGATACAGTAAAGGTCAGCTCAGACCTGCCATCTAATTAAAACAAAGCATTGTTTAATCTATTTGAACTACTGAGCAGATTTTCCTGGCTGACGAACTCATCCGAGCCACTTGCGAAAGAAGAAGAATCCGCCCATTATTTTTTTGGTTATCGGTGTGACACATAAATATTTTATATAAATATATATATATATATATATATATATATATATATATATATATATATATATATATATATATATATATATATATATATATATATATATACATACACGGTGTTCAGATAAGGGCACGGACCGGCTATATCTCGAAAACCGTCACAGCTGCAGCTTTCGGAAAAAAATTAGCATAAGTAAAGTGGCCATGAGAAAATGTTGGAAATTATTTTCAGCTTCCTAAATCTGCCGCTAGGTGGCGAAAATGCCATGGCATACCTAAAATCATCAATTTCTCGAAAATCTTGACGCATAACATAAACTGGTTTTAGGTAATTTGTAATGAAGGTTCACTAACCTACAACTTCTGTTAAAAAAAATGTTCCTTATAGACCAGTGGCGGAGGTAAGGGGCGAGGATTTTTTTTTATAAACAAATGCCTATAACTTGATAACCAGTAAAGATAATTTCAAGATTTTTGGCTTGTTGGAAAGAGATCTCATAAGAAATTCCACGTATTAGTATTTTAAATTCACACTCACACATGCACAAATAATAGAGGGTGTTAGAATAGACGAGTCTAGTTTTATTAAATTTTATGAAAAATTTCAAATGGCAGCATAGTATTATAATATAACTATCGAAAAGGAGATGAAGTTAGAAAGAACTCAGTGAAAACCCAAAACGAATATGTTTTTCCGTTTCAGAGAAAACTCGAATTTTATGTATTTTGGTGCTTATTATGCCATTTCTCAAAATTAAATATGAATATAGCAAAATCTCTATAGAATATTTGTTTTCAGGCATCGTTATACAAATTAACATAGTTACCAATAACAATTAATCACTTTAATATGAAATATATTTATCACCTTATCACAAAACTAAGATACAAGAGCCAATAATCGAATTTAAGGTTATATTCGTAAATTAAGTGATTGTATTATGAAAACGAAACTATATGAATGTGAAACACCTAAAATTTAACTAACATATAATTATTTACAAATGTTCAAACTGCTGTCCGTTTTTATGTATACATTTAACTAATCTCTGACGAGTAGAGGCTACCGCCGTTTGAACTTCAGCCGTAGATATGCTATTAACAGCAACTTGTATCCATCATATTTTCTCTAGTCGTTTTTAGAGTTTGATATACCAAATCTTTCACTCTCCCCCATAAATAAAAATCTATGCAAGTCAAATCAGGTGATCTGGGTGGCCATGGAAATAAGCTTTCTCTTTCTATCCACCGATTTGGAAATTGAACATTAAGATATTCGCGTACAATTTGCGCGAAGTGTGCTGGACACCCGTCATGTTGCAACCACATTATTAATCTTGTTTCTAGGCAAATGTCTTCCAATAACATTTTTAAGCTTTGAGTTAAAAAATTTAAATACAGATCTCCGTAAAAAAATATGGTCCAACAAATTTCCCTTCAGCTATACCACACCATACGTTTAGAGTCCATCGATTTTACCGATCTAATTCTCTCATCCAATGGGGATTACTGTCCGACCAATAGTGCATATTATGGAGATTTACTTATCCACAATTTGAAAATGTTGCTTCATCTGTCCATAGTATTTGGGATAGAAATCGTGGTGTTTCTTCTAGGATGCTCAGCATCCAATGGCAATAATTCAGTCTGTGGTCACAATCAGCTTCATTTAGCGCCTGATGCAATACTATGTGATATGGGTGCATATTATGGTCTTTTAAAATATTGTATACAGATCCTACGGTCACACCTAAGTTTCTAGAAATTTGTCGTACACTAATATGTGGATTTGTGGTAACAAGAGCAATTACATTAGTAATGTTTTCTTCATTTCTAATCCTACGAGCTCTGACTTGTCTCCCGGTGTGCCTTACAGATCCAGTTTCCCGCATATATCTTGCAATGCGATTAGACACCTCTCTTGAGTAATATCTCTATGGGGGTACCTTAATACATATTCTCGTGATGCGATAACAGAATTCCGAAAACATTGTAAATAAATTTCAAACATATCAGATGCTTCCTCGTTGGAATAAGACATCCTGAAAACGTAAAATACTAACTATCGATAAAAAACACACAGAAACACTACAAATAATTAATAAGATCAGTAATAAATTGAACATAAGATTTTGACGTCTATAAAACAAATTCTTTCAATTGTCTTACCTTCGCTGACAACACATGCACCACATTGATTGAAGTACAAAACTGCATATGAATTTTACATGCGTATTAACAAGTGTTTAAATGATTGTAGACAATGCTTGTATTTATTACTATATTATAGTAGAGACATTTATGGAATGAATTTTCAAAATAAATACTTAGCATTTTCTCTAAACGCCTAATGAAAAGTGTTTCGTTTTCATAATATTAATTAATTTTTTCATGACTTCTTCATTACTTTTGTATTGTAATTTTAATAAAGTAATAAATTTATTTCATTTTAAAGTGATATAAATGCTATTGGTAAGTACGTTAATTTGTATAACGATTGTAATGAAGTTTGAGTTCATTCCGTGTCCGTGTCCACTTGGCAGACGTGGTATTCTAATTTAAAGTAGATACTTTCAGGGATATAATCAAATAATATTTATCATATTTTGCTTTAGTGCGTAGGGTGTACAGATGTTAGTTAAATTTTAGGTGTTTTACATTCATATAGTTTCGTCTTCATAATACAATCACTTAATTTACGAATATAACCTTAAATTCGATTATTGTCTCTTGTATCTTAGTTTTATGATAAGGTAATAAATATATTTCATATTAAAGTGATTAATTGTTATTGGTAACTATGTTAATTTGTATAACGATGCCTGAAAACAAATATTCTATAGAGATTTTGCTATATTCATATTTAATTTTGAGAAATGGCATAATAAGCCCCAAAATACATAAAATTCGAGTTTTCTCTGAAACGGAAAAACATATTCGCTTTGGGTTTTCACTGAGTTCTTTCTAACTTCATCTACTTTTCGATAGTTATATTATAATACTATGCTGCCATTTGAAATTTTTCATAAAATGTAATAAAACTAGACTCGTCTACTCTAACGCCCTCTATATTTTGTGCATGTGTGACTGTGAATTTAAAATACTAATACGTGAAATTTCTTATGAGATCTCTTTCCAACAAGCCAAAAATCTTGAAATTATCCCTACTGGTTATCAAGTTATAGGCATTTGTTTATAAAAAAAATCCTCGCCCCTTACCTCCGCCACTGGTCTATAAGGAAAATTTTTTTTAACAGAAGTTGTAGGTTAGTGAACGTTCATTACAAATTACCTAAAACCAGTTTATGTTATGCGTCAAGATTTTCGAGAAATTAATGATTTTAGGTATGCCATGGCATTTTCGCCACCTAGCGGCAGATTTAGGAAGCTGAAAATAATTTCCAACATTTTCTCATGGCTACTTTACTTATGCTAATTTTTTTCCGAAGGCTGCAGCTGTGACGGTTTTCGAGATATAGCCGGTCCGTGCCCTTATTTGAACACCCTGTATATATATATATATATATATATATATATATATATATATATATATATATATATATATATATATATATATATATATATATATATATATATATATATATATATATATATATATATATATATAGAGAGAGAGAGAGAGAGAGAGAGAGAGATGCTGATTCGCATAGGGACCGACATAGAACATGTAGAGGAACCCAAAATATTGTGATTTAACGCAACTTACCCCTAGACTAAGATGCACCCCTGAGAAGTTATAGGCCTTCAAATAGGCTTGTTTGCAGTAAGACAAGTGCAAACGTCATCCCTAACTGGTCGCGATCGGATGGAGACCATAGGCAAGGTGGAGAGGACAATGGACGGATGCCTGATAACGACCGCGCAAGGAGAATGGAGAGGACCGATGATCTTCGGAACGATCTTTTGCAGTGTTATGACAACAGCTCGCCTGCAATGAAGGGATACATGGGAAGGTTGCATGCTTTGTGGATATCCTTGCATCCTGAGCATGGTCTTTCCGCACAACATCTGCGGGATTATGCGTCATACCTGCACAGGAGAGGATACATAAGAATATCTTCGCAGATCCCAACACCACAGCGACCAACGACTCGTCGTTCTGATTATTGACTGTCTAGGGGGTGTACCCAATACGCTGCTGCGGAAACTCGAGCAAATTCCCGCATGCCACGCCGCTGCATACTCACTCGCTTGCAGGATGCAGAAATCTGTCGTCCTTGGATCTTTACGTCTCATCCGTTCTCTGAACCTGGATTAATGATTTCCGGCCCCGTCCTCTCTTACCACCGCTGTAGCGGGGCGAGGGCACGGGTGTAATGACATTGGGTGGACATCAGAGTGGTTCGGAGCCTCGGACGGTTGGCCAACATATTTTATGTATAAAAAAATTACTTTATTTACCACTGAGTTTTTTACATACATTCTGACATAGATAAAATACTAGCTTAAGTAACCAACTAAAGTCTCAAATAGCACGTGGTTCAGTAGCCTGTTCTTCCACCTCGCCCATTTACATCGAGAAGAGCAAACATTATTTCTATACTAAGTGAATGTAGTTAAGCTCTGGCGTTCACAAATGTTCCCTTTAGCCACAATTTTTGCAGGATTCCACCCCCAGGTCTATATAATGACTGCCTTTTCAACGTAGTGAGGATCCAGAAATATAAGTACACTGCAACCGCTCACATGCATACACTCATGCACACACAAACACTCAAAGAGAGAGAGAGAGACACGCACAGACACAAACATACCCACACACATACACATATTCGCACACAACTTTTCATTTCTAATACATTTCACGTTTGGTTATTTACAGGTCACCTTACATCTTCATGCTGGTAGGAAAAAACGTATGCTTTGTATTTTCTTTTGAAGTCAGAGTATTTTAAAACAACACGTTTTTTCTATATAGCCTCTCGTTTATAAGTAAGCTAGCACGTTCAGAAGCAGTTACACGTTCAGAAGGATTTACACATTCATGAGGGAGATAACACGTTCAGGAGGAGCTACACTCTCAAAAGGGAGCTACACTCGTTAAAAAGAGCGCTAACACCAAGGAAAATCACATAGATGTTCATCCGGGGTGGGGCGGTGTGATAGCAGCAACCCTGTATTATAAGAAGTCTTGCCAGCTCTAAATGGTCAATATTAAGTACACCTGATGTTATTAGAAGTTTTGCTCTAAGTCGTTGTTTCACTGCTCCAACACCTCAATAGCAGAAACGCACATAAGTAAAATATGACTAATTTCATGGAGTTTCTTCAAGTCTTAAAACAGTACTTGACATTGTTAACATTCAGTATTTTTGTCATAAATAATTTAAACCGAATCTCTCTCTCTCTCTCTTTTTGTTGCAAGTGCCATTACACCTACAAATACCAATGGCGAAAACTCATAGACGGAGAGCCAAAGGTGAAAAAATTCTCTTAATTCACAAAAACTGATTTTTTGATAGTTAATTAGGTACGCTGTGCACGTACACATATTCTGGTCAGTCAAGGGAATCTTAAAACAGGTGCCACAGGTGCGCCAAAAAAAATGTCGTTTTTAGCGGGGTAATAAAATGAATTTACAAAAGCTGATAATTGTTATACAGATTCTATATTGTATAACAATAAAAGTTATGTCAGTCAGTCAGCTGCATACGGGAACAGAGCTGGTCAGTCAGTTCGAATGTGTGTATGAAAACTAAATAATGTGCAATTTATTTACAAAGCTTGGATTTTTTTTTGTGGGTTTTGTAGAACAACACCCGTCAGTCAGCTAAAAAAGATATAAAAATGTCCTGCGCGCCGGCGGAGTTACAGGCTGCATGCTCGCTTTTCTCCTCCCATTGTCGATCGCGTGTTCAACTGCTCTTCTCTAGCACAAAAACCGGTAAATTTTGCCAGTAGAAGGCCTTCGATGGTTAGGCAAATGTCCTCTCTCCTTCAATGTCACCCAGGTAATAAAGGGAAGGTACACGAATCCTAGCTATTGTGTACGAAAATTCGGGTTCTTATTTACTCTGTGCGCTTTTCAGTATAATCTTCCAACTATATTCGCATAAAATTTTATTTATAAAGACATTAAACTATATTAAATAAAGAAATAAATTGTCTGTTAACGTTATTAATATACTTATATGTTTGAATAAAACAATAAATTACTAATTTATAATTACAACTTATAATTTCATATAGTTTTCTGATATTTTAAATAATAATAATAGGAGGAGAAGAGCGAGCGCCGGCGCGAACAAAATTTGTATATCTTTTTTCGCTGACTGACGAACGTTGTTCTACAAAACAGTTGATTATCTATTTTTTTATTGTTTAATAGATCAATATATACCAACAACAAAATTTCCAAGCTTTGTAAATAAATTGCACATTATTTATTTTTCATACACACATTCGAACTGACTGAGCAGCTCTGTTCCCGTATGCAGCTGAATGACTGACATAACTTTTATTGTTATACAATATAGAATCTGTATAACAATTATCAGCTTTTGTAAATTCATTTTATTACCCCGGTAAAAACGACATTTTTGTTGGAGCACCTGTGGCACCTGTTTTAAGATTCCCTTGATTGACCAGAATATGTGTACGTGCACAGCGTACCTAATTAACTATCAAAAAATCAGCTTTTGTCAATTCAGAGAATTTTTTCACCTCTGGCTCTTAGACTATCACGCCCTATTTGTTTTAAGCCTCATGCTTTATTATTAACCTTGATTAATTAGTATAGTTGTATATTAAAACTTGTTACAGCATTTTATGTAGTGTTGTATGCTTTGTTTAAGGAATTTTGGCAGAAATAATGCACCTCAGGGATTAAAAATTAAAATACTGTAAAGGCAGACACTCCTCAGAGCCAAATGTGCAGAATGCAAGCATCTGGTGCAAAATACGTTACTACTTGCACCTTACTTAGGAATATTAAAAACAGCATTCTGAATAAGAGATATACAAATCTACAACGAAAGAGTAATTTTCTGTTAGCAAATATTCGTTGCAGAAGAAATACTGCAGTAGTAATAGTCAGAACTCAGTAGAATAAAGCGAGTTTGTGTTTAAAAATTTATACCACTTACATTCTCTTTGTTTTCCGTCTACTTTATTTCCCTCTGGGACAGTCTACACGAAATCAATGTGTCTGAGGAGGGTTCTTTTTTCGGCTGTTCCTTTTCAATTCGATTTTCAAAGGTAGCACAGTTTATATAAAGATGACATGTAATTTCATTTTTGTAAACTAAAATTTGTGATTTCAGTCCGTAAACTTGGCTGTTACAATAGCTTTTTAGTGAATTTTCATTAAGAAAATTCACTAATGGATAGGTATCGATGGTAAGACTTTTAGAAAATTATTTCTTCAAATGAACGCGAATTAGGGCCCCTAGAACCCAAATTCAAAGTCCGTTAAAAGTTTATATATATATATATATATATATATATATATATATATATATATATATATATATATATATATATATATATATATATATATATATATATATATATATATATATATATATATAATGATCCAACCGATAACTCAAAAAACACCTGACTAATGAAACAAAATTTGGCAATTCCCTTCATTTTGTTAATAGCTTAGATGAGTTCATTAGTCAGTTTTGACAATCAAATACTTTTAGAAAACAATTCAAAAAACTGCTTGAAAACGCAATATCTTTTTAATTACTAAAAATATGAAAATTAAACTTCACAAGCACGTACACATTGTACAAGTGGTCCTATCTACTAAATTTGAACTCAATTTATTCAGTTGATCTTGAGTTATAACTAAATAAAAAATGAATAATCTACGATATAACCTGAAATTACCTCTAAATGGATGATTATAATGTTAGACAAGGTCAGACAGATAAATCAGGATTCCGCTGCCATTGCAAGCAAAATCTTCAAATTAAGTTTTAAAGAGACAGGCTACAAAAGTATGTCTGACCTAACCTGAATCTGTAGATATCAGAAAAATGTAAATAATTAAAAATTTTAGTGAAAGTGGTTCAATTTGGTTAAAAGAAATCTAGAACTACGTTTTGTTATGTATAAATATTAAGCTTCCTATTTTCACGGCATTTAAAAGCCATCTCCATCTCTCTAGTTTAATCTGACAACACCACTATTTGTCATTTGTTACCAAGGACGTACCCAGCGAGGGGCAGGGGGGCAGCTGCCCCCCCCCCCTTCTTGGAAGCCTGGAAACAAAACAAAAATCCTTATAAAAAAAATAATACCACAAACAAATAGGATAGTTATCGTACATCTCGCAAAGCTTTACACTAATCGAGAGCCATCTAGCGACTGGTAGCGAAATCTGTCAGCCAGTTAGTGGGATTCGAGAAAGACTGAGAGATCGCTAGAGTCTACAGGCGGCAGCCAATGCGAGAAAATGAAATCTTCTAGAAAGGTCTCCGCCTTCCCCTTCGATCTAGATAGTTCCGCATGTCCGCATCACTATATAAACTGACCCGCCCGCCGCTACTTGATGTTAGTTGAACTGTTGTATGTTAGTTGAACTGTTGGTGTTTACTACTAAGTTTTTTTCTTTTAACAACCAATTATTATAGTTTAATAGTTTACCTTCTTATTTACGTTTGGAGAACACTGAGGCTGCCTAAATGGATATAAGAAACTGATTTCAAAAAGGTAAGTTAAGTATAATTTCTCAATTTATGTAGAAAATAAAATTTTAAATTAAATTTATCATATAATATAATCAAAATTACTTCAAAATGAGATTTACACTTTATCAAAATTATGATTTTCATTTCTCAAATGAGTCGCGTAATGTGAAATAACATTATCCAAATCAAAACTTCTTTTGTGCTCTGAAATACGAGTTTAAAAATTTCCGATATAAAATTTATCGCAACTGCCGCAATTTAGTTGATAGACACCTGATTTGTTTTCTTTCAAACTCCTTGCTTTATTGTTCTTAATGTATTTACTGAGATTATTGTTTGTTCTGAACGCAATATTTAAATTAAAATTTGATAAAAATGATTTCAATTGCTGGATTTATTGATATAGGTTAAAGCAGTGAATTTCGTATTGTCTTCAACTAACGGATAAGCCTGTTTTATTGAAATTTAAATTATGTCAATTTTTATTATTTTCAGGCAGAAAACCACTCAAACGGAAAAAGGATCAAGATGACAGTAGTGGAAGTGGAAGCAGTGATGGTGATGAAGATGGAACTAAACTGACCGAACCATCGGATTGTGTGTCTGTTATGGAACAAGGGTCTACTTATTCTTCACCTCTACAAGTAGCTGTTTCTGGGACATCTAAAACGATTGAAGAATACGATGGCTACCATGAAAATGACATTGGTCGTTATGTTGGTCATGCCCTTAAGTTGCCATCAGAAAAAAGGAAGGATTTGCTTACAAATCCCTGGGTTCCGCCATCAAATTACGATTTTGGTTCTGATGCCAGCAATTTGAAAAGAAAATTTAACCGCCGCTGGTTAGATCAATATACTCCTTAGTTGGTGTACTCAAGTCGTTTGAAAGGTGCTATATGTATGCACTGTGTTCTTTTTCCTCCCAGTATTGCTACAATTAAAGGAGTTTTGGGGTCATTCATGGTAAGGTCATACGTGAAGTTTAAAGATATACATGAAGATTGTAGAAAACACGTCGACAGTCACTACCACAAATCTTCAACAGCTGCTGCAAAAGCGTTCCTTGAAAATGTTGCAGTTGATGTACAGTTGCAAAGTGGTCACAAGAAGATGACTGAAGAAAACAAACAAATATTGTCATCAATTATTTCTTGCATCATATTTTGTGTAACTCAGGATTTGCCACTTAGAGGGAAGGAAGGAGATAAGGGGGTTTTCTTTGACCTTTTAAATTTGAGAATTGACTGTGGTGATGTGAAGCTAAAAAATCATTTGGATACATGTCGAAAAAATGCAGTCTACACTTCACCAAAAATTCAAAATGAGATTATAAGATTATGTGGTGAAGTTGTCAAAGAAATAATTATTGAAGGTTGTAAACAAACAAAAGCTTACGCTGTAATGACCGATGAAACAGGAGATATCGCTGGAAACGAACAGCTTTCTATCGGATTGCGGTTTTATGATGAGAATCAAGAAAAAATCAGAGAGGAATTTGTAGGCTATGTTGAGCTGAAATATCAAGGTGCCCCTACAATCGATAGCACAATTCAGAGTTTTTTAGTTGATCAGAATCTTTCAGCGGAGCATTGTGTGGGATTTGGATTCGACGGATGTTCTACGATGGCTGGAAAAGAAGGTAGTGTACAGGCCATTTTGAAGAAAAAGTACAATAAATCTTTATTTTTCCATTGCTCAAGCCACAAACTAAATCTTGTGGTCAATGATGCTAGCAAACTACCGGAAATAAGAAACTTAATTGCAACAGTTAAGGATTCAATATCCTTCTTTCGTGAGTCGCCAGCCCGCATGAATTCGGCTCCTAATCTATCAAGGCTCAGTGAGGCCAGATGGTCTGAGAAATACAAGAGCATTAGAAAGTTTTCAGGCAGCTTCCATGAAATCGTTACTAAACCAATTTTCATCGTAGGTTTAGTCATGATTGCAAAGTACTCTGCGATTTTGGAACCCGTTGTGAACGTTCTACAAAGTAAAAATATGGATGTGATTATGGTGAGGAAACATATTGGTGCAATCCTTGATGGTCATCAAGAAGGATCGACAAGAAATTGAACATGTTTCTGACGAATTACTTGAAAAATCACATGATATCGCGGAGAAAGTCGGCGTTGAGTTAACAGTCCCACGAATTGTTCAAAAGCAAATACACAGAAGTAATCCGCCATCTGAAACTGCGACTGAATATTGGAGACGGTCGTTGATCATCCCTTATCTTGACTCTTTAACTTTGTCATTGAATGTTAGATTCTCACACGAAAATACACCTGCTTTTGCCTTATTCCATCTTCATCCTTCATACATGCTAAAAATGGCTTCAAAAGATTTGTAGAAAAATGCAAAATCTTTCATAGAGTTTTATGAGTTGGGTGATATCTCTGCAGAATTAGATTTGTGGTATAATCTGTGGAAAAAGAAGGACTTAGCAGGAGACAAATTAAAAGATTACTGAAGTGGCTGCACTTTTGGAGGAGGCTAATACTTTTTCCCTGCAACAAGGCATGCACTCCTCATTTTAAGTGCTTTCCCAGCAACTACAGCTACTGTTGAACGATCTTTCACTACCCTTCAAAGGGTAAAGACCTGCCTGAGAAGTACAATGGGAGAAGACAGACTGACTAGGTTGTGTTTGATGAGCGTCTATCGGAAATTCTTCAAGGAAAATCAGGACTGGATTGAAACGAGAGTTTTGAACAAGTTTTGTACAAATCCAAGAAAAATTATACTACTATAAGACATGTAACTAGAATAAATTTTTTTCAAGGAAATAATTGTAATAACTTAGTTGATAAAGCACTGCTATAATTATACATAATTTTCTTAAAATTTTGGTTTCATTCACCTTTTCCGCGATAATATGTTACAACCTGAACGACCATGGCTTGCCCCCCCACCCCCCCCCCCCCCCCCCATAGTTTTGATCCTGGGTACGCCCTTGTATCGGTATAGCCTATGTAGTAGAAACAATGTACTATATTTTATCAAAATTACTTATAGTGTGAAAATATACAAAAAATTTCCGAAAATAAACTTAAATGTTGGTTTCCTAACCAACAGAGCTTACGTTAATAGCAAATTGAGTTATTCAAATTTGAAGGATTTAATGAAAATTCGGTAAATTTGCAGATTAGCTCCCGAACGCTTTTAAAAAAAATTGTTTTCAGAAATATTACTAGGAC
Organism: Tillus elongatus; assembly: GCA_964006375.1. Lineage (NCBI taxonomy): Eukaryota > Metazoa > Arthropoda > Insecta > Coleoptera > Cleridae > Tillus > Tillus elongatus. Next base: position 119,944,670 of record OZ023268.1, on the reverse strand, counting down.
CCCACCTGGATGCACAAACCACAAGAAAAATTTTTGGTTCACACCCCCCAAGGAAGTTACGGGACTGGGAGTGAATAGGGGTGCTGGGCGGGGTAGGTAATAAAAAGGAAATATGAGCAGAAAAAGCGAAGACAACTGCTTAAAAGCTGTATATTTGAACTCATATCCCCATTAAATTCCGCCTACACGAGGGGGGAAGGAAAATGGCTACGACGAAGCAGACCCCCCCCCCTGCTTCGACTTGCGGTAGGGTTGGGGGTGGCAACTTCGTCGTAGGGATTTTCCTTCCCCCTCGCGTGCATACAACCACCCTCGTTGCATAAACCACAAGAAAAATTTCTTGTTCATACCCGCCAAGGAAGTTACGGAGCAGGGTTTAAGGGGATATGGCTTCAAAATGTGAAAAAGACAACTTTCAAGCCAGTTTTATTCGCATTTTCTGCTCATATTTCCTTTTTACTACCTACCCCGCCCAGTACCCCTAGTCACTCCTGGTCCCGTAACTTCCTTGGGGGGCGTGAACACGAAATTTTTCTTGGGGTTTGTGCATTCAGGGGGGGGCTAGGCAAGTTTCTGAAAACAGTTTTTTGAAAAGCGTTCGGGAGCTACTCTGCAAATTTACCGAAAATTCGCTACCAAAAACGCACTTACTGCAATGACGGTTGAATCTGAAACTTAAGGGTTTGCAGAACACTCTTCTTGCAACATTTTCTTTTCACAAACGGTATTTGTTTCACATTCTTTGCCTAAACATTGCCAATTTTGACGTTTAAAATTGCGAGTTTGACGTTTAGAGGAAAACTCCAAAATTTGTTTCTTTAATTGCCCATAACTTCCTTGTCTTTAAAGCTAGGGACACAAATTAGTACAGAGTTCACTCTTTATAATACAAACAAGCGTACCAAATTTGGTTGCCCTTACTTTGTTATTTACGGAGATATAATTTTTTTTAGAAAGAAACCACAAAATTTTCCAGGAAAATCTGGTCCGCTTTTCCTGGATAACAAGCTTATCCAAGCCACTTGCAAAAGGAAGGTACTCACCAAATTTGATCAAGATCGGTCCAGTATTTTTGGAGTTATCGGTCGGATATATATATATATATATATATATATATATATATATATATATATATATATATATATATATATATATATATATATATATATATATATATAAACACAGATCTCCTCATTAGCAATTTAAAAAAAAATTCGCTAGAAGACATTTGATATTAAAAACATTTTTAAAAAATTTACTTACATACAAGCTTCGGCTTCAGTAAGGTAGGGATACTTAACATGCTTTATTCTAACGTAGTAAAAACTATATGAATTTGTAAATTATGAATTGTTACTAAGTAATAAAGGTTATATTATATTATATTATTATTAAATATGGTACATTGTTTCTACTATAATACCAATACTGGTAAACAAATTTGATGCCTGCTTTTATTTTAAAAAGGCATAATTGCTATTAAAAAGATTTTTATGAAAATTCACTACTATAGCGCACTTGCTACGTCCTGACTTTTTATAATATGTACAATAATTGAGAATTAATTTATTTCATTTGGCTGTTTTTCATTGCATAAGATTACCTGAAAATCTGTAAATCCTTTAAGCTAAAGACCAGACTGACTAATATTACAAATCGATTGGATTTTACAAGAAAATGAGGACAATATTGTCAAGAGTGGGTGCTTTATTACCTCCTCAATTTATTACTCTATTGTTCTCAGGTCTAATTAATTTCCCAGTTAATGTCGCAGTACCCAGGTATCTACTTTCACAAATATTTATTGTGACGGGCTGAAGATAGTTGCAAACAAGATTTAGTGGGTAGATTGCCCTGTACTGTATCGATCAGGGATTTATAAAGTTGTCTAAGTTCTTATGGAATTATATGCGGATTACGTACCGGCAAAATGATTTTGAATATTTAGACATAGGTAAACTTTGCTGTTCAGAATAGAGATTAAAATTTATAGCATTTCACTGAACGTTAAACGTTTTAGAGTTATGAACATTTTTTTTTGTTTCTAAGTGTTCTCATAAAATACACGCTAACGTATTTAGACCATTTGTTAAAAATCAACAACAGAGATGATACATTTCTTACGTTAATCAGAAAAAGTTCCTGCATGTTATCGAAGCTTGAGTCAGTTAGCAGTGAATTTCACGTGAGCAAATTCACGTATTAATTGCGATTTGCAAAGTTTCCGTCAAACGAATTCAGAACATCGACATAGTTGTCAAATGGTTTCCTAGTATTGGAACAATAAATCAACCAGCCCAATAACCGCTAGTGGAAAGTACCGCTCATTTTCTCCAGCTTCTCCTCTCTTATTGGAGTCTGTGAACCTGTGTGAGGGACTCATAGTTGATCCCACTTGGAATGCATCTTCATAGGGTCATCAGGTAATTCAAGGCAGGAAGATTTGGTGAGTCTATGTAACTCGTTTCTCTGAACCGGCAGAATTTTTCATGCACTAGTCTAATATCTGAAGCCTTATAACTTGAACTTTCCAAAATAACGTAAACAAATTTGAATTTAAACAGTGTCAGCGAGATGCTGTAAGGATAACTGCAAATTTCCTGTTTAATCTGTTGAATTTTGTCAATTTTGTGAATTTAAACACATAATTCTTAAAATAGTAATTAGCAAATTTTGTCTGTAAAATATCTAACCTGTACATTCATTTCTCTCATTTTCAATAATCAATGTAGAAATTTCACGTAGGAATATTTTTTTTATGGAGCCTCACTCAAAGAAGAATTAACCGAATTGATTGACAATTACCTAGTAATTTGTGTTTGCTTTTGAGCTGTAGAATACAGCATTTGATTTATATATATATATATATATATATATATATATATATATATATATATATATATATATATATATATATATATATATATATATATATATATATATATATATATCAAGTAGCTAACATTAATATTTTAGTAATATACAACCATCTTTATCTTATTATTTTTTTGTCAAACGTATGTGAAATGGTTATTTCATTTTCTTGAAGTTCTTGCTGTTTATTTGATTTTTATTTGTGTTTGATTAATGTTTAATTGAGATTTACCAACCATGTTTATTTAATTTTGTTTGCTTTTCCAAATTTAATTTATGTGAATAAATTTAATACTTTGTTACATTAACACATCTGTTTGATTGAGGAGAAATTCCTCCTTAATGTATCCTTTCTTTTGGCGTCAGCGCAAACAATTTAGTCTAACTAACGATTCTCTAGATACCTAAATTTCTCTATAACCTGGCACTAGTCTGGGGCGCCCACAAATATAGGACTCTAGGCAGTGCGAAACAAATGAAAAGGAACGTGAGTGTCAAGCTACGTCCGGATCTGTCAACCTCCCAAAAGTATTGCTAATCTAAATATGATAATCTGATAGATAGATCTTTTTAGGGTAGGGTGTTGTAGGCAATCGTGACCTCACTATTGAGCAGATCTATATCCATCTGAGGTAGATCACAATATACCACGGTTCAACGTTTATGTTTGGAGGGGGTAACAATGCTTCACCCATTTACTAGCTGAAAGAGAGTCAGTTCGGAACGGCTTGTTCGTAGTCTAATTTTATAGTAAAAGATTACTAGTATTTAATACAGTGCATGTTAGTTTATGTGATAACTGAATTTTGCAGCTCAGGTGAGTACCTACTCGCTAGATCTCTTGGTTCATTATAGCTAATAATATAATTCAGATAGCAGTAATTATTAGGAAAATATACCTGGGTTGGGCGTTATAGAGGGGAATTAAATATTTACTGACCATTGCTAGATATTTAGAAGTTATATTAAGAGCCACATGTGTTGTAATCATATGGTCACTAATTAAACTGTCTCACGTAGTTATAGTGATCGGGACTGCTTTGTCTAGCCGGTCATAACCTCTGTGTATGTAAAGTTGCGGGGACGTTTGGATGGCGTGCCTGGTCTGCTGTACCGAAGCCGCGTTACCTTAAACTTAAGGTGAAGGCGGGGGCAAAGCAGCGCCCTTTTGTAGTAATACTGACATGATATGCTTGACTAATGAGTTGTTGCAATTATAGAAATATAAAGACAGTAATTTTAGTACCATATTTAAGGGATATTTAGGATATTGACCATGTCTGATAAAATGGGAAATTATGTTAGACAAGGTTGAACTCGACACTTACAGTGGTTTATCTTACATTGCACAGGTTTAGAAACTACAAGCACGTAATTCTCTTCTGTCAGCTAAAGCGGTGAGTGTGTCAATTAATATGTGTTTGTTTACTTAAAAAATAAATAATATCCTGACGGCACTTTATATGTGACTTGTGGTGTGTTACAAAATAAACCTAAACTACACTTTACTTTCATATAAGCTAATCATCAAATGATTACTTAAAACCCCTTTTTTAATCAGATACTTATTGAAATTACTTTTTAATGTATAACCAAACAAACCATAAGATGCAAATAAGCAATATGCGTTCTGTGAGAAACTCACCCTTTATGGAGGTATATATCGCGCACTGCACATTTCACTAATATCGAGAATATTTTAATACACAGCTCGGGTGTTTTTTTTTCCTCAGGGCTTGTCCGCGTTTTTGCCGCCCCGATAGCACTGCAGCCTTTGGCTTGTTGTGCATGCCCTTAGTCTTTTCTATTCCACCCATTTCAAAATCACTGTGCCTTGAACTAGCCTGCACAGCGATTGGTGGGGTGAAGTTTTATATTGATCTATCTCCGGTCTAGACTGACCGTAGATCAGTTGTCTTTTGCGGTCCAGGGCTTTACACTCGCACAAGTTGTGCTGGGCTGATTCCTCTCCTTCGCCGCAGAATCTGCATGCGAGGCCCCTCTCGAACCGTACCATTTTATGCAGGTGTTTCTTGACGGCCATGTATCCCGTCCAGAGAACTGTTATGTTTCTGAGCTGTCATCTGCTAAGATTTAGCAGCTCCACAGGTTTCTTTGAACTGGGTTCGTTAATTACTGACTTCCCATGTCTAAGCCCTGGACAATCTGCCCAGTACACCTTGTGTTTGTTTCTGACCCAGAACTTAATGGCTACCCTGGCCGTGCTCTTTGTCACGCCCAGAACCGGTTCTGGTCGCTTAAATGGTTCTGCTGACCCTCTGTTCGCGAGACTGTCAGCTTCTTCATTTCCTTTGACCCCCGAGTGACCTGGCCCCAGATGAGGGTGACCTCATTCTGCCCAGCCAGGTCGCTCGTCTCGTCTTGGCACCCACTTACCAGCCTAGAATTTACCCGTCGGCTGCTTAGGGTCTTAAGCGCTGCCTGGCTGTCTGTGACTATGAGGATCCGCTTGTTGGTGTAGCCCCTCCTCTTGTTCTCCTGCACACAGTGCAGGATGGCGTACATTTCGGCCTGAATCCCGTTGCATGTGCTCCGAGGGAAATACTATGACTTACCCTCGGTCCTTCCGAATAAACACGCTCCCCGTCGAATCCGTCCGTGAACCAGACGAGCGTGTCCCGTGGTAATCCCGGCGTCTCCTCCCGCCAAGCCTTGTGGTCGGGGATTTCCACTGTAAAATTGTTTTCCCTTCAGCTTCGCGGGCTCGCGAATCTGACCTCATTTCAAGCATGGGCTCCTTCACGATCTCCTGAATTTTGCAGTGGCCGCTGAAGCCTGGGTTAATCTTCCGTCTACCATTGCAGGCTAGTCTGTATAGTCCTACCCTGGCCTCCCGCATGATAACTAAGTGTAGGGGGGCAGATCCTCCATGGCGGCTGTTGGGGTTGAGGTCATGCCCCTGTGGCCAGGCGAGCCATCCTTTGGATCTTGCCTAGTTTTTATTTGGCACTGGATTGTGCCACCTTAGACCAGTGAGCCAGCTCGGGTCATGGTTCACACTCAAATGTGTTTCACGGTACAAGTTATGCTTTTCTTTAACTTACGCTAAGACGAATATAAAGAGTGCCCTTGGAGCCGAAGATGATATATTATTTAGACGCTAACTGATCTACATTCCACATTATAACTCGTCAGTACGTGTATCATTAAGTAAACAATTTTGAAATGCGCTTCGCTTAACTACACAGTTTAGATCTAATAGGGTAAACTCCTACTGGTGAAAGTTCTTCACATAATTACGTGCCTGTTAAATACGTACAGTGTTTTCATAATAAAATGACGTTGTGACCAGGGTGTGAAAATACATTCCTTACATAGAGCAGGTACACTTTTGTTTTCGAAAATAAGGTTTATTTTCTATGAGAATAAATACCGTCCTTAAGACATATTTTGAAAAATGAGTCCATAACTAGCAAAACTACGGCTCTTAAAGCTATGGTTTTGTTTTCGTTGTAAGATTCGGGGAAAAATTTATTCTGAAGAGGTGTCTCATTTTCCTAGAAGTTTCAATAACAAATTAAAGTAAGTACCTCGCTTCATATAAACTACCTGCCACTTACTCATAGATTCAACTAAGTTGTATATCTAACTTATAAGCATTAAAGTTTACTTTAGTCAATCGATCTAACTTTAATCATATTAGTTCGGAATCAAAGGCTCACCGCTGAAATGATGGATTATTTGTTTACTCTGATGAAATCTTTTCCTCGATCAACTTTTTAAAAGTTCGCAGAGGCAGTTTATTAAATATATTTAGTATGATTGTTTGCATTTTAGCTGTACGTATCACAGAGAAATAAACTCGATTTGCGGTTTCTTTAGTGGTAATACGCTCAACGAAAATAGCTTTTGATGTTTACATTACAGATTCTCAATTTAGATTACAAATGCGATACTATTAAAATATAGACTTACATCATCTAAATTCTATAACTTTTAGAACTGTTGGGTTTATATTTCTTTCAATGTTAATAAAAAAACTGTACAAACACTTGGGGAACCATGATTACATTGTCAAATATCATTTTTTAAACAATCGAATTATCTGTGCGTCGTAAAATAACGTCTTAACTGCAAAAAATTCTTCAGAGAAGTGTTTTAATGTTAAATATGTTATTTTTTAAGAGTCATCAAATTTAGTAGATAGTATAATATTTATAGTAGAAACTAATGTACCATATTTCTTCAAAATAAGTTTTTGCTGGAAAAACTGCAAACATTTCCCGAACATAAATTTTAAATTTTCCCCACAGAAAAAACCGGTCTGACTTTCCTAGCCAACGCACCTATCCAAGCAGTTTACACAAAAACTATACCAGTCGAGATATATATATATATATATATATATATATATATATATATATATATATATATATATATATATATATATATATTCACAGAAAACTTTTTGACATAAATTAAAAATAGTGCCGCAAATTGAATCATAACTTCCACATAGGCAGGTGGTAGTGGGCTTTTCCTTTACGTTATAGTAAAGGATTTTTTCACGCCCGAGGAGGTACCACCCCTCACATCAAGGAACCGGTGAAATCCCAATGGACGTTTCTGGTTCTGGTGTATGAGTCGGTTTCCCTTATAAACAAAAATGATGATGGTTCCTCCTTGTACAAAAGATTCCGGAGAAAAATATCCCTCCATTCGCATCTCCGGGAGAGGGGTGTGCAGGGGACGCCGGCATCAAGATTTAACATATCCTTCTTGAATGTATGTGGCCTAAGTTCTAACCTGAACTTCGTCCACCATTTCCCACAGGCTAATAGGCCCCAACTCCTCTTCCTCACCTAAACCCAAATCAGTGCCAAAACAGCCACTAATCACCTTAATTTTCCGGGTTATAAGCTCCTTACTTCCTTTAGATTGCATGGAGGTGTGTGCGCATACGTCCGTAGCAATGTACCCTGCACCAGACTCCCCAATTTAGAAGCTGGAAGAAAAGACATACTTTGGATGAAACTCTCTCTTTCTCTCTCTCAGGGCTGCAGCTAAATCCATCTGTTGCATTTACCGGTCAGCTTCTGACAGCAACTTTGTCCAGCTCTTCGACTACCTTTCTGAAAAAACCGACCATCTGATTTCTGAATATCCTTCCTCCGAGGTCACTATTCTTGGTGACTTAAATGTTCATAATAAGGAATGGCTCAGATCTTCAAAAACCGATCCACAAGAGGGAGAAGCGGAGGCCTTTGCAGTCAACAATTCTTTAGCCAATATGGTTCAGCAACCTACTTACTTTCCTCGCATCCCAACACACAGCTCAAATCCCTTGGATCTCCTTCTTACTACAAAACCTGAATACTATAAGACATCATTCACCGCCCCCCTTGGTCGCTCAGACCACGGCATGGTCACTGATTCCTGCGCAATGCAACCCAAGGTCACACAGTCATCACACCCACGTATCGTTTGGCACTACAACTCCGCTACTGGGACGAAAAGCGAGATAACTTTTCCTCATTTCCATGGGCGTCTGTCTGCTTCTCTCATCCTGACCCCTCTGATATCTCACAAAACGTCACCGAAATTATCCAAGCTGGCATGGAATTATTTATTCCACGTACACAGAAAACCTCTTCAGTCACTCAAAAGCCCTGGTTCTCTAAATCCTGTGACAAGGCCAGACTTGAAAAGGTCAAAGCTCACAAAAAGCTTCTACACAATCCCAGTCAAGAAAACCGTCAAGCATTTAACGACGCAAGAAACCGCTATGTCCGCATTCTTTCTGTGGCAAAAAACTCGTTTAGTAACCACATCAAAATTCTCTCAAGCTCCAACGGCTTCAAACCCTTCTGGACTCTTGCTAAATCTATTGGAAATATTTTCCGCAAGAGCACGTTCCCACCTCTTGTTTCAGGCGATGAAATTGTTTCTATCGCCCTGTGCAAGGTTGAACTTTTTGCTTCGTTGTTCTCCGGCAATTCTACTCTCAACCCACCTCCAACCGTTCAACCACCAACAGTCCCTGGCGCATAAAATGACGGATATCATTTTCAAAGCTAAAAAGGTACGAAAGATGCTCTCTTCTCTTAATAGCAGGAGAGCCTCTTGCCTTGACGAGATCGCAGCAATTGTTCTCAAAAAATGCGTACCAGAACTTGCTCCTGTCCTGACTGGTCTGTTTCAGACATCTTACAATAGAGTCATATTCCCTAGTAACTGGAAAACTGCTCGAGTACAACTTGTCCCCAAGAAAGGATCCAAAGCGCTTTCTAGCAACTACAGGCCTATTTATATCCTTTCAGTCGTGTCTAAAGTGATGGAAAAGTATATAAATACGGATTATTAAAATTTCTTGAAAAACACAGTCTAATCCACGACAGGCAGTATGAATTCCGTCACCGCAGATCAACTGCCGACCTCCTTTCTTTTGTCACCCACTCTTGCAACAAGTCTCTGGAACTACACGGTGAATCCCAGATTGTCTCTCTAGACATATCCCAAGAATTCGATCAGGTCTGGCAAGCAGCGCTGCTTAATAAAGTTCCGGCCTATGGCCTACCACCAAAAGTCTGTACCTGGACAGCAAATTTCCTCTCCAACCGGAGCATTTCTGCTGTCGTGGATGGCCATTCCTCTAAACTGTATCCAATTAATGCAGGAGTCGCTCAAGGTTGAGCTTCAGCCCCTACTTTGTTTCTTCTCCACATCAATGCCCTCCTCTCTAGCACATCCAACCCACTTCACAGTTACGCGGACGACATCACCCTCCACTCAAATTTTAAACCTGTTTCTTTAGCCCAGTTAGATGAGGATCGCAGACTCATGGAGGGTTATGTCTCTGGCGAAGACTGGGGAAGTAGAAATCTTGTACAATTCAACTTCACCAAATATCAGTCTTGCTTTCTATCTCATAAGAGATACACCCGCCCTAGACCCATCACAATGAACAACCAAGTTATTCAAATAATGAGTCCTTTTCACTTGTTGGTATTTCTGTGGATCGAAATCTCAATTGGCACCAACATGTCACCTCAATTGCAGAAGCGGCTGCTAATAAATTAGGTTTCCTCTTCCGGGCTCGCAAATACTTTTCACCAGCTAATCTCTATACCTTATATACTTCACAAATAAGGCCAAACCTCGAATACTGCTCCCACATCTGGGGTGCCGCTGCCGCTTCTACACTCGCTATCCTGGACTGTATTCAGAAGAGAGCTATGCGTCTCATTCGTGACCCTACCCTCACCCAAAGGCTGCCATCCCTTGCCCACCTACGTACTGTTGGTGACCTCTTTCTCTTTTATAGATAGTTGCACGGGCACTGCTCATAGGAGCTTTTTTCCATAGTTCCTCCATCTGCTGCCCCCAACAGATCTACCAGGGGAACAGTGCGAATGCACCCTTTTACTGTTCAGGTCACCAGACATAGAACATCTTGTTATGCCCGCTCTATTGTCCCGAGGACTTCTAAGTTGTGGAATTCCTCACCGGCACATGTTTTTCCTTCTCCCCCGAACCTCCAAAACTTCAAGTTCAGAATTAGCCAGTTGCCCCTTTCCTCCTTGTCGACACCCACGGTACGATAGTATTTAGGCTGTAAGCCCTCGTGTGTTGTTGAAATATTAATGACCCCGGATATGTGTTCTAGCGGGCCTTCTTAGCGCTCATTTGATTAATTTTTTTTTTAATTCAAAAGTCGGAATCTCCTCGTTAGTGAATTTTTTTAAAGAAAAATTCTGTGAAGCAGTGGCGCGCGTGGAGGCACTCTGATGGTTATAATTTAGAAAAAAAAAATATGTTAAAACTCAAAATTTCTGAAATTTTACAATTCAAAGACTGATACAAGAATAAGGTACATTGTAAGAAATGACATAGGATGTACAGTTTTTGGGAAAAATGGTTAAAATTGTTTGTTCACTAAAGACGCACAAGTATTAATTTAGATTTTTAAACTGAAAGTTTGCGTTACTATGGATACAGCAAAATTTTTCAACAACAGTTTAAATTGTCATAACTTATCAAACTATATAATTTGATATAAATCAGATTAGAATTATTTGCTTCAATTTAAAATAAAACATTTTAGAGACTTAATTGTGTTTTAAAATTAGAGGATCTGATTTAATACCCCTTACCGCAAACTATATAATACTGCTAATTGTTTTCATTTTAAATAAAGGCCCAACAGCGTCCTATTTATCATCAGGCTTTCATCGCCATCCCTTCAGTTAAATTTCTAAAGGGGGATCCTTTTTAATTGATGAATTCGTCTTCAATTGAGCTGTCACTCATTCCGTAAACAAATTCCAACAAAATTAAGCCTTAGGCACGTTGTGCAAATAGCAACCAGATGGGACCTTGTTTACACGTTTGGATTAATACGTAGGCCGTAGGCTAAACTGAAAAAAGTTCTTTCTAAGTTTTTTCCGCGGAGATAAAATCGATATCCTCTTATCTTGATTTCCAGCGACATACGAATTCCCTGAGTTTTTAAGCAATATTTTGTGTTTGGAGTTTTGATATGTAGGTACTGTAAAAAAATTGAGTTATTTACACATAATTAATGTACTGTAAAAATTGAATGATTTACACATAATTAATATACTTAAACAGGATATTACACATTTGATTTTGTTATTATTTGACTTTGTTATTATTTGACACTTATTTAGAATGAAAATGAAATGCAACCTCTGGAATCACATTTTTAGTGCGCCATCTCCTAGGAAATAGCTGGTTTACAGATGGTGCCGAAACGCGCTAGTTTGACCAGACATATTGACTAAATAATTATGGTATGTCATATTTTACATTTCACTTTGAACTACATTTTTATTTGGAATCCAGAAGACCTTAAATTTAAGAAACTTTTTCTTAGATACCTAATCTAGGCAAAGAGTGATTTTGAGCAAATTCTGTGGCAAAAAATTGTCATATCATCGTTTGGCAAAAACGTATTTTCTTTATCAATGCGATATTTCCTTACAAAAATCTTAATTGCCTTCCTTAAACTTTAATTTATCTATTATATACTATATTTTGAGTCTAAGGCTTTAAGTGAGACAGTTCACAAGCTACAAATATAGTGTATTTTAAACATTTTATTGAACCGCCCTCTTAAATACAAAATTTAGGAAGATTGTAACATACAATATTTGAGATGTAAAAGATTCCCATTCTTTTTACAAAAAGGAAGGGTTCAACAAATTTGCAGGTTGACTGGGTGAAAATGCCCTCCCGTGCTGATCGTTGTGAATATGGGTCAACGTTAAATCAAAAATACAAAAACAAAAAAATATTTTAAACTTTTTGTAAATTTCCCTAAAAGAAATTCACAGATCCCGACTTTTGAATTTTGAAAAATTTCTTCAGATGAGCGCTAATCAGGCTCCCTAGAACATATATCCGGGGTCAGTTTCAATTTTTATATGTTTATGGGTATATATATTGAGAGGTCCCCGCTCTTGGACATACTGTACATTATAATTTTTATCATTAATGCATTAATTCTCCGTCTACATGTGTCGATGCTAGAATTTAAGTTAACAATAAGAACTTGTAGATTGTGATTATATTTTGTGTAGCATTTCCACTGTGCATGTCGCAGAAAATTTTGTACTAGAAAAATATTGGTGGTTAACTTTACGGGTCTACTTGAAAGTCGTGCAATAGCCAGAAGGTTTATGTTTTCTGTCTGTACATGTACATATATATATATATATATATATATATATATATATATATATATATATATATATATATATATATATATATATATTGCAATATGTTAAATACATTATCTGAAAACGGAAATATTTCCGAAAATATATTAAGTAAAAATTAAAATTAAAGTCTCCTTTCAACCCATCCAAAAATCCTCTAGAACTATTTATTGTTTCTGCGTCCCAATTTTTGATATTTTCCATGATGTTTTCAAAAAGTTCAATTAACGATTCACGGTGTACAAATACAGTTAACACCACCCTCCCGTTGTTGTTCCATCGGGTTGCAGCTACTATATATATATATATATATATATATATATATATATATATATATATATATATATATATATATATATATATATATATATATATATATATATATTGATATGGTTTATAAGGGGGCCAACATAAAATACACACACGTATACATATGGACTTACACAACTATACACGTAAAATCAACAAAAAAGATATAAATACACTCATATGAACCACACACACACACACACACACAATCACCCAAGGAAAACATACTGGTTGGTATATTAAAATGCCTAATAAAAATTAAAAAAGAAAAATATTTACCGAAGTATGTATACCAAAATATAAAGAAACGTTGATGAATATAAATTAGTGTTAGTTTTTAAGAAATCAAGTATATATTATAAGGTGCCCATTTAACAAGACTTAATAAGAACGATAGTGAAAAAATATTGATAATAGTGTATAAGTTAGTTGTGACAGTTATAAACTTTAGGCTAAGGTGATTTGATGTTCCATAGAATAAGTAATAGATGTAAGAGAGTGTAAACATATGATTAGTTGGGAACTGTCAAACCGACAGTACTTTTAGGTTAAGAGAATATGTTAAAAAAATTAAATCTTGGGCAACAATGCTTTTCACGTATTCCAAGCGATAAATAATGAAAAAGCCTGGACGCAGCAAGTGCGTTATGGTAGTGAATTTTCATAGAAATGATCTGGCACAAAATATTTTATAACTTTTTTTTCTTGTAACATAGAAATCTAAATTTTGGTATATAGTTTGCTTTTTATATCGTAAACCTACCTACCAAATTTGGTTATCATAGATTTTTTATTTTTTAAGATAAAAATTTTTTTCAAATGAAAACTTAAAATTTTCCCGGAAAACCTCGTCCGATTTTTTTGATTAACGAACTTGTCAAAGCCTTTTACAAAAGGAAGGTACGTGCCAAATTTTATCAAGATCGGCGTATTATTGTTTGAGATAAAAATTTTTTTCGAATGAAAACTCAAAATTTTCCCGGAAAATCTTGTCCGATTTTCCTGACTAACAAGCTTGTCAAAGCTATTTGCAAAAGAAAGGTACATGCCAAATTTTATTAAAATCGGCTAATTGCTTTTTAAGATAATAATTTTTTTCGAATGAAAACTCAAAATTTTCCCGGAAAACCTTGTCCGATTTTCCTGACTAACGAACTTATCCAAGCTATTTACAAAAGAAAAGTACATGCCAAATTTTATCAAAATCGGCCCATTATTTTTTGAGTTATCGGTGTGATACACCGGGGTCCTAGATCGCGCTCATTTGAAGAAATTTTTTCAAAATTCAAAAGTCAAGATCTCCTCATTAGTGAATTTTTTCTAAGAAAATTCACTAAAAAGCATTGTTAAGGGTAAAATAAGAAATCAAAGAAATTTTAAAAGAAGGCTACAGAGAAAGCTCTGGCAACAGTTTTTGTTGAGGAAAAATAATAAAAAAAACAAGAATTTTTAGAGATTTTGAAGGAGCGACAGCATAAAAAGTTTTCTTCGTAAAATTTAATATAAAAGTGGAATTTTGGAATATAAAAACTAACAAGAATAAATTCAACCAGTTCACGAGACCTTCAAGCAGTAATAGTAAGTGTTATATTAAATATAAACATCATGCTCACCTCGGCAAGTTATACAATCCAGTCTGCAATAATTAACAGAGAAACTAAAAAGCAAAATCCACGCCAGCAAGCAAAAACTAATAGGATACTTTTTTAACGAACGCATAATTTCAACCAGCAAAGATATTCTGCAATTTTTAGAACAAGTTCCATATAAACAAGCAATCAGCGGGGTAAATGACCCACTGTACATCATAGCAGCAGCAATTGCATATATTTTAGCTCTATATATCGTAAATATATAAGACTAAAGGTGTTGCAGACCTTTTAAATTTAAATTAAAAATTTCAAAGAAAAAACAATAAATCCAAATTTGGAATAATCATTGGCCTTAAAAACAAAGATTGTGGGGATTAATAAAGTTATTAGAGTAACAAGTTTGTAAATAATTTGGATAGTATAAGGATCGTTTCGTCAGTTTCGTTTAATTTTAAATAAAATTATATGTTGTGTTGTGAGACAAAATTAGGCTTTTATTTGGTTATTTAGGATACATATGAGGGCAGAGTATAAAAAAGGAAAAGGGGGAAACAAAAACAAGGTTCAATAAGTTTAATTTCAATATTAAACCTGCTAAAAATCCTTCAGATAGGTCTCATTTTGCTCAATTTTATTATTGAATAGCTAGCCGAGGCAAGGAAGAAGAAGAAACGGAACGGGTAAATATAGCAATATAAATAAGTATTAAGTTTTCCTTGGTGTATTAAACACTAGAAATAATACGAACGTCACAAATTTTCAGAAATTTATTTACAAGACAAAAAATTACCCATTATAAAACATTTATTTACACATAAACCATATTATTACCTTTCTATTTCAATTGATACCCAATGTTGTGGCTAAAGACTATTAACAAACTCATCAAATAAACGGAGATAATCGTTTTCTATAGTAAAAAAAATAATATATATAAAATTAAAATAAATAAAACCCTATACTATTTCAATTAGCGCCCTAAACATGGGACTATTCGTTACTATTCGTTATTAAAACCATATATAACAGTATCTATTACAATATATATATATATATATATATATATATATATATATATATATATATATATATATATATATATATATATATATATATATATATATATATATATATATATATATATATATATCACACCGAAAGCAAAAAAATAATTGCCTGATTTTAAGCAAATATGGTGAGTACCTTCCTTTTGCAAGTGGCTTGGATAGGTTCGTTAGCCAGGAAAATCGTCCAAGGCCTTCCCGGAAAATGACGTGTTTTCTTTCGGACATTTTTTTCATATCTCCGGAAATCACAAAGTAAGGGCAACAAAATTTGGTACGCCTGTTTGTATTATAAAAAGTGAACCATGTAGCAAAATTTAGGTATGTAAGTTAAAAGACAAAAAGTTATAGGCATTTAAAGAAAAAAAATTGGGCTTTTCCTCAAAACGTCAAAGTCGCGATTTTAAACGTCAAAATTGGCAACATTTAGACAAAGAACCTGAAACGAGTACAGTTTATGTAAAGAAAATGTCACAAGAAGGGTGTTCTACAAACTCGCAAGTTTCAGCTTCAAGCGTCATCGTCCTTCATTATACAAAAATATTTCCAGAAAATTCATTTCAAATAGACACTTTCTCTGATGCTTGGGCAGTGGTTTAGCGGTCTATATTGTTTGTATAATTGTCGTACAAAAAAACTAGGTGGCGAGCAGACCGCGACTTTTGAATTTTAAAAAGACTTCTTTAAATAAGTGAAAACTAGGCCCCCTAGAATCCATATCAGGGTTTAGTTTCAGTTTTATATATCTACATATATACGGGGTGGTGCATTTATTCTAACCCTCAATATAATTGTTATTATACAAGATACGAGAAAAAATTGTATGCGTTAATTATAGGGTGTCTTGAGTTGCATCTTATAAAATTATTTTGACTATCATAGGTGGACCATAAGTCGTTGGTGATACCTACAGTTTTTTTTCGAACATCCCTCATATTATTGCATTGTTGCATTTTTCATGTTTGTAAGGAAAAAAATATCTAAACGTAGCAAGTGCGTTTTGGTAGCGAATTTTCATTAAAGGCTTTAAATTGCAAAAATCAATTTGCTATGAACCTAGTTCATTGGCTGGGAAACCAGTTTTCTCGGATATATTTTAAGTTTATTTTCGAAAAATTTTTGTGCATCCAACAATAAGTTATTTTGATTATATATGGTATCTAGGTTGTTTCTACTATATACCGGTAACCAAATTGATGCCTGCTTCCATTACAGACATACTTGCTATTATAAACATTTTTATGAAAATTTATTTCCATAACGCACTTACTGCGTCCAGACTTTTAATGTATTGATTGTATTAATTATTTTTTAAGTTACCTTTGACAAAAACGAAAACAAACGGCTTTTCATGATTTTTTTTTAAGAAAATTGGGACATCTTACTTTATTGGAGATGTTCAAATTGAGCCCCTCGAACTTCTTAATAATAGTAAAGCCTCCTGTCGAACTGATGAACCGAGTTTTGTATTAATCTGTTAGGCACTTTGTTGAAAGGCCATCACAATTCGGTCTCGACACTGTTCCAAATTGGTATACCGATCGTTATAAATCACCACAGAGAAAAAATCAAGTAGAGACAGATCTGTAGATCTAGCTGGCCACTCAATGGGTCCTCTTCTGTTTATCTATCGGTTAGGAAATGTCACATTACAGTATTCCCTTACCTCTCGACTGAAAGTGGCGCGCCATCTCGTTGAAAAACATTGGGGAAATTATTTGGACACAATTCTCTCATACGGGGCACAATATCTTCTCTCTTTTTTACAAATAAAATTTAGTATAGTAAAAAAAGTAGGTCACGAAAAAAATCCTTGCCAAAATGGGGTCGCGTTTTAATTTAGGAAACAAGGGTTTCGACAAAAATTATTGCACGTTGAAACCGAGATGTCATTATTTAAAAACAATTTTAATTACAGGGAGCTATAAAGTCCCTATTATGTCAGTGTAGAGGGTGTAAAGAAATAAAGGCGAAAAATTTAGGTGGTGATTTCTTGCTGAAAATTAAAGAGGATCTTTCATATAAAAAAAACTCGGGTACGGTCGACTTAACATCAACTTCATATTAAACTTATTACAGAATATGGTCTAAAATCAGTTGTACAGACCTTCATAAAGTTAAAAACGGTGGTAGATATCGTTTATAGTAAGTTTTTAATGATAACCGCACTTAAAACGTTTCGATTTGCAACAAAAAGTATATTTTTGTGTCTGAGGTGGTGGAGGATAGGCGGTGTTGTCAGATTCGAAGTAATGTTGTTATTTGTGGGGAGAATATTTGTTCGTTTTAATCAATTATATTCCAACTGAACTCTATGGCAGGTTTTTCCTTCTTTTGGCCTTTAATTAGGCAAACTGATCTCAGGGCAAACCAGGAAGTTCAGTTGGCAGGATTGTGTGTAAACAGCACTTTAGGAGGTCTGTTATTTCGTTAAAACGGCAAAAAACTCTCGGGAACGGTCCCCTTGCTACTTAAAAGTGACAACGCTGCGGAATATTGACAGTTCGAAACGTACAAATCGTGGGTTTTTGAAAAAATTTCATTTCTCAATTCATCTTTTCTAAATGGATCCCCTGCAAGTTTTTCTTCTTATTATTGCTCTAAGTCACATACGCTTTCTTGTGGTGTGCGCCTTTTTGTAATTTCTGATTGATGTTGTTAAGTCGACCGTTGCCCAAATCTCATACACCTCTCTCCTGTGAAGATACAGCAACTTAAAGAGGGTGCCAAAAAAGTAGTTTTTATTTTTTTCTTAAATTTAGAAGAAGTGACTGAAATTAAATTAAGTATATGTTGTCGAGAAGACACTCAGTGAATAGTTTGTTAGTTTTCCCGTAACGTTGTAAGGGGCAGAAATAGCATCCTCTAGAACTTGTTTCACACGTAACTTTTTTTGTTACATTTACATCGCCATTTTAAAATACATTTTGAAAACCTTGATTTATTCTTAACAGAAACGGTCTGCTGTATTCTTTTCCTAAATTTAACGATTTCTGGGGAAAAAATTCATTTACATAGCATAGATTGCATAGATTGACATTTTGTAATTATACAAAATATCTTTTGATATCAAAATAAAGAAATAATTATTGAAAACGAACTATTTATTTAAAATTTATTAACTAATAAAAATTATGATAAATGTTGAAAATGACCAGCTTAAACCACTACACAAGAGTCTACACGTTGGCGCATAGAACTGCGTATTCGATTAAAATTTCCAGAAGAATCTAGAAATACCCTACACGATTCAAAAATGCGGTTTCTTAAGTCTTTTAAATTTTGAACGGGAGTTAAAAGTTTTTAAATAGCCTCAAGTAAAAAATCTAAAGGATTTAAATCGCGGGATCGAGCAGGCCAAAACTGGAGCCCGCCTAGGTCTATCCAGCAATTTTCACATTTTCAAACTGATCACAGTATTACCACTAAATGAAAATGGTAACACCTAATTAACAACAATAGACTATGATTACAAAATTACAACCAGCCGCATACTCCATAAATTACAGTTAAATTAGAGTTCTATACTATGCAAATTATGCCATATAATTTAATTTATTTATTTTTTCTTTATAATTCTTTAATTTAGCGAGAAAAAAACAAGAGACCCTTTTTTATTAATAATGAATCAAGCTAATGAAAATATATTTTAAGATAGAGGTTTAGCTGTAAGAAAAAAGTTTGCGTGTGAAACAAGTTCTATGGGTGGCTTTTTCTACCCCTTTCAACATAACGAGAAAACCAGCAAATTGTTCACTGAGTGTCGATAGCGGACAATATCACTAGTCTAGCCGACAGGTTGAAAAAAGTGGGGTTAGATGGAAAAAGGTCGGAAGTTAATGAAGCTTTGGGATGTTGTTCAGAGTTGGTTAACTAACATTTTCTCAACTTTTTGACCTCGAGGACCCTGCGCGAAAAAAATTGTGAAATGTTGTTGTCGTGATTTCTGGTTACAACCGCGAACTTCGGAAATCCCCGCCCACCCCCGCTCCCTCCTTCCCCAACCGACCCCAATTCACAAAAGCTACTTTTCTTCTCTGATGAATTCCAACAATACCCACTCCATGTTGGTATTGATATTAGTTACTCTTCCGATCGATATCAAAGCACCAAAGCCGCAAAACGAGCACGCCGTTCTGCATTACAATCAGCAACCAAAGTCGTGTTCTCCTCATCTACCAAGGTGACCATTGCACTAGAAAAGTTCTTGGCAAACGATCACAATAAGAGCGCATTTATTTCGATGTTGATGACACGAATGGCAGATACTAGCATCGAAGAGAAGCAGGCATATGAGGACGCCGATGTGATGATCGTCAACGTCACCATATCCAAGGCCAGCTAATTCGACAGCGTCATCACTGCTGCTGAAGATGTGGACATGCTTATTCTGTTGACAGCATTAGGTACTTCCACAAAAAACATCTATCTTCAGAAAAGTGGAAGAGGCAGTGATCTAAGTGTCCTCTACTCGCCAAGTTCCTGCTATTTTCCCCCCAAGAACACACTTTTTCTCCACGCAGTGAGTGGTTATGATACCACTTCAGCACCGTATTAATTGGGGAAGAAAAAAAACATTGCAGCACTTACCTGAAGAATACCTCACTCTTTGCAGCAGTGGCTCCGTTTCTCACACCAAACGCTACTCCTCAGCAGATCAGCGAGGCTCGAGAAAAGTTCCTGGTAGAAATTTATGGGCGCGACATTGACAATGACAACCTCGACGACCTGCGGTACCGATTATTCACACGATCAGTGACTAAGGCTAAATTGCAACTGGCCCGCCTACCACTAACAAGGGACGCGGCCAAGTACCACTCCCTCCGCACTTACCAGCAAGTACAGGTGTGGTTAGGCAATGAACTTCTCCCATCAGTTTGGGGCTGGAGCCTAACCACGCAAAGGGTACTACCAATCCCCACAACCAGAAATGCTGCGCCGGATAACATCCTCCAGATTGTTTCATGCAAGTGCAGCAAAGGCTGTAGTACCGGAGCTTGCAGTTGCAAGAAAGCAGGCCTTAGGTGCTCAGCAATGTGCAAACACTGGACAGGCCACTCCTGCGAAAACGCTCCCGCAACTTATTTGAAGAGGAGGACTCACCAAACATAGTCGACGAATACGACGACGGCGAGGACATCATCAACAGCCTAATCGCTCAGGAGGACGACGAGCTGTTAGAAGCAGAACCAACGGCTAAGAAATCCCGACAGGCACTGTAATGAGTACAAATGAGTACCTACTATGATTTGTACATGTATATATGAGTACCTTTCAATAATAATATATCTATTTCATATAATGTTTCCTTGTGAATACCTTAAAATTGTTAATTACATTATTTTCCGCGAAAGGACTACGTTTTTTTTTTGCATGCCCTGGAATAATTATGTAGTGGGGGGGGGGGGGTTATATCAATCCAAAAAGTAACAAATATCAATACCAACATGGAGTGAGTATGGTTGGATTGCATCAGAGAAGAAAATTAGCTTTTGTGAATTGGGGTTGGGTGGGGGAAGGGACGAGCGGGGGGGGGGTTTCCGAAGTTGGCGGTTGTAACCAAAAATCATAATGACAACAACATTTCACAATAATTCGGGTATAACAGAAGAAATAAGGTGGAATTCTGCATTATTCGGCATTTTTTAGCGAATTTTGATAAATAAATTTTTTTTCGAAGCGCCATATCTCGGTAACGGTTTGACACACAAACATGTTTGGATAGTCAAATAGTAGAAAATTTAACGCTATATAAAAAAGTTTTAAGTGTTTTTGCCGTAGTATGTAAGAGATGATGATATCAACGAACCCAGCCCTGCTATCACGGCAGAGGAAGTGAGACGTGCTATAAAACTTCAGAAAAATGACAAGGCTGTAGGACCAGACATTATTCACGCGGAAACCTTGAAATTGCTCGTCAGTGCAGATGATGGAGGCCTAAAACTTCTTACATCGTTGTTCAACTCAATATATGAAACTGGGAAAATACCAATGGACTGGCTGAGGTCGACGTTCATCGCTCTGCCAAAGAAACCGAACGCTTTTCAATGCGACGACCACCGAATGATAAGCCTGATGTCTCACGTCCTCAAGGTGTTTCTTTGCATCGTTCACACTCGCATATACGCCAGATGTGAGGGACAGGCTGGGGAGACGCAGTTTGGATTGAAGAACGGAATGGGCACGCGCGAGGCTCTCTTCTCTCTCAACGTTCTCACACAGCGATGCAGAGACATGAATGTTGATATATACGACTGCTTTATTGACTACCGAAAAGCTTTCGACTGTGTCTCGCACCAGAAGCTCATTGAGATCCTAAAATACACCAGAGTCGATGCGGGAGATTTGAACATCATCATGCAGCTGTACTGGCATCAGACTGCGGAGATTAGGATAGAGGGCATAACATCCGAAGAAACAAAAATCAGAAGGGGTGTTAGACAAGCATGTGTCCTGTTCCCTCTACTCTTCAACATATACTCGGAGGTGGTGTTCCGGGAGGCACTGGAGAATGTGAAAGAGGGCGTTAAAATCAATGGCCCCCTTATTAATAATATACGATTCGCCGACGATACGGTCGTGGTCGCCGACAGCCTACCACATCTCCAGAATATGATGAACCTCATCGTTGAGCATAGCACACGGTATGGTTTACACATAAACGTTGCCAAGACCAAGGTGGTTGTGTTCTCCAGGGCACCATGACGGGCCATCCTTCAAATTAACAACCAGGTTGTGGAACAGGTGCCGTCCGTTAAATACCTTGGAGCCCTCGTCAACGAGAACAGTGATGCTAAAATGGAAATCAGATCAAGGATAGAACAGGCCAGAAGGACATTCATCTCCATGAAGAACCTCTTCACCAGTAGAGACCTAAACCTACAGCTTCGCATACGTATATTACGCTGTTATATCTCCCCAGTGCTACTCTATGGCTCCGAGAGCTGGACATGCTGCCAATCAATGGAGAGCCGTATTTACGCCTTTGAGATGTACTTGTATCGCCGTATACTACGTATATCCTGGGTAGACAGGATAACCAACAAGGAAGTGCTAAGGAGAATAGGTAAAGGCAAAGAACTGCTGACAACCGTCAAAGAACGAAAGCTCCAATACATCGGGCACATTATGAGGGGAGAGCGGTACGAGCTCCTCCGACTCCTCATCGAAGGAAAGATCGGGGGCAAACGATCTGTGGGCAGACGGCAGAACTCATGGCTGAAAGATCTGCGTCGATGGTTCGGACGGACATCTGTGGAGATTTTCAGAGGTGCGGTATCACGCACCATTATAACCAGTTGGATCGCCAACCTTCGTAGGGAGACGGCGTCTTAAGAAGAAGATGTAAGGGAAAAAATTATTAAGGAAAAACCGGAGAAAGGTCAAAAATGTTGCAGTCCCCCCCACTCTTTTTTCGAACAGGGTCCTCGAGGGCCAAAACTTGAGAAAATGTTTATTAACCATCCTTAAAAAAATTCCCTAAGTTACATTAACTTCTGACCTTTTTCTATCTGAAACTACCTGTCGACTGAACTATTAAGGAGGAGTCATATCTTCACAGGAGAACGGGGTATGAATTTTTTATATGGAAAACCCCCTTTAATTTTCAACAGGAAATCACCCCCTGAATTGTTTTGCACTTATTGGTTTTCACCATGTATGTTATATTACATCTTACATCGTGCAAAACAAACTTTTTTGTTGATCAGGCAATAAGTTGTTTACGGAAATATATATTTTGTTGGTGGAACGAGAATAAAACCATGCTTTCATCTTAAATCTACATTTATTAATAAAGTAATATCAAAATCAGAATTTCAATAGAACTAGGCAACAATTCAGTAAAAAACATATTTTACAATAGGACTGCCAGTTAACACTTTCGATGCGAAACCTGGCAATCTGTAAAATAAATAACAACGAACTAATACCAACTTTCATTTCAAACCATCCAAAAGTTTCAAAAACATTGCGAAAATGCAACATTAATAGAAAACGTAGAAATTAACTAGTTGATTTTTTTTATTTTTGGATGGCATCTAAATCAGAGTTGGTACTTGGACACTATATTAGGCTTAATCTCTATTCATTGATTGGTTTCAGTTCGTATTTCTGTCCCGTCACTTGGTCAACAATCAAACCGAGATCGCTTTCGTAAACCAGACTGTTAATGGGAAGGTGTTCCCTCTTGGCTCTTTCTAGGCTAGGAGCCGCCCTGTAGTTGCCCCCATGTTTGGGAGTACGCTTGCTGTAGAACTGGGCTCTGGCATCGTCATTTATGAACTCAACGTCCTGTTGGGCGTTTGGTTCTCGCTTGCCTCTTAGTTGTTGTTCAGCGTATTTGGGTACTGCCTTTGATTCTTCTTGGTAGGGTGCGTATTCTTCAGTTCTTTGGCTTTCTTCACCGTGGTGTCCATCATGACCAGCGTGATTGTAGTCCCAGTAATGTTCGCCGTACCCTCCATGTTTGTCACCCCACCTTACCTATTGCAAACTTTTATTAGTAAAGGGGTTTTGCAAGGCTTCTCAGCTAAATTATTAAGGCTAATAATTTAAAAATTATGTTAATCGGCGTTAAAAAAATAAGGTGAAATAGCTAAGCTAGATGCAGAAAGCATTATTTTCTAATTATATTTTGCCTTTAAAAGCAGCATGCAAGTGATGAATTAAAATTATTGCGAAGAGGAAGGCAACCAGTTACAGTGGATTTGACTTCATCTTTAACTACTTAAATTCATAAAAAATATTTGGTTTAACAAATACCCGCTGACCTTTTATATAAAAATGTAATCATCAGGCCATTTTATACAAACATAAAATTTTTAAAACTGTCAATTTTTGGACAGATTAGTCTGGTTTAAAGCATTCAACTGCCTAGAAAAGTTAAGTAAAAAAACCCGAATGATAAGATTTAATAATACGTGTATTTTATTTGCAATGTTGCTTAATCATTTTCGCGAGGTCAGGGCTTTTACGAGCCCCTAAAACTTATAGCAAGCAGTTTTTATATACAGGCTGGCCACTTGAAAACGAAACAGACGCGTTTTAGACACTTGATGATTTGACTTGTGATTTTGTGGAAAATCGCTCAAAGAGCAACCCTAAAATCTTAATTGGAAAGAGGGGTCAAGTAGCACGTCATTTTAAAAAAAGCTGGTGTAAATCTATTTGCAACGGTTCTTTATTTTTAGCGAATTTTCATTAAGAAAAATTCGATAATAGAGAGGTCACGATGAAAAGCTTTTGAAAATTTTCTTCAGGTGAGCGCGAATTTGGATCCCTAGAACCCAAAACCAAGGTCCGTTTAATTGTTTTATTTATATATATATATATATATATATATATATATATATATATATATATATATATATATATATATATATATATATATATATATATATATATATATATATATATATATATATATAAACATATAAAAATTTTAACGGACCTTAGTTTTGGGTTCTACGGGCTATGTATGTATCTATGTATGTGTATGTATCCGAGCGATAACTCAAAAAATACTAAACTGATTTCAATCAAACTTCGCAAAAATCTTGTTTGGGCGAAAACCGAGGTCGAGTTCGTTAATCAGCTTTTATGCTCAAGTTTTTCCGGTGGACAATCGAAGAAAACTTTTTGAAAATGCTATATTTTTGTATGTATCATAGTAACTGGAATGAGACTTTACGTGTGGCTATAAATAGTGTAAGTAAACGTATGTTGTGAATTTTAAGAAATTTGGTGCACAATATTTAGAGTTTTTTTGAAATTAAATATAAAATCCCAAAAACATGCGTTGTGGCGACTTTGTGGTTAAAGTCCAATGCCTGAGAGACAGAGTAGTTAACTGCCACGCGTAGATTGATTCATACAACAGGTATAAACCATACATCAACGGTAACCAAACTAAATATATTCCAGGCATAAAACATACTAGCCGAACCAACAATCGTGAAATCTCGGCCACATTATAGACAATGGCAGACGACCTGAAATTAAAAATTTGCCAAATGATTGTTATTTAAGTTGGGGATTCAATCAATTATTAAAAGGCACTATATTTGTAGCTTTATGAACATCCTCAAATACAGTTTTAGCGCAGCATAGATATATTATGCTCTCGCATAATATAGTTGAAATGTAAACAAAATCAAGCTAAGTCTCTATAAAAATGATTCTAAAATAGTTTCTTTTATCTTTAAACGTAATTCTGTAGTTAATTGTTACGTATACTTTGAATATAATATCCCGAGCATGAAGCCGATCTAATGTATCATGTAAACAAAACGTTAGTTGACGAATGCCTAGATGTATGAGAGGTGTCGCGCTTGCCTCATAAGCAGAAGGTTATGCGATCGAATCCAGCTCGATGAATGTATGTTTTTGTTTTATTTTGACATTTGGAGAAACAATAGTGCATAGATTCTGATTTTATTATTGTTGATATTGAAAAAACCTGTTTGATTAGGTTGACTAAAACGTAATCATACTGGCGATTAATAAGAAAAAAGGACTGCTACGCTTATAGTTTGGCAGATACTTTACTTTTCTAAATATGAATTAAGTTTCCCTCTGAAAATCTTTTGTATAACTTTTATGAAATTTGTAATACAAGTTTCTTTTAAAGAGACTTACACTATCTACAGACATAGCAAAATTTAATTCTTTAGCTTCATAGAAAATTGAGTTTTGGGCATTTTTCTCAAAAGGAGTTAGAGCACAAGATTTTTTTGATAATAGAGAGATACCGATGGTAGCACCTTCGAAAGAATTCTTCAAGTGTGCGTGTTCTAGGACATCTAAAATCGATCTTCAAGGCCTGTGTAAGTTTAAAGTGTTAACTTTACTAATATGTCATATAATGATAGTGTAGAATTTTTATAAAAAATCGCTACTATAACGCACTTGCTACGTCCCGAAAATTTTAAATTTGAAGTAGTAGGTTCTGAGAAATTCACTTCTAATGGTGGGTAATTCATTTACCAAAAACTCCTATGTCCGCTTATCAAATGTTCAAAATTTTAACCGCCAACCTCCATACAATAGATAAGCATACTTGGAGAATCCAATTCACCACAACACATTTAAAAAAACCTGACGATTGTTTCAC
This sequence comes from Tillus elongatus, assembly GCA_964006375.1. NCBI lineage: Eukaryota > Metazoa > Arthropoda > Insecta > Coleoptera > Cleridae > Tillus > Tillus elongatus. Next base: position 119,918,017 of record OZ023268.1, on the reverse strand, counting down.
TAACCAAGTTAGCGTAATTAGATTATTCATGACGCTAACTTGGTTAGTGAAACGAACCTCAGGTTTTTTTAAATGTGTTGTGGTGATTAGAGTTCTCCAAGTGTGCATATCAGTGCTCATCGCAGGTTCCAATTTTAACTTAGTGACTCCATACAAGAGTACAAGCTTTGTTCAAAATGTCGGCGCACATTCTGTTACATCTCTAGGATGATTTAGCGATATTCGTTTAGGATAAACCTTGTAAGTAATCGAGCTGAGTAGAACAAATTTTACTTGTTATGTGACCCAGCAAAAACGAATCTAGGGGAGATAAATCTAGCGATCGTGCAATCCATTCTATTGAACCTTTTCTCCTAAACATCCGATTTGGAAATCTGTGGTCGAGATATTGTCGAACAAGCAAAACCTAGGGGAGGGGCTCCATCCGGATGAAATTCCAACTGTTCTTTGAGATAATGTTCATCATTCTCGATAATGTCAGTCCGCATTGGATCAATCGTACTTTCCAACAACCATATCCCCAGTCAGATTACCAGGTAATAAAAAGGGACCAACAATATGGTTACCAAAAATTACACCCCAAACATTGGGTTTTCCGGGTGTTGTGTATGTCGTGAAATAATGTGGGATTAGAATCGGCACAATAGCGATAATTATAACGATTCACGATGCCGTTTAGGAAAAACGAACACTCATCCGAACAGCAGGTAATAAAAAAAATTCCGATCATTTGCAACTTACTCACTTATCACTTTACAAAAATCCAGACAGCGGTCAAAATCATCTTTATTTAGTTCGTGTATAGTATGGATTTCGTATGTGTGGAATTTATGACGCTTCAAAATGTTTTGAATCGTAGTTCGCCCAGAAGCATATTCACTTGCTAGTTGCCTCGTCGTCCTGGGATTCAAAGCAACATGAATAAGAACCGCAACTTCTACCATTTAATTACTTCCAGGGCTTCGCTTTTTATTACAATCACTCGAAAATTTACCACCAACTCCAACATGTAGTTTCGATTAACATGTATATCTAGATGTTGATTAAATAATTCTGCTGTTCTATTAGCACATTGATTATTTGCCTAGAAATGTGAAATCATTTCCACCCTCTGTTTAATCAATTAAACCATCTTGTTGAATAACTGCACAATCCACAATAACCTGATGGACAAATAAGATGAAAATAACGCGTACTAAGGTTTCTTCGCAGATAAAGAAACCGAAGGGCACAATTTAATCATGTCAGTAACAATTAAAAGCATTATCAACTCTCACTTTTTCATAAGTGGTTGTGAATAATGATAATGATAATCAATGATATTCAATATAAATATGAACATTTTAAAATGCATTAAATATGCTATAATAGTCCCACTCACAAAGTTGATTAACATTTGTTTATCTAAGGATATATTTCCGAATGCCTTAAAACTATCTAAGGTCATCCCAGTTTTCAAAAAGCGAGATTGGGAGTCATCGGAAAATTACAGACCAATTTCTGTAATTCCATTTTTTCCAAAATATTTGAAGTTGTGTTGTACAACCAAATTAGTTCATATCTAGAGGATAACAACTTACTGTCACACTCACAATTTGGTTTTAGGATAAATCGATCTACATCTCTAGCAGTAAGTAGCCTGGTGGATGATGTTTGCATGGGCTTCGAGAGGAGTGAGCATACATATGTACAGTTTCTCGACCTGTCTAAGGCATTTGACTGTGTCTCTCATGATATTTTAATAAACAAGCTTCAGTTTTACGGCTTCAATGCCGACAGTATCACTTTTTTAAATCATACTTGGAAGACCGATCTCAGTTTGTATCAGCTAATGGTGAAAAATCACCTACATTAGATCTAAAATACAGTGTATCGCAGGGTTCGGTCCTTGGGCCTATTTTATTTTTGCTATACATCAACGACCTACCAAAATTAACTGACTTAGGTAATTTTGTTCTATCTACTAATGATACGGCTTTTGTTTTCTCAGATCCAAACATCAATACAGTACACTCTACCATTAGCAGAATTAAAGATGTCTGTCAAGATTGGTTCTCGACAAATCAGCTTAGCTTGAACAGCCTAAAATCAGAGTCTTTATTGTTTTCGTTAAAGCACAATCTCGTCAATGGCGCTAACACCGCGCCTGTGAAATTCGTTGGGGTTATGGTCGACAGCAAGCTAATTTGGGACTCACATTGCATCTATGCATGTCAGAGGGCATCACGTGGCATGTTTCTTCTGCGGAGTCTTTCGGCCCAAATCTCTACTCCCACCTTAAAAAGTGCATACTATGGATGTGTGCATAGTATCTTAACTTGTGCCATTCTGATATGGGGGCACTCACCACACTCTGAACTTGTTTTCGCAACCCAACGTAAGGCAATCCGAATCCTGGGCGGTTTGGGGTATAGACATGACGTCGTGGCTACTTTAAAAGCTTTCAGATACTTACAATACCTTGTGTCTATATTTTGCAGTGTCTTTTATATGTTAAGTGCCACGAATCAGACTTCACTAGTCACAGTACCATTCATAGTCATCTTAGTAAAGATAACTTCGCAGTCGATTTCACGCGCTTAAAAAGAACAAGGAACGGAACCAACCACTATGGAATCAAATTTTATAACAAACTCCCTCATGATATAAGAAATTTACATTACAACAAATTCAAGTCTGCCATTAAGAAGATTTTGATAAGCAATGCTTTTTATTCATTTGATGGATATTTTGCTTATCATATAAAATAAACGCTCGCACGCCATGCTACTTTTTATCACTTTTTATAACTTTAATTTGCATCGATATTGTTGTATCATGGGACTTTCGTTGACTTGTTCTGTTTTGTGCTGTTTTTTTTTGTTGTTTTTTTTTTATCTTTATCCATATTGTAATGTTTCTGGACAAGGAATGGAACCAACCACTATGGAATGAAATTTTATAATAAACTCCCTCATGATATAAGAACTTTACATTACAACAAATTCAAGTCTGCCATTAAGAACATTTTTATAACTTTAATTTGTATCGATATTGTTGTATCATGGGACATTTATTGACTTGTTCTGTTTTGTGCTGTTTTTTTGTTTTTTTTTTATTTATCCATGTTGTGATGTTTATATACATTCATGTAGGTTTTAAATGTGTGTTTTGACCTATGCTGCTGATTTGTATGCATATTTGTGAATAGTATGTATGTTATCACTTTTGTGATTTCGTTGTACGCATAAGTACATGACCTGTGTAATGCACCACTGTGCAAAGACACCAATAAACAATTATTATTATTATTATTATTATCATTAATGAAACCCAACGATATTTGTAGAAAATTAACCCTTTCTCATGTTTAGGAATCGATTCAACCCGCTGTTTTATTATCATCAACTGAGGTTATGGCATTCTATTTAAGAAAATTAAATGTCTGCACGTTTCGCCCTTCAAAGGGGGCGTAATTCCGTCGGACACGTGTACCAGACAACGTTGGGCACTATATAGATACCTACCCACTTTACCGAAAGGAAAGAGTTCGATAAAATTTCCAGGATAGTGGGGTGAAACGGCTCCCTAGCGTCGGTAATTGGTCGTGGAAATAACAAATAAAAAATTATAATATTTGACTAAGCATCATTTTGTATCAATTATAGATTTTTTTAAGCTAGGATTGCTTAGAGTATTGATTGGCTTTCGTTCATTAATTTTACCGAATGACGCCTTTTCCATTAAAACCTGTTACTATTGATTATAAATAGTTAGCCAATAAGAAACTGTAATATTGGATCATGCATTATCTTATATCAATTTCAGATTTTTAAGCTTGGCGTGTCTAGGAGTGTTGGATGCCTCTAAGTTGTCGAATTTACTGGATAATGCGTTAAAAACTGTTGTCTCTTTCAGTTGAATTTTGAGTCAGACTATCAAAAAATAAATAGTTCGTAACGCAAAATATCTAAGAACCCACGGGAGTTTCATCACAGCAAAAAACCAAAAGCCATCCAACAATTTCTTCATCTGTTCGCTTGAAAATATGTGATAGTTTGTTAAACCAAATGTGTAAAGAGAATAAATAAAATATGAAATTACTTTGGTTTTGAATTCTCCAGCATGTGGATGTGCTTTTTCATGACGTTCAATGAAATGGTGTTCGTTCCCTCTTCTGTGACCAGTGTCGTAGTGATCCTTCACCGGATTATGTATATACCTGTTAGTAAAAGAAATAATGAAATTAGTAAGGCTGGCACATGCAAAAAGCGTTATTTGTTCCTGTATTTGCTATTTTTAACATAATAAACTTAAGAAACTAAATAAATTTAAGGAAACCTAAACTTGTTTGGTTAATTTTCGATAAAATGGCTAATTTTTTCGGGTTTGTTAGCTGTTTGTAATTTTAGTCTGCAGTTGTACCTGTTGTTGTCAGATGTTATCTATAACGATTTAATAACAACGCCGCGCAGTGGGTCAGAATCGGCATTTTTCGGAAAAAATCCTGTATCACAAAATGTTCGAATATTTCATTTATATGTTGTTGGTTTTTGCAATTGGAAATGGCAATACGTATATTTTAGCATATACAGTGGCGGTGTAAAGGCGGGGACGGTGGGGGCGGTCCGCTCTGGGTGCCAAGCCACAAGGGGTGACACCGTGGTGACAACTCAATCGCGTATCTTAGTAGTCAGCCACTGGTGCAACCGCACGAGGAGGCGCGGACGGAAGGGGCAAGTGATTTCAGCCCTTTCCTTCACCAAATTGAAAACGATGAAGAAGAGTTACATGACACAACTCATTTTGTAGTTGCTACTTGGCCAACACCAATGGCTGATTATTTGAGAATTGAAATTGTTAAAACGGGAAGTGAGCACCATCAAACTAGACATGGCCCATTTTTAGATACTATCTGGAGATAAAATAAAAGGAAGAGCCGACATTTCAATTAAGAATGGTTTTATAAAGCGTAACCAAATGAAGAAAAAATGCTCAGAAAATGGATAGTATACTCACCAACAGAAAACAGTTTATACTGTTTTTGCTGCAAACTGTTTACGCACCATGAAACAAAACATCAGAGTTTTTCCAACAGGTTTAATTCATGGTGGAAACTAAATCCTAAAGTATCTGAACATGCAAATTCTGAGACCCATCTGTCCTGATGAAAAATCTTGAAAAAAGGATTGAGGCTGCAAAAAACTATCGACCATAAACATCAAATTGTTTTAGACCAAGAAAAAAAGATGTGGCGTGACATTTTGTGTCGCCTTTTAGATCTTATTCTTTTCCTGGCACTCCAAAATCTTCCCCTTAGAAGGAATAGAGAGGGGGTTTCATCAGACAATAGAGGGAATTTTTTAAAATTAGTTAATCTATTGCCGAAATATGACCCAGGGCTAAAAGAGCACATGCTAAGAATTGAACGTGCTATCGCATGTACAAAAAGGAAACGGGTAGATTCTTTTTTGTCCAAAGACGAGTTTATCAGCCTTTCGGGGAAGTAGGTGGAAAATAACATTATGGCCACATAGGAAAAGCAAAACATTTCGAAATTCTTTTAAAAAGCACTCCAGACATATCACATGTTGAACAGATGAGTTATGTAATCAGATAGGTTCATATTGAAGACGATCAAGTTGAAGTAAAGAAAATAATTCTAGGTATCTTTCCAATATAGCTGGAAAGACTGAAGTCGAACTTTGAAGACTTGGATATTTCAATTGAAAGAAGAGGAAGGAGGAGATTTCGAAAACTTTTGCCAGAAGAAATGGCCCAGGGACGCTGGACTAACATTGCCAGTAGAGCTGCAAAGAGCTATGTTAGAAAATCTTGATAGATTTTACGGAGAACTAGACCATCGTTACAAGACAATGGATGACATTCTCATAACATTTGGTGTTGTGCAGCCTAAAACTCTGCTTACGTCAATAGAAGAATAACTTCGTGGTATAGTTCCAAATCTGACAAAAATCTACGATAAATTTTCTGCAGAGGACATTATTTTGGAGATTTTGCGACTGAGGCGCAACTTAGAAGCCGCCAGCATTTCTTTCCAAGAAGCGGTCCAATGGACTACCTTGGAGCTTCTGAAATTAATTGTACAATGGGACTATTCCGAGTCTGTTCCGAGTCTAGCGCTGTTTCTAGGATTTTCTTAACTATTTGTCTTTCGATGACTTCTTGTGAAAGAAGTTTTTCAAAATGAAAATTGATAAAATCTTACTTAATATCACTTCAATCACACCAATCTTTCCATGTTATCCATTGAAAAGGACAGGAAAGTAATATTTGATAATGTGATCGAATATTTTAGCAAAATAAAGTCACGTAAGCACGTTTAGTATTTGATTTGTGGTTTTATTTTGGGAGTGCTCAATAGAAAACCGCCCTGGGTGGCAACCTATGCTACGCCGCCACTGAGCATATAATTATTTTAAATCTGCCATCTAAAAATGTTAAGGAAAAAGAAATACCGAGTACTAGACATCCTCAATTCAGATCTTCTTATGAAAGCTCTAAATTGACATCTAAAAACTTTATCAATTGTTTTTTCCCACAGAACAATTACTTGATCCTTCTAAGGTGATATATATAGGATAAGTCAAATTTACATGCTTATTGTTATACAGGGTGAAATACCAAGTCAATTATGATTTTTTTATAACGCCAGCTGCCACAGCAACAAGAAGCACTGCCAACTATGTATTTATCCGCAGATATCCGCAGTTGATTACCTCCTTATCAATTAGGTCAAAGTACAGAGAAAATATTTTAAGTGGTCAGAACATGTAAGTACATGTAGCTGGTAGTTAAAATTCTAAGACATAATGAGACCAAAAAAAAAGTTTAATAGTAGAGCCTTGCAAAATTTGGCATGACTCTTTTATATAACTTTTTATAATTTATTATATATATGAAGTAAAGTCCCTACTTACTCAATAAAAATACTAAAACCCATTAAGTCATTTCTTATAAAAAAAATTAAACGTTGAACTTAAAAGCACTTTTCCAGATTGTTTTAAGTACGATTTTTAGGTAAATTTGAAAACATAAAGTTATGTCAACTGAAAGTGAATTCGAATATAATAGCTAAAATAAATCACATTCACTCTCTAAGAACACAAAAATAAAATAATATGGCTGATATGACATATATAATAAATATATATTTTTTCCGCCTCTAACCCACTGTGCGCCGCACTGATCATTTGCTACAATTGCAAACAGACTTCCAGTTAGAAATGCGAACATATAACAGCTTACAAAGTCAAGAAACTTAGCTAGCCTAGAAAATTCAGTACAAAAAGTTACGGATATTAATTATAAAATGTTACGTTTTGAATCAACAACAAAAAATAATAATCTAAGCTCCACAGGGAGTATTATAAAACTTTTATGTCACTTTCATTCTAATATTAAAATTCAAATAACAAAAAAGGAAGTAAAATGATATTTTAGAATGGCCAAGGGTATTTGACTCAAACATCAAACATCTTTTAACCAAGATCTAGAATTTGAAACTCTGCAGATCACTTTTAAAGAAGTTTCCTTGGTGCCGGTTTATTTTTTATGAAACGGCGAAGCGTATTATTTGAAGACGCGTAATTGTACTGCTACAAATTAGATGATAACTCGCTTTTTAAATAGCCGGACATGTTATATTTCCGACAATATATCGGAAGACCATTCAAAAAGTTAGTAAGGATCAACAGGGATTCATAACGATCTGCCCGATGCGTGTATAATTTAAGTACGTGGCCTTTTTGGTTAAGACAGTCATAAGTAGCGAACTAAGGAACTAACAAAGCAATGTTGTTGATGGTATCGATAGAAACGTCAGAAATCTTTAACCTTTCCTTTGTGAACAAGAGATGTTAGATGTGGTTTTTTGGAGAGCAACTTCAGACAGGAAAAGAATGTGAAATCTATAAGCGTATTTATGCCTCGCACAGTATCCCAAAACAGTCAGTCTTTACAATAGTGACATGTAGTTGCCACCAAAGATGTCATGCAACTGTTATACCAATGTAGAGATAATGGATTTTCTAAACAGTAATTTGCGAGCTTAGCCTTGTACGTTAAAAACTAAAAATATAAAATATATAATTATTGGTATGCTTTGCAACGGGGGCTCTAAATCCCGATTAATTTCTGGTAAAAGTAAGTGCAGTAGTAATAAAACTGAAATTGATTAAATTTATCAGCTTCATACAAATCAAAAGTATTGATGCAAAATGAATAATAACTTCCATATAGCTGAGATAATTTACTCTTCCGGAAAGACAATCTCATCAAATTAATTTAGGATCCAAGACTTGACCACAAAGAAAATATTCGTATTCCATTACCCATAAACCTATGGAAAGATATATTACTCGATTGTTAACGTTTTGATACTTTTCATAGCAAAAAAATCTAAATCTTTGTAACTGATATTCCACCCCGACACATTCTACCCCTAATTTAAATTTAAGATGTTTAATAAAATTGAAAGTTTTATAATAAGTAAAAGAACCTCGGTGGTTCAGGGGTAAGAACGTGTGCCTCTGAACCTAAGGGTACTGGGTTCGATCCCAGGGTACTCCTTTCACTTTTTCAGTACAAACTGTAAAATTAACATCAACCGAGGTTCTGGCATCATATTTGAGCAAGTTGAATGTCTGCACGTTCCGCCCTTCGGAGGGGGCGTAAAGCCGTCGGTCCCGTGTCCATGCGATGTTGAGCACGTTAAAGATCCCTACCCTCCTTACAGAAAGGCAGGGGTTCGGCAAAATTTCCAGGATAGTGAGGTGAAACTGCTCCCTGGCGTCGGTGATTGGCCATAGTCGCGAAAATAGGCCGGCGTTAAAGAAACTAAACAAACAAGATAATAAGTAAACCCTAAAACCTTATCTAGAGTTTTAACGAAAAAATGTCAATTTTCGCCGAATCACCTCCCTTTCATTCCCTACCTCCTGGAACGATTTTACCTTAAAGCAATCCGAACCGTTCATTTGTCGGGTGCTAACTGTCTACCAAATTTAAAGACGATATCTCAATTAGTTCTAAGGTTATCGTGGGTACTAACGGACGGACAAAGAGATCGACAGGCCGACAGACAAAAAAAATTCGTTCCCAAATCATGTTTTTTATATGTTTTGACACTTTTTACGACGTTTAAGCGAAAAATGTTTTTTGAAATTCCTGTCATCGATACCATACACACATATTGACGATGTGGAAGTGAAATGGTAAGTATATACAACCTTCGATACTTTTTATTTATTTACTTAAAATCATATGGGACAACATTGGAAATTTATAATTGGAGAAAGAGAGCATTGCCAAACACATGATAGCTTAAATTAGCCCTCTTTACAGCAGCAGTAATCTGCGACGACCAAGAAAAGTCACCCGTTATAGATACTCCCAAGTCAACATGTGTATTCTCCTAATAAGTACACTTGGAGAAACCCAAATCACCACAACACATATTTCAGAGACCTTACGATCGGTTCGTTGACCATGTCAACATCTTCAGAGGAAGAAAAATTCTAAAATTAAAATACTAGCTACCGTGTATTTATATCGCAAGCCATCGGTAAAGTATGAGTTTTTTTAATTTGTTGACACCCATGTGCAGGACAGAACACTTGCTGAGACTGCTGAGGTATACACCAAGTCGCGCACCATTCTTCAGCAAAACTAAGATCTTCCCGCGAGGCACGGCGTGGGGAGAAGCCGGGCCTACCACGGGACGCGCTCGTCTGGTTCACGGGCGGATCCAGCGGGGAGCGTGGGAAGGGGGCAGGCGTTTATTCGGAAGGATCGAGGGTAAGTCATAGTATTTCCCTCGGGACTCATGCAACGGTCAATTGTACGCAATCTTGCACTGCTTGTGAGGGAACAAATAGAGAGGCTACACCAACAAGCGGATCCTCATAGCCACAGATAGCCAGGCAGCCCTTAAGGCCCTAAGTAGCCCACGGGTAAATTCTAGGCTGGTTAGTGAATGCTGAGACGAGACGAGCGACCTGGCTGGGCAGAATGAGGTCACCCTCATCTGGGTGCCGGGTCACTCGGGGGTCAAAGGCAATGAAGAAGCTGACGGTCTCGCGAAGAGAGGATCAGCAGAACCATTTATGGTACCAGAACCGGTCCTGGGCGTATCGCAAAGCACGACCAGGGGAACCATCAAATCATGTGTCAGGGACCAGAATAAGGTGTACTGGGCAGATTGTCCAGGGCTCAGACTTGGGAAGACACTAATTGGGGATCCCAGTTCAAAGAAAGCTGTGGAGCTGCTAAATCTTAGGAGAGGACAGCTCAGGAACATAACAGGACTCTTGGCTGGAAACATGGCTTTTCAGAAACACCTGCATAAAATTTGGCGGTTCTAGGGAGACCTGGCATGCAAACTCTTGTCCGAGTGTAAAACTCTGGACCGAAAAAGACAACTGATCTACGGACAGCCTAGACGGAAGACAGAGCAATAGAAAACTTCACCCTACCAATTGCTGTTCAGACTAGTTCAAGGCACAGTGATTTTGGAATGAGCGGAGTAGAAAAGAGAAAGGGCACGCACAATAAGCCAAAGGCTGCGGTGTTATTGGGGCGGCAAAAAGGCGGACGAGCCCTAAGGGAAAAGAAGGATCTTCCCGAAGGCGACCACCATCTGTTGTTAGACAGGCAAAGAGCTGAATGTCATCTGTATAAGAACTATGATCAGATATTAAAGCACTTCAAAAAGCCGGCGGTGTACACAAGGAACGAGGCGAGTCCCAAAACCGACGCATGTGGCACACCACTCGTGACGCTGTGATGGTTTTAAAAAGTGACACCAACCTTTACTGAGAATGTACGGTCAGTACAGTCTATCTCTGTATTACCAAAAAATATTTTAATCTTGTGTTCTTCCTCCTTTTCAGACAGATTCCCAAAACTCAATTCTCTATAGCTAGAAAATTACAGTACGTCTCTTTAAAAGAAACTTAATTCATATTTAAAAAAGGAAAAAGGAAAGTATCTGCCGAATTATAAACCTAGCAGGTATTTTTCCTTATTAATCGCCTAGATGATTTCGTTTTAGTCAACCCAATCAAACCGGTTTTTCCCAAAACAAAGAAAGTTTTTTAGAACAAATTCTCTTCTTTTTTATCAAAAATGGAAAAATGTCTGCTGAAAATTATAATTTTAGACTCGAAGGGGACAAAGTTATTCAGGCGTTTTAAAGAAAAATGAGATCTTGATCCAAACGTATGAAATCTTGGTGCTATTGTTTTTGCCAAATATTAAAATTAGTGGAACAAAACAAAACGTTACATATGCATCGCCGGGAATCTAACCCCAACCACCCGTGTGTCGTGCGAACACTTTACCGCTCAACCACGGAAGATAGCTAATAAATTGTTTGTTTACAAGATTCACTATGTGAAAACTGGAACCTGTGATGAGCACTAATAAGTACACTTGGAGAACACCCAAATCACCATAACACATATTTCAGAGACCTTACCATCGTTTCGTTGACAATGTCAACATCTTCAGAGGAAGAAAAATTCTAAAATAAAAAACTAGCTCTCGTGTTTTTATATCGCGTCAAGGTAAACGAACTAGTCCGAAGTAAAGTTGTCGTCCAAGAACGATCGTTTGTTTATTGTGTATTGAAACTACGAGGTTGAAGACCTGCTTTAATCTTCTGGTCGACAAATTTATGACCCTTATCTAATATAGGTTTAAAGGACCTGAGTTATTTAAGGAATCAGCACGTTTCCTTTCGATCTAGAAATTTACTATGTGGATATTGGATCATGCCGACAAAGACATCTTGTGAGATAAACAACGTCAACTCAACTCATCTTTTTAAATAGAAAACTAAAACCCGGGTGTCTGTCTCACCATGTTAACTCTGACAAACGATAAATAATTCAATAAAATACTACATAAAAACTATATTTATATTGATTTTAATTCTTCGTGAAAGTATTTATATTGACTTCATAGATACAAACAAAATGAAGGGGTCTTTAAGTCGAGACAAACAAAGAGATTAGTATATGTATAAACCGGTCGAGTTATTGACAATAATTTATTATTCTACCAGACAAATTAGGAGTGTTTAAGCGGTCAAATGCAAAGAGAAAATAAAGGGCTTGAAATTAAAGGTGCCGCACGATTCAATGAAGTTTTGTTCTTAATAGACCTTAATATAAAAATACTTATAATGAATCAAGCATAGTTTTATGTCTTACATTTTTGACAAGTTTCAAATTTTCTTTGTCACTGGGTGAGACAGACACCCGGGTTTTAGTTTTCTATTTAAAAAAGATGAGTTGAGTTGACGTTGTTTATCTCACCAGATGTCTTTGTCGGCATGATCCATTATCCACATAGTAAATTTCTAGATCGAAAGGAAACGTGCTGATTCCTTAAATAACTCAGGTCCTTTGAACCTATATTAGATAAGGGTCATAAATTTGTCGACCAGAAGATTAAAGCAGGTCTTCAACCTCGTAGTTTCAATACACAACTTTACTTCGGACTAGTTCGTTTACCTTGACGCAATATAAATACACGGAGCTAGTTTTTTATTTGAGAATTTTTCTTCCTCTGAAGATGTTGACATTGTCAACGAAACAATCTTAAGGTCTCTGAAATATGTGTTGTGGTGATTTGGGTGTTCTCCAAGTGTACTTATTGTTTACAAGATACCTATAAACACGACAACTTGCTGCCCCAATAAATATTATATTATATATGAAAAGTAAATGAAAATAGCAGTAAATAAGTTTCACCCTCCAAACTTCATTTGGGTTGCTACAGTAGTTATGGAGAAATTTGGAATAAACCAAAAAAATATTTTTTAACACCCTGTAGCTACAAAACGAAGCAAAATCGTACCTATGTTGATATAAAAAAAATCTTATTTTACGGAATCTAACCACAAACGATGGCACATGTTTTTTGAAATAGCCTGTATAAGTATGATACTATAACTACTAATTGTACCAGAGCTAATAACCAAATCGGTCGGTGCGTCTGTTTTAATAAAAGAAACTTATATAAAGCAACGAAATAGAGATATATAATAATCTCGTCTGCGACAGGTGGTTAACGAGGCGTGCAAGGGAATATTTTACGGAAGACAAACAAAAAGAAAAGAATGCCCTCAATGGGAAATTGACCTGAAGAACACGACTCCTTGTGGAAAAGTTGTTGGTCGAAACTTGATATTATATAATCTATATATTCTTTCGCCCGAGCGAAACTGCATAAATTGCCGGAACATAAGAACCTACGACCATAAAGAAAATTATCACGTATGTTACCACGCTCCGGCAATCTAACACCGAAATTGAGGAATATTAAATTTTTGAAAGCAAACATTGAAGCACTTTCGATGAATTCAAGTTGTTATAATGGAAAGGCTGGTGTGAAAGATGTTCGTCAATTGTTGTCGCTTAAATTATTCTGCGGTGGAAAACGTGTGCTCGGGAAGCAAATAAAAGTAAATTAACTCGCGTAAATCAAGCAGGCAACGTTTAATTTCAGTAAGAAGACCCCCAGCTTGGACAAAAAAATAACTTAAGTGATAATTCAGACCCTGTGACTAACTTGTCAGGTGTTTAAAGAAAATAAAGGATATACTTCTGAACATATTAAAACACAATGTAACTTATTTTTGTCTACTTTCGCTCTACAATACCATTGCTTACACCTATCGTCCTTTTAAACAGAAGCATCGAGACTTTCCATCTGGCTGTACAACAGCTTCTTGTCTTCTCTGTAACCGGACTTGGCATTTACGGCATCGTCACGCAGAAATAAATATATTCATCTTTAAAAGATTTTATTTAGTAAATACAGACGTAGAGAATATTTCTCCGGCTTCATAAAGGTGTGTTTTTTCTTCTCTGTAACCGGTGTCGCTGTTTCACGGCGTCATCAAACAGGAGAAAATTGAGTTGATTTATACGTATTCATGACAACTACAAATAAAAATCTGTTGCTACGTTATAATGTTTTAATCATTAAATTCTTTAAAAAATAAAAATAAAATAAGAATGACAGATGACGTCTTCAAAATGTCTACCTATGTGTCAGTATTTCACATGGATATAGAATCAAAGTTTGGCAATAATAACTTAACCACAATTTAAACAGCAAAATGGCTTAACGAAAGCAATAAATCACAATCTATACAACGAAAATATCGACACATATCAATATTTTTTTATTACAACTTTTAAATATAGTTAGACGTATTTTGTTGAAAGTATTTAATTACACAGAAGAGCTTCCAAGAAAGGATAATCAGTTTGCTTATTTAAAATAAGGTAGCTATTGCCGTGTATGTGCTTTATTATTTCTAAAGCTTAAAGAAGTCAAGTTTGCGCTTGTCATTGTAAAAATGTTGTAGCTCTATGTGGTTATTTACTGTGTCTATGTTAAGTATCAATAATATATTTTTAAATATATATTTGTCATCGTGGGTATTTCTAAGTGCAGAAATATGTTTTTGTATCTGGTATTAACATTTCTTGAAGTTTGACCTATGTAGATTGCATTACGGTATGTACAAATAAATTCCAGCTTTTATCAAAAAGCATGATTTTTCTTTGGCGTTAAATAACAAATCACGCATTGTGTTTAAAAATTTCAAAAATTAAAATTTTTGATATGTTTTCTAACATGTTTCCAAAATAAGTCATCCAAACATATTTGTTATCTTTTATGTCTTTTATATTTGCATAAATTAAGCGCTGATATGCATTATTTTCTCTTTATCTATTATTTTAACAGAGTAGCCACTATTAAACGCTATTTGCTTGATTATTGAAAATTCTGTGTGAGGGACAAAACGGAACCCTGTGGAACACCCGCATTAATTTCTAGTTTATGTGATGAAGCACCTTCGACAACAACATGCAAGAAGTGATTCTTTATAAAACTAGATACGCATAGCCATACTTTCGACGGTAATCCCTAAGATGGAAGCTTATTGAGTAGTGCCACATACCAGACTCAAAGATATCCAACTAAATTGCGTGATATTTTCTAAAATTTTAAAGAGCAGAACTCCAAATATGAGTGATGTGTGTCATAGCATCGCCAGTAGATCAGGTTTTGAAGATTTCATTTTTCGAGGTATTTTATATAACTTCTGAACGTCACAACGTCTGGAATAGACATACTTCTAAGGCAAAACAAACAAGGCTATATTTCCCGACTGTATTCACTGCTAAAGGCCCTACGCGTTTCGGCTCATATAACCTAAGCCATCTTCAGGGGCTTCGTTCTGTTTTTTATAACACGAACTGAACTTTATAAGAAATCTATCATAGTAGCTGTTTCCATAGACTGTCGTCTTTGTTTCCTTGCACCCATAGAGTGCAAGGAAACAAAGACGACAGTCTATGAAAACAGCCATTATAGATGTCTTATAAAGTTCACTTCCTGTTATAAAAAAACAAAGCGAAGCCCCTGAAGATGGCTTAGGTTATATGAGCCGAAACGCGTAGGGCCATTATCACTAAATACAGTCTGGAAGTATAGAGCCTTGTCTGTTTTACCTTAGAGGTATTTTATAGGCTTTATATTGATAACTTATTCCATAACTTTAAACAAAAACTGATAAATTGCTAATTGTACAATATTTCCCCACGTTGGTTTGAGAATTTCAAGAACTATCGCCTATAAAATTTTCCAATATGTGTCTAGCAGTAAGATGACCGAAACATATTTCTCTGATCTTTTTTTAAATTTATTTCAACAACACACCACGAGAACTTACAGCCTAAATGCTATCGTATCGTGGGTGTCGACAAGGAGGAAAAAGGCAACTAATTCTGGACTTGAAGGTTTGGTGGTTCGGAGGAGGGGGAAAAACATGTGCCGGCAAGGAATTCCACAACTTCTCGGGACAAAAAAGCGGGCATAACAAGATGTTCTATATCTGGTGACCTGGACAGTAAAAGGATGCATTCGCTCTGTTCCCCTGGTAGACCTGTTGGGGGCAGCAGGTGGAGGAACTATGGAAGAAAGCTCCTCTGAGCAGTGCCCGTGCAGATATATATATATATATATATATATATATATATATATATATATATATATATATATATATATATATATATATATATATATATATATATATATATATATATATATATATATATATATATATATATATATACATATATATATATATATATATATATATATATATATATATATATATATACATATATATATATATATATATATATATATATATATATATATATATATATATATATATATAAAAGAGAGAAAGAGGGGTCACCAACGGCACGTCGGTGAGGGTAGGGTCACCGATAAGACGTATAGCTCTCTTCTGAATGGAGTCCAGGATAGAGAGTGTAGAAGCGGCGGCGGCGCCCCAGATGTGGGAGCAGTATTCGAGAATTGGCCTTATTTGTGAGGTATATAAGGTATAGATATTAGCTGGTGAAAAGTATTTGCGAGCCCGCAAGAGAATACCTAATTTCTTAGCAGCCGCTTCTGCAATTGATGTGTGTTGGTGCCAATTGAGATTTTGATCCACAGAAATGCCAACAAGTGTATCTCTTATGAGATAGAAAGCAACACTGAGATTTGGTGGAGTTGAATTGTACAAGATTTCTACTTCCTCAGTCTAATATTTTTTGGAGATCCACAGAGACAGAACCCTCCATGAGTCTGCTATCCTCGTCTAATTGGGCTAAAAAGAGAGGCTTAGAATATTGTATATTTAAGTGGAGGGTGCTGTCGTCCCCGTAATTGTGAACTGGGTTGGGTATGCGAGAGAGGAGGTCATTAAAGTGGAGAAGAAACAAAGTAGGGGCTAAAGCTGAACCTTGAGGGACTCCTGCATTAATTGGATACAGTTTTAGAGGAATGGCCATCCACGACAAGAGAAATGCTCCGGTTGGAGAGGAAATTTGCTGTCCAGGTACAGAGTTTTGGTGGTAGGCCATAGGCAGGAAGTTTATTAAGCAGCGTTGCGTGCCAGACCTGGTCGAATGCTTTGGATATGTCTAGAGCGACAATCTGGGATTAATCGTGTAGTTCCATGGATTTGTTCCAAGAATGGGTGACAAAGGAAAGGAGGTCGGCAGTTGATCTGCGCTGACGAACTCCATGCTGCCTCTCGTGGATTAGACTGTTTGACTATAACGGTGTTAGGTCATAACGATCAAGCCGATAAGACGTATAGCTCTCTTCTGAATGGAGTCCAGGATAGAGAGTGTAGAAGCGGCGGCGGCGCCCCAGATGTGGGAGCAGTATTCGAGAATTGGCCTTATTTGTGAGGTATATAAGGTATAGATATTAGCTGGTGAAAAGTATTTGCGAGCCCGCAAGAGAATACCTAATTTCTTAGCAGCCGCTTCTGCAATTGATGTGTGTTGGTGCCAATTGAGATTTTGATCCACAGAAATGCCAACAAGTGTATCTCTTATGAGATAGAAAGCAACACTGAGATTTGGTGGAGTTGAATTGTACAAGATTTCTACTTCCTCAGTCTAATATTTTTTGGAGATCCACAGAGACAGAACCCTCCATGAGTCTGCTATCCTCGTCTAATTGGGCTAAAAAGAGAGGCTTAGAATATTGTATATTTAAGTGGAGGGTGCTGTCGTCCGCGTAATTGTGAACTGGGTTGGGTATGCGAGAGAGGAGGTCATTAAAGTGGAGAAGAAACAAAGTAGGGGCTAAAGCTGAACCTTGAGGGACTCCTGCATTAATTGGATACAGTTTTAGAGGAATGGCCATCCACGACAAGAGAAATGCTCCGGTTGGAGAGGAAATTTGCTGTCCAGGTACAGAGTTTTGGTGGTAGGCCATAGGCAGGAAGTTTATTAAGCAGCGTTGCGTGCCAGACCTGGTCGAATGCTTTGGATATGTCTAGAGCGACAATCTGGGATTAATCGTGTAGTTCCATGGATTTGTTCCAAGAATGGGTGACAAAGGAAAGGAGGTCGGCAGTTGATCTGCGCTGACGAACTCCATGCTGCCTCTCGTGGATTAGACTGTTTGACTATAACGGTGTTAGGTCATAACGATCAAGCGTGGGATTTAAAACAATTACGCAAGCAAATGATTCCATATTTTCTTATGATGATGCAGAGAGAATTAAGCCAAGGGAGCACGTTGTGAAGTTTCTACCTACAATTTTTACCATAGGCCATGGATTTGGGGTAAGTCAATTAGTAGCTCCCTAAATTTTGAGAACCGTGACTACTAAACAAAAGTTGTGCAGGCAATAAATTTTCAGATGAAACTTATCACAAAAGATCTCCAATGCCCAAAAAGGCAACGACGCAAGCATCTACGGGGAAGCTGGCGATAAAATTTGTTTCGGGACAATAAGGGACATTTTTTGATTTGAGTATGCGTAGGAGTTTAAAATTGCCGCACGTCACATCAAAATAATAATTAAACGTTTTCAAGTTACTATATTCCAAAAGTTGTCTTTTATTTTTTTCAAAAACTATTCCTGCACTGGAATTTCTGAGTTCATAAGGCTCAGGAGGAAATGAACAAATGCGGGTTGGTTGAATAGCGACAGTTCCCTTACAGCCGTGATCTAGCACCTTCGGACCTCTGTTCCAAGATAAACAAGGCAGTTGTTTAAAATGAGCAAACTGACTTGATGGACATTCCCTACTTGTAGACACCTTTTTTCTAATTAAGTATAGTAAACAGAATATATCTGACAATATTTAAAAATAGTAATAATGTGATAAGTTGATGTATGTCAATATTTTCGGTATACCATGTGAAACACCCAAATGGAATAAATTGAGTATCTCAATTATTCTACCTTTTTGTGAAAAATCAACAGCATTCGAGTGACAGTTACAACCATTAAATGTTTAAATAAATAGGAAGTAGAGGCTTTTGCTGCCTAATTTGAAAGATCTCTGCATTCTCGATTCAAAAATGCTTTGGTTTTGAAATTTATTGCATAACTCAACGGTAAAAAAGAAATATAGTCATCTGGTTGACGAACTTCACTACAACGCAATAAAAAAATAACAACTAATCGTGTATTCTTGATAATGAGAAGCCAAGCAAAAACAATTTCACTGTCCTGTTTGAAGTGTGTCAGTTAAAAGGGAGACATAAAAAGTTATCAACATTCTTCATAATTGGCAATGTTATGTTTGTTTAAAACTCCTTAGAAACTTGCTGTGTCATTATAACCGCATAACAGTAGTTGCTCAGTTGTTACTGCAATTCCGAAACATGGTTTATTTAACAGAAATGCATAAAATAATAATTCTACAGATGGTTATGGAAATAAAACACGATCACAGATCGAAGTTGCTCGATTATTTCAAAAAAAATCTCGATTTTCCAACTATATCCCAAGGGACAGTTAGCAAGATTGAGGCGCAATTTCAGGGGCTCAGACATCTAAGGCAGATGCAAAAAAAACCTTATAATGCACTGAATAATGATGTATGTAATAATTGAGTTTGTGGAAAACCCAGATACTTATCGTCGAAGAGCACCCACAACCTTGTATGTTAGCCATTCATCGATTATTGGAATATTAAAAGAAAATAAAATGCAGCCCTATAAACTAATACAAACTCAGGAGCTCATGACAGACGAGTTTAATCATTAATAATGTTGTGCCAAGTTTGGCAAACTTGTATCCTGATCGAGCAGACCCGCAAGTTCCAGCGATTGTAATATGGTTCCACCAAGATGGTGCACAAGCACATTACCAAATCAATGTCCGGCAGGACATCGACAAAATATTTCCAAATCGGTGGATGGGGAGGCGAAGATCGTTAGAGTGGCCAGCGCGATCACCCGATCTTACGCTATTAGACTTTTTCTTTTAGGGATATGTGAAAAGTGTGGTATACAAAACTAAACCGTGCGATTTAACTGACTTAAGAAGAAGAATAACGATTGCGATTAGGTCGGTCACGCCTCAGTTGTTGATTAACGTTAGTAGACATTTTATTCACGATTATCATGCTGCCAAGACGTTCAAGACATGCATTTTGAACATCCCCTACATAAATATGAGATTAATTTCGTTTTTGTGCCATTAATTTTTGTAGGTAATACATTTTAAAACCATAGCATTTTTGAATAGAGAATTAAGAGATCTTTCAAATTAGGTATCACAAACCCCTACTTCCTATTTAAAAATTTGGGAATTGCAACTGTTACTCGAAGGGAGGTTTTTTATAAATATACACACTAATCGAGATGCTCAATAATTTCTTCCATTTTGTAGAGAACCTGCTTCTGTTGCCGTTATAGTTAGTTAGTTTTTATGTTATTATGGTTGTTGTTTTGGGATTTTTTTAATTTCAAGAACACACCACGAGGGCTTACAGCCTAAATACTATCGTACCGTGGGTGTCGACAAGGAGGAAAGAGGCAACTTGTTAATTCTGGACTTGAAGGTTTGGAGGTTCGGCGGAGAAGGAAAAACATGTGCCGGCAAGGAATTCCACAACTTGGAAGTCCTCGGGACAAAAGAGCGCGCATAACAAGATGATCTATGTCTGGTGACCTGAACAGTAAAATGGTGCATTCTCTCTGTTCCCCTGGTAGATCTGTTGGGGGAAGCAGGTGGAGGAACTATGGAAGAAAGCTCCTCTGAGCAGTGCCCGTGCAGATATATATAAAAGAGAGATCTGCACGGGCACTGGTTATTATTGGAATGAGTTTATTTTATTTTCACGATAAGTATTAACATAGGTACATCAGGTAGACATTTTAAAGGAGTTGTTATTTTTAAATAATCTTTTGAGCAAAATGCCCTTATGTAGTAACTTATTTTTATTTATAGTTTTCATGAATGTGGATAAATAAATTCAATTTTTTTCCTGCGTGACGATGCCGTAAAAGGCTAAACCGTTTGCAGGGAAAAAACAAGCACTTGTAAAGCCAGATAAAAAGTCTCCAAGTCTTTATTTTGTTAGAGATCCATATGTAAAAAAATAAAGTCTTGATTTTCTCTAAATCTTTCCTTTTCTGGTTATGTAGATTTTATTTTATCCTTCCCTTGTATTATACGCACTGAATTATTTTACAGCTAGAACGTAACGTATGAAAGAAAAATAAAAACCCTACGACGTGATAACTCATCTTATCTCTTGTGTATAAGAGACAATAATTGATGAACTTTCTATACTTTTTTGAGTTGAGCATCGCGTTATTCCGAGTGGAGCTTGTCATAAATTTAAATTTAGATATAAATTCAAACACAGGAAGCACAAAAATATGGAGCAGTAAGCGGTAGCTCTTCTCTAGCCAGGGTGAGGGAGACAATAATAACATTAAAATCAGAACCAAGCCATGTGAACAGTAAGGCAAAAGCGGTACAAAATAAATGTTGAATTTTAGCCACCTTTCCCTGGCGTTTGCGGTTCTTGAGATTGATTTTTTCGAATCTCTGCTCCCAGTCGTCTGGAGTTTCACATACATGGCCGAACTCTATTTCCTCCGGCTTCAACTGGGCCATGTAAATGTCCCTGCATTAGGATAATCGGTCGGATTTACATTAAATGTCAATAAAACACTAAAAAAATAATTTAAAGAGACAGCCATGACAATTGTACAGAATTTGTCTCTAACATAGTAGACTTTGAAATATGCTTTTCACAACAACTATTATTTTGGTTAGCTATTAATATAATATGTGAAGATTATTTCTTTATCCTTAATGTAGGATTCGAATAAACAAGTTTACCGTATATTTTGGAGAACTGGGAAAAAACATCATCGTGTCATTAAAAAGTTGCTCAAATTAACACCAGAATCAATTCATAGAGAAATAATAGGTAGATAGTCTCTTCTCAAGATAATTTGTAAGCATGTTATCAAATTCAAATAGTAATATAATTTTACAGGCTACAGCGACCAAAAAACTTGAGGATTTCTTTTTTAACTGGATTCCAAAGTGTGTAAAACCAAGATTAAATGCTTTTTTAAAAGTTTGGTTTTCACAGCGAGGTGTATATTAAGACTCTTTGTTATAGTTTTAGAGCTACTATCAGAAATATTATACGAGATTTACGAAAATAATTTCTTAAGTTTCGTTAATCTAGGTTGCTTTTTTATCTTTTTATTTCAACAACACACCACGAGGGCTTACAGTCTAACTACTATCGTACCGTGGGTGTGGGTGTTGACAAGGAGGAAAGAGGCAACTTGTTAATTCTGGACTTCAAGGTTTGGAGGTTCGGAGGAGAAGGAAAAACATGTGTCGGCAAGGAATTCCACAACTTGGAAGTCCTGGGGACAAAAGAGCGGGCATAACAAGATGTTCTGTGTCTGATGACCTGGACAGTAAAAGGGTGCATTGGCTCTGTTCCCCTGGTAGATTTGTTGAGGGCAGCAGGTGGAGGAACTATGTAAGAAAGCTCCTCTGAGCAGTGCCCGTGCAGATATCTATAAAAGAGAGAGAGAGGTCACCAACGACACGTCACTGGGCAAGGGATGGCAGCCTTTGGGTGAGGGTAGGGCCACCGACGAGACGTACAGCTCTCTTCTGAATGGAGTCCAGGATAGCGAGTGTAGAGGCGGCAGCGGCACCCCAGATGTGGGAGCAGTATTCGAGGTTTGACCTTATTTGTGAAGTATATATGGTATAGATATTAGCTGGTGAAAAGTATTTGCCAGCACGAAAGAGGAAACCTAATTTCTTAGCTGCCGCTTCTGCAATTGATGTAACATGTTGGTGCCAATTGAGATTTCGATCCACAGAAATGCCAACAAGTGAAAAGAACTCATTACTTTGAATAACTTGGTTGTTCATTGTGATGGGTCTAGGGCTGGTGTATCTCTTATGAGAGAGAAAGCAAGACTGAGATTTGGTGAGTTTGAATTGTACAAGATTTCTACTTCCCTAGTCTAATATTTTTTGAAGATCCACGGAGACAGAACCATCTATGTATCTGCGATCCTCATCTAATTGGGCTAAAGAGACAGGCTTAGAATATTGTATATTTAAGTGGAGGGTGCTGTCGTCCGCGTAACTATGAACTGGGTTGGATGTGATAGAGAGGAGGTCATTGATGTGGAGAAGAAACAAAGTAGAGGCTAAAGCTGAACCTTGAGGGACTCCTGCATTAATTGGATACAGTTTAGAGGCATGGACATCCATGACAACAGAAATGCTCCGGTTGGATAGGAAATTTGCTGTCCAGGTACAGAGTTTTGGTGGTAGGCCATAGGCAGGAAGTTGCGTAGCAGACCGGGTTGAATGCTTTGGATATGTCTAGAGTGAGAATCTGAGATTCACCGTGTAGTTTCATAGACTTGTTCCAAGAATGGGTGACAAAGGAAAGGAGGTCGGCAGTTGATCTGCGCTGACGGAATCCATACTGCCTGTCGTGGATTAGACTGTGTTTTTCAAGAAATTTTAGTAATTTGGTGTTTATATACTTTTTCATCACTTTAGAGACGACTGAAAGGAGAGAAATAGGCCTGTAGTTAAGAGGAAGCGCTTTGGATCCTTTCTTGAGGACGGGTTGTACTCGAGCAGTTTTCCAGTTACTAGGGAATATGCCTCTATTGTAAGATGTCTGAAACAGACGAGTCAGGACAGGAGCAAGTTGTGGTGCGAATTTTTTGAGAATAATTGCTGGGATCTTGTCAAGGTCAGGGGCTTTCCTGGTATTAAGAGAAGAGGGCATCTTTAGTGCCTTTTTAGTTTTGAAAATGATATCCGTCATTTTATGCGCGACATTGGGGACTGTTGGTGGTTGAACATTTGGAGGTGGGTTGGGAGTAGAATTGCCGGCGAACAACGAGGCAAAAAGTTCAGCCTTGCCCAGTGCGGTAGAAACATTTTAATCCCCTGAAACAAGAGATGGGAACGTGCTCTTGCAGAAATTATTCCCAATAGATTTAGCAACAGTCCAGAATGGTTTGCTGCCGTTGGAGCTTAAGAGGACTTTGTTTTTGATGTGGTCATTAAACGAGTTTTTTCCCTCAGAAAGAATGCGGACATATTGGTAAGTAATTTAGGAAAGATTTCATTTTTTTGACCACATTATGTTTTTTAAAAGGTTAATTATCTCAAAAGCGGTAGACCCTTGGTACGTATATAACAGGGTACACTATTTTTTGTAGATTCCAAAAATGCAATAAAATACAGGAGTACGATTTAAAACCATAACTTTGATATATACCAATTTCCTGGAACACCTTTCAGTCGTCTCTAAAGTGATGGAAAAGTATATAAACACCGAATTACTAAAATTTCTGGAAAAACACAGTCTAATCCACGACAGTCAGTATGGATTCCGTCAGCGCAGAGCGACTGCCGACCTCCTTTCTTTTGTCACCCATTCTTGGAGCAGGTCTATGGAACTACACGGTGAATCCCAGATTGTGGCTCTAGACATACCCAAAGCATTCGACCAGGTCTGGCACGCAGCGCTGCTTAATAAACTTCCGGCCTATGGCAAACCACCAAAACTTTGTACCTGGACAGCAAATTTTCTCTCCAACAGGAGCATTTCTGTTGTTGTGGATGGCCATTCCTCTAAACTATATCCAATTAACGCAGGAGTTCCTCAAGGTTCAGCTTTAGCCACTACTTTGTTTCTTCTCCACATCAATGACCTCCTCTCTTGCACATCCAACCCACTTCACAGTTACGCGGACGACAGCACCCTCCACTCGAATATACAATATTCTAAGCCTGTCTCTTTAGCCCAATTAGATGAGAATCGCAGACTCATGGATCCGTGGATCTCCAAAAAATATTAGACTGGGGAAGTAGAAATCTTGTACAATTCAACCCCACCAAATCTCAGTCTTGTTTTCTTTCACATAAGTGATACAGCAGCCCTAGACCCATCACAATTAACAACCAAGTTATTCAAAGTAATGAGTCCTTTTCTCTTGTTGGCATTTCTGTGGATCGAAATCTTAATTGGCACCAACGTGTCACATCAATTGCAGAAGCGGCTGCTAAGAAATTAGGTTTCCTCTTCCGGGCTTGCAAATACTTTTCACCAGCTAATCTCTATACCTTATATACTTCACAAATAAGGCCAAACCTCGAATACTACTCCCACATCTGGGGTGCAGCTTCCGCTTCTACACTCGCTATCCTGGACTCCATTCAAAAGAGAGCTATAGGTCTCATCGGTGACCCTACCCTCACCCAAAGACTGCCATCCCTTGCCCACCGACGTGCCGTTGGTGACCTCTCTCTATTTTATAGATATCTGCACGGGCACTGCTCAGAGGAGCTTTCCTCCATAGTTCCCCCACCTGCTGCCTCCAACAGATCTACCAGAGGAACAGAGCGAATGCACCATTTTACTGTCCAGGTCACCAGACATAGAACTTCTTGTTATGCCCGCTGTTTTGTCCCGAGGACTTCCAAGTTGTGGAATTCCTTGCCGGCAAATGTGTTTTCTTCTCCTCCGAGCCTCCAAACCTTCAAGTCCAGAATTAACAAGTTGCCTTTTTCCTCCCTGTCAACACCCACGGTACGATAGTATTTAGGCTGTAAGCCATCGTGGTGTGTTGTTGAAATTAAAAAAAAAAACTATATGATTAAAATAGTTTTGAATGTATATACATCTCACTGTGAAAACGGTATTTAGTTTCGGCTCTACAGACCCAGACGTTACCGGTGGCTACGAAAAAGCCGCATCGAAATCTTGCCTGATTTCCGAAAAATAGCGAATCTTGTGTTTTGACGATTTCTAAAATCGGAATTTCTTAAATAAAGAAAATTTTCTCGGTTTATTTAATTAGGACCACGCTTTAGTTTCTATGATATTTGTTTTCTTTAAGCTGACTTGCAATTATGATTTCAACTAATACCACATCATAGTTACAAATATGCTGTGCTAATATCATCGCCACTTCTGTATCCCAGTTGGTAACCACGCCGATGTTGGTTTATTAAGTTCAGCGGTGTCAATCTCGATCACTTCTCGGATAGGTGGCCACTTTGAGATCCAGTCCAGTGCTCATAAAATTCCCATCGCGCTCTTCTTATGACCGCGGCAATTGATGGAGAATGTTAGCAAATATAAAAATATCACATCTTTCGTATTTACCTGACCTAACACCTATTGATTTTGCTCATTCTTAAACCAAAAGAAGGATCTGTATAGTATGTGAGGAGAAAATTTTGCAAGCTACAGTTTTAATGCACCTGCTGATTTAATACTTCTTTAGCGACAAAAACTTTTTTTTAAGAATGCTTTTACATTAGAAAAATAGTATCCTGTTTAAATGGAGACTTTGTTTTGTTAGAAAATATTTCTTGCCGATATGTTAGAGACAATTTACACTGTACAACGTCTTACATATTATCAGGAAATCAAACAAACCAATATTTTTTATTTAACAATTATTAATATATCAAAAGTATCAGAATTACTCTATTTTAACAGTAGGTGTGTATTTTCTTAAAGCCTCGTACTGCTTCAACTATAATTACGAATTTTATCCTAATAAAGCAAATAAAAAGAATAGTAGAAAGGTGTTTATATTCTTGAGAGTAATTTATGGCATCTTTTTTGGGGTGTGTTGTACAGTCTGATTCTTTACGAGTTCATATTAGACGTTTTGGAGAAACTACACTGAATGGGATTTTGAAAATTTGTGGTATGAGGTTTTCCAATATGTCCAATCGATCTAAAATATTTAGAACATCCTGCGACTTCCGGTTATACCGGAAGTGGACACTAACTCCCTTTTTTATAATAAAACACCCTGTATATTATTACAGATTCAGATATAGCTGATCTTAACCATTCTCCCAATATACGGTTTTGTTCTTTTATTCTGAGTGCTTCACGAGATATAGCCATTTTTATTACAAAAATATGTCCTTTCAACGCCCAGTATCTTATTAATTGATGCAAATTGGAAGTTCTTTATTATACATAATTTTTTTCATTGTTGTATATTTTCACTTAGCATACACAATCTTCCGACAAATACACATGTTCTTGCTAACATTCGCCGGCATTCTCCATGAATTAGTAGTAGAATAATAAAATCCTAATTTGAGTACATCATATTTTTTTTAGATCAAACTGAATTTTTGTGCAGAGAAGTTAAGTTTACTTAGTTGTATTACTCAACTCAAAACATAGCTGTCATACTGAGAATTTGGTTACTGTTCAAGTTTGCTATTTTCCATGGCACTCTACAGCAATCATAATACATACCCATATTGCATATTTCGAAGCTGAATATCTCAAAAACCGTACGGTTTGGGTATAGGAATTTATTAACAAAATGCGAAGAGTAGTAAAAGAACTTGCAAATGGCATTATAATATACAGATTGATTCATTTGAAAAAAATGATATATCCGCGCATATGCGTTTTTAATCACCCTGTAGACAACAATCAATTTGTCGGAAGATTGTGTATACTAAGTTAAAATATACATACAAAGAATAATTTGTATCAATTAATAAGATACAGGGCGTTGAAAGGGACATATTTTTTGTAATATAAATGGCCATATCTCGTGGAGCACTCAGTACAAAGTAGCAAAACCCTATATTGGTAGAATCGTCAAGATCAGATGTATCCGAATCTGTAATAATATACATAATGTTCCATTTAAAATAAGCGAGTTAGTGTCCGCAGGGTGTTCTATTATTTTAGGAATAATTTCTGCAAGAGCACGTTCCCATCTCTTGTTTCAGGGGATGAAATTGTTTCTACCGCCCTGGGCAAGGCTGAACTTTTTTGCCTCGTTGTTCGCCGGCAAATCTGCTCTCAACCCACCTCCAAATGTTCAACCACCAACAGTCCCCAATGTCGCGCATAAAATGACGGATATCATTTTCAAAACTGAAAAGGTACGAAATATGATCTCTTCTCTTAATACCAGGAAAGCCTCTGGCCTTGACGAGATCCCAGCAATTGTTCTCAAAAAATGCGCACCATAACTTGCTCCTGTCCTGACTCGTCTGACATCTCAGACATCTTACAATGGAAACATATTCCCTAGTAACTGGAAAACTGCTCGAGTACAACCCGTCTCCAAGAAAGGATACAAGCGCTTCCTAGCAACTACAGGCCTATTTCTCTCCTTTCAGTCGTATCTAAAGTGAAGGAAAAGTATATAAACACCCAATTACTAAAATTTCTTGAAAAACACAGTCTAATCCACGACATCAGTATGGATTCCGTCAGCGCAGATCAACTGCCGACCTCCTTTCCTATGTCACCCATTCTTGGAACAAGTCTATGGAACTATACGCTGAATCCCAGATTGTCGCTCTAGACGTATCCAAAGCATTCGACTAGGTCTAGCACCCAGCGCTGCTTAATAAACTTCCGGCATATGGCCTACCACCAAAACTCTGTACCTGGACAGCAAATTTCCTCTCCAACCGGAGCATTTCTGTTGTCGTGGATGGCCATTTTTCTAAACTGTATCCAATTAATGCAGGAGTCGCTAAAGGTTCAGCTTTAGAGCCTACTTTATTTCTTTTCTACATCAATGACCTCCTCTCTAGCACATCCAACCCTGTTCGCAGTTACGCGGACGACAGCACCCTCCACTCAAATATACAATATTCTAAGCCTGTCTCTTTAGCCCAATTAGATGAGGATCGCAGACTCATGGAGGGTTCTGTCTCTGTTGATCTCCAAAAAATATTAGACTGGTGAAGTAGAAATCTTTACAACTCAACCCCACCAAATCGCAGTCTTGCTTTTTTTCTCATAAGAGATACACCAGCCCTAGACCCATCACAATGAATACACCAGCCCTAGACCCATCACAATGAACAACCAAGTTATTCAAAGTAATGAGTCCTTTTCACTTGTTGGTATTTCTGTGGATGGAAATCTCAATTGGCACCAACATGTCACATCAATTGCAGAAGCAGCTGCCAGGAAATTAGGTTTCCTCTTCCGGGCTCGCAAATACTTTTCACCAGCTAATCTCTTTACCTTATATACTTTACAAAAAAGGCCAAACCTCGAATACTGCTCCCACATTTGGGATGCCGCTGCCGCTTGTACACTTGATATCCTGAACTCCATTCAGAAGAAAGTTATAAGTCTAATCGGTGACCGTGCCCTCACCCAAAGGCTGCCATCTGTTGCCCACCGACCTGTCGTTGGTGACCTCTGTCTCTTTTTTATAGATATCTGCACGGGCACTGCTCAGAAGAGCTTTCTTCCATAGTTCCTCCACCTACTGCCCCCAAAAGATCTATCAGGGTAACAGAGCGAATGCACCCTTTTACTGGTCAGGTGACTATACATAGAACATCTTGTTATGCCCGCTCTTTTGTCCCAAGGACTTCCAAATTGTGGAATTCCTTGCCGGAACATATTTTTTCTTCTCCTCCGAACCTCCAAACCTTCAAGTCCAGAATTATCAAGTTTCCTCTTTCCTCCTTGTCGACACCCACGGTACGATAGTATTTAGGCTGTAAGGCCTTGTGGTGTGTTGTTGAAATATTTTAAAAAAGTCAGATGTATCCAAATATGTAATAATATACAGAATGTTCAATTTAAAATAAGCGAGTTAGTGTCCACTTCCGGTATAACCGGAAGTCGCAGGATGTTGTAAATATTTTATGTGGATTGTGCATATTGTGAAACCTCATACTAAAAATTTTCAGAATCCAAATCAGTCTAGTTTCTCCAAAACGTCTAATAGGAACTCTAAAAGAATCACCCTGTATACAAAAGTCAACAAAAAGGCATATCTAAGCAAGCATGATTATTATGATTAACAATATAACTTACTGAAAATATTTTGCTCCATGATGGTGATGTCCATGTCCGAAACCTGACTCAGAAGCTTCGTGGTCTTTGTCAACGACTGTTGTTCCGACTTGCCTTTTATCCTTGCCGGCAATTTCGGCGCCATTGACCAAACAAGTTATAGAAAATAACGTTAACGCCACTAACTGAAAAGACACAAGATTAAACTGTTTATTTTTATGTTATTATTTTGTTTTGGCGTAAATTTACACCTTTGCGCAAACTGTATACAATATGAAACAGCCAAGTGGAAAAAATTCAGTATTTCAATTATTGTGCATGTTTATAAAAATCTAAAAACACGTCAATTTTGGCTTAAAAAAGCCTGGACGCAGCAAGTGCGTTATGGAAGTGATCTGGCACAAAATATTTTATTATAACTTTTTTCTCTTGTAACATAGAAATCTAAATTTTGGTGTATAGTTTACTTTTTATATCGTAAACCTACGTACGAAATTTGGTTATCATAGTTTTTTTTTTTTGAGATAAAAAATTTTTTTCGAATGGAAACTCAAAATTTTTCCGGAAAACCTCGTTCGATTTTCCTAACTTACAAATTTTCCCAGGCCACTTACAAAAGGAAGGTACGTGCCAAATTTTATCAAAATCTGGCACGTACAAAATGGGTTCTAGGGGTCCTAGTTCGCGCTCATTTGCAAAAATTTTTTCAAAATTCATAAGTTGAGATCTCCCCCATACTGAATTTTTTCTACGAAAATTCACTAAAAAGAAATTCAATAGCGAGCATTGACTAACAATAGAAACGACAAAATAGACAGGACGGTCGAAACCGTGTATGTTAGGCAGAAATTGTACGTTATCTGCAGAAGGTATCATTGACTAATAGCTATTTACAAAGACGAAATCTGCTCGTTATGATAATTAAACTAGGGGAACAGGAAATGTAATGGTAGGTGGTCTGACATTATAAATGTGATGAATGTAGCAGGAGACCACGTAAGGCACGTAAAAAGAAATGTTGCATGGAAATTTCAAGTAATTTGTTAGGTCACATAAATAAAAGTTACATAGAGAGCGAGCATTGACTAACAGTGTAAATTAAAGGTACAATCATAGCAAATGGACACACGATGCCTAGTAAGAGAATGCTTCTACAATTTTTATTCTCGATAGAACAGACTAGTGAACTTTGCAAATGAATCATAAAGAAGAAAGAGAGGAAAATAAACCAATAGTAAAGCTACAGGAACGTCTTATGCGGTGGAATACAAGTAGGTTTTTATAGGATAATACGTATGTAAAATAGTTTAGCAGTAAGAGTAAGCAAAGCCTCATGTTAAGAGTAAAGACTGTAACAGCAGCAGAAGCAGATGTCAATGGAATCCACGTGTGTTTCGTAAGAGCAAATTTTAGGAATAAACTATTGACTTTTAAAAATAACAATAGACTAAAAACGATGCGAGTTATAAGGAAAATAAAAATGATCCGGAACAAAGTATTTTATTACAATTTTTTTTTCTTGTAACATATAAATCTAAATTTTGGTGTATAACTTACTTTTTATATCGTAAACCTACCTGCTAAATTTGGTTATCATAGCTTTTTTATTTTTTGAGATAAAAAAATTTTTCGAATGAAAACTCAAAATTTTCCCGGAAAACCTAGTACGATGTTCCTGATTAACGAACTTGTTCAAGCCATTTACAAAAGAAAGGTACGTGCCAAATTTTATCAAAATCGGCCCATTATTTTTTGAGTTATCGATGTGATACCCATATATATATATATATATATATATATATATATATATATATATATATATATATATATATATATATATATATATATATATATATATATATATATAATTATATATATATATATATATATATATATATATATATATATATATATATATATATATATATATATATATAAACATATAAAAATTGAAACTGACCCCGGATATGGGTTCTAGGGGTCCTAGTTCGCGCTCATTTGCAAAAAAAATTTCAACATTCAAAAGTCGGAATCTCCCCATTAGTGAATTTTTTCTACGAAAATTCACTAAAACGACATCCTGCAACATGAAAAGTTCACCCCTACGTTCAACCCTCTTTGCCTGACAATTTGAACCTCCAAATTTTAAATAGGGAGTAGGTGCATATGATACCTCGATACACCTTGAAAGATATCTTCATTCTCTTTACAAAAATTCTATGGTTTTTAAATTTTAGTGGCGGCTGGTGATAAAGGACACGTGCCTCCCCTCAGATTCGGATAGAAAAAAATATATATTTTGTTTTAATTTTCTATAAATGACTGTTACAATGTTACATTAGTATCATTTAATTATATACGACAAACTATTCATATTCTATTTATTCTTCCTTTTATACCACAAATAATGATTTTTATCACATATATTTATGACAGATTCAGCACTGCGACACCGTACTTTATTCTACGGGAGACTTGGACTTTGCATCCGGACACTGTCATTATATTACTCGAGTTTTAACGAATAAATATCAATTTTCACCAAATCACCCCCCATTCATTCCCTACCCCTAAAGCGATTTTACCCAAAAAGAACGAACCTTTCGTTTGTCAAGTGCCAGCTGTTCTAAAGTTATCTTGGCTACAAATAGACAGACATACAGACTGACAGACACAAAAAATCGTTTCCAAATCATGTTTTCTATATGTTTTGATACTTTTTACGGCGTTTAAGCGAAGAAAAATGTTTGAAATTTTTGTCGCCGATGCGATTACATCCACACGTGACGATGTGGAAGTAAAACTACAATACCACAATAATTTGCCTACTTTTGGGAGTATAAATATATTTTACATATATCTAGTCCGCCGACAGTTTATTACATTCAATACAATAATATGCACCAGCTTTATATTTCAACTTGTAAAAAGAACTATAGTTATTTATTACCACGAATAACTTGCCATTGCTTTATAATAATGGCTGCGTAATTAATCAATAACAGAACCCAAATTTTATTGATTAAGTGCCAGATAAAATATATTAAGCACTTTCTGAATCGAAATTCGAGATAGATTCTAACCTAAAAGTAGAAAACCTAAATAAAAATAATGTCAGGTAAGGTATTCAATTTTCACGCTAAACTACGACCCAATCAAAGCTAGTTATGATAAAGTGAAGATTAGAACCTGTGATGAAGCAATGATAAATACAATTTGGAGACCTCAGGTCAATTGGGATTTCGAGGGGCACATTCAAAAACAGTATTTTCGGAATTTTACTTTTCACCCCCTAAGCCCCAGTCGCCCCAACTTTATAATTTTAAATGACACCCCCTAGCTTGAGATACATCATTTTAAAGGTATTTAAAATCCTAATCCAACGGCGTTCACGAAATTTAATTCCACCACCAACTTTTTAATTTAGAATAAAAAAACGTCATCAAATTCGGAATATTTTTAAAAAATTTATTTAACAGTTTAAGACAAAAACCTACTTTATTAAGTGCTCAAATTGCCCTCCGTTGCTAGCTAAACAATAAAATAGTCGACTGTCGAATTTTTTTCTAACATTTAAATTGTTTTTATCAGTAATTTTTCTGAGCGTAATGCTGTTGCAAATTTAGCTCCCCGGTGCCATATGCGGCTATCAATTTTCCTGGTACAAGGTGATATGGTAACGATAACGCCCATGTCTAATTTAACGATAAATTTCAGATAAAATGAGCCAGTTTTAGTGAATTTTCTTAAAAAAAAATCACTAATGAGGAGATCCCGACTTTCGAATTTTGAAATAATTTCTTCAAATGAGCGCTATTTAGGACCCCCGGAACCCAAATCCGAGGTCAGTTTCAGACTTTATATGTTTATATATATATATATATATAATATATATATATATATATATATATATATATATATATATATATATATATATATATATATATATATATATATATATATATATATATATATATATATATATATATATATATATATATATATATATATATATATATATATATATATATATATATATATATATATATATATATATATATATATATATATTTATGTGTCACACCTATAACTTAAAAAATAATGGACCGATTTTGATAAAATTTGGCACATACCTTCCTTTCGCAAGTGGCTTGGATAAGTTCGTTAGCCAGGAAATTCCGCCGAGGTTTTCCCGGAAAATTTTGTGTTTTCTTTCGAAAAAAATTTATATCTCCAAAATTAACAAAGTAAGGGCAACCAAATTTTATACGCGGGTTTATATCATTATAGGCAAGTTACATACCAAAATTTAGCTTTGTAGGTCAAAGAACAAAAAAGTTATAGGCATTTAAACAAAAATAAATTGAGGTTTTTCACAAAACGTCAAAGTTGCGATTTAAACGTCAAAATTGGCAACATTTAGGAAAAGAACTTGAATCTAATACGGGCTATGGAAATAAAATGTCTCAAGAAGAATGTTTTACAAACCCTGAAGTCTTAGTGTCAACCGTCACTGTCCTTCATTTTAATAAAATGTTTCCAGAAAATTCATTTCAAATAGACCCTTTCTCTGATGCTTGGCAGTGCCTTAGCTATATAGTTTATCGTTAATAGTATATAATTTTTGTAGAATTTTCGTTAAAAAAATCAATACAGCTCAATATATCTGTTTATATTATGTTATTGCATTTTTGCATTTTCCATCGAAATATAATGCATGTTTGTAAGAACAAAAATTCTGGACGCAGTAAGTGCGTTATGGTAGCGAATTTTGATCAAATGCTTAATATAATAGCTCAATTTGCTATTAACCTATAAGGTTGACCAAAAAACGAGTTGCTTTTTTTTAACCGACTTCAAACAAGGACGAGGTTCTCAATTCGCCTGTATGTTTTTTTATGTGTGTTACCTCAGAACTTTTTTCTAGGTGAACCCATTTTGATGATTCTTTTAGTGAATTTTCTTTTTAAAAAAACGCACTAATGAAGAGATTTCGACTTTTGAATTTTGAAAAAATTTCTTCAAATGAGCGCTATTTAGGACCCCTGGAACCCAAATCCGAGGTTGGTTTCAGACTTTATATATATATATATATATATATATATATATATATATATATATATATATATATATATATATATATATATATATATATATATATATATATATATATATATATATATATATATATATATATATATATATATATATATATATATATATATATATATATATATATATATATGTTTATATATTTATGTGTCACACCTATAACTAAAAAAATAATGGAACGATTTTGATAAAATTAGGTGACTACCTTCCTTTCGCGAGTGGCTTGGATAAGTTCGTTGGTCAGGAAAATCCGCCCAGGTTTTCCCGAAAAATTTTGTGTTTTCTTTCAAAAAAAATCGAAAAAAGTTATATATCCGGAATTAACAAAGTAAGGGCAACCAAATTTTATACGCGCGTTAACATCATTATAGGTAAGCTACCTACCAAAATTTAGCTTTGTCAGTTAAAGGACAAAAAAGTTACAGGCATTTCAAGAAAAATAAATTTGGATTTTCCTCAAAACGTCAAAGTCGCTATTTTAAACGTCAAAATTGGTAATATTTAGGCAATGAACCTGAAAATAATATAAGCTATGGAAGGAAAATGTCTCAAGAACTGTGTTTTACAAAGCCTGAAGTCTTAGTTTCAATCGTCATTGTCCTTCATTTTACTAAAATATTCCCAGAAAATTCATTTCAAGTAGACCCTTTCTCTGATACTTTGGCAGTAGTGTTGGCTATAGAATTTATCGGTTAATGGTATATTATTTTTGTCGAATTTTCGTAAAAAATATTCAAAGTCCAATATATCCGTTATTATGCAAGATACGGAAAAAAAATTATACATTAATTATAGGGTGTCTTCAGCTACATCTTAAAAAATATTTCCACAATTACAGGGTGGCCCATAAGTCGTTGGTGATTCAAATTTTCTTTTTTAGGGAATTTTCTTTAAAAAATTCACTAATGGGATTTTAATCGTACCGACAACTCAAAAAATAATAGACCGATTTTGATCAAATTTGGTGAGTACCTTCCTTTTGCAAGTGGGTTGGATATGTTTGTTATCCAGGAAAATCGGACAAGGTTTTCCCGGAAAATTTTGTGTTTTCTTTCTAAAAAAATTTATATCTCCGGAAATAACTAAGTGAGGGCAACCAAATTTGGTACGCGTATTTGTATTATAAAGAGTGAACCATGTACAAAAATTTAAAACGTCAAAATTGGTAATGTTTACGCAAAGAACGTGAAACAAATACGGATTGTGAAAAGAAAATGATGCAAGAAGAGTGTTCTGCGAACCCTTATGTTTCAGATACAACCGTCATTGCCCTTCATTTTACTAAAATATTTACAGAAAATTCATTTCAAGTAGACCCTTTCTCCGATGCTTTCTTAAAAAAAATATCCTATTAAAAACATTTTTATGAAAATTCACTACCATAACGCACTTGCTGCGTCCAGGGTTTTACTTTCTTGATAACTTGATAACTTCTTGATAACTTATTCGTATTTAGTGTTCGATTTCTTGGCGACTGCAACGAGTTAAAGCCGAGTCTGTTGTGATTCGATTTTTAAATTTTGAAAACTTCAAACTCATTTAAATCATTACAATTTAAAATATTAAATTTAAATAAAACTAACAATCATAGTTACACAAGAAAGAGTTGAAATAATTTACTTGTATGGTGCTCAGAATAGGTGTGATCGAAATACCGCCCGAGTTTTTAACGAAAGGCATCCTGAAAAAAATGTGCGACACCAATATGTGCTAAGTCTTGCAGGAAAATTTGCAGAAACTGGCTCAGTATGTAACAAAGCAAATAAGCAACCACGAGTTCTTAACGAAGCTGCACAAATTGAGGTTTTAGGATGTTTTGCCACTGAACCTACGACTTCAATTCCAAAAGTCGCTGCATTAACGAATATTTCCGTCGGTTCCATACATAAAGTTTTAAAACTTTGCAAGTTCTTTCCTTATCAATTTACCATTCTCCATGAATTCGGCGAGGATGATTATGATAGAAGGATTCAATTATGTGAATTAATGACTGCCAGAATTCAAGACGATAGTAATTTGGTAAAGAATATTTGCTTTATTGATGAATCAACGTTCTTTCTGAATGGTTTTCTTAATAAACACAATTGTAGATATTAAGATAATCAAGATCCACGAGTGTTCGTAGAGGGTCATGCACAGTTTCTACAAAAAATTAATGTCTGGGTGGGAATTATTGGAAACGAAATAATAGGCCCTTTGTCTTATTGAAGAAAATTTAACTGGTGATTTGTATTTAAATTTTTTGGAAAATTATATTGACCCACTCATAACAGAGTCCTTAGAAAACC
Organism: Tillus elongatus; assembly: GCA_964006375.1. Classification (NCBI taxonomy): domain Eukaryota; kingdom Metazoa; phylum Arthropoda; class Insecta; order Coleoptera; family Cleridae; genus Tillus; species Tillus elongatus. The sequence continues at coordinate 119,880,915 of OZ023268.1, read as the reverse complement.
AACTTAATGAAGAAGGAAACTCACTGATGGATGAACAAAATGTGCACTATCAACAGGACGATGCCTTACGTGTTCGCGAGTGGCTTAATCAAATATTTCCCGACAAATGGATTGGCAGACAAGGCGCCCTGGAATAGCCCGCCAGATCTCCCGACAACACCACTGGACTTCTTCCTTTTAGGTTATTTGAAATCAGTTGTGTACCATAATCCTCCACTAGAGAATATTCCGGTTCTAAAAGATAGGATCACCCAAGATTGCCGACAAATTACTACAGAAACAATTCAAAACGTTAGACGAGAATTCGTCGATTGAGTATTTTATTGTTTAGCTAACAACGGAGGGCACTTTACGCACTTAATAAAGTAGGTTTTTGTCTTAAACTATTGAACAAATGTTTTAAAAATATTACGAATTTGATGACGTTTTCTTCTTCTAAATTCAAAAGTTGGCGGTGGATTTAAATTTCGTAAACGCCGTTGGATTAGGATTTTAAATACCTTTAAAATGATGTATCTCAAGCTAGGGGGTGTCATTTAAAATTATAAAGTTGGGGTGACTGGGGCTTAGGGGGTGAAAAGTAAAATTCCATAAATACTGTTTTTGAACGTGCCCCTCGAAATCCCAATTGGCCTGTTTTTTTTAACCAGATTTCCTTGATAAAGAAATTATAAAGGGTGACTAGTTTTGAAATGAAAGCACTGTATATATTATATATATATATATATATATATATATATATATATATATATATATATATATATATATATATATATATATATATATATATATATATATATATATATATATATATATATATATATATATATATAAAATATTCCGAATTTGATGACGTTTTCTTCTTCTAAATTCAAAAGTTGGCGGTGGATTTAAATTTCGTAAACGCCGTTGGATTAGGATCTTAAATACCTTTAAAATGATGTATCTCAAGCTAGAGGGTGTCATTTAAAATTATAAAGTGTGGGTGACTGGGGCTTAGGGGGTGAAAAGTAAAATTCCATAAATACTGTTTTTGAACGTACCCTTCGAAATCCCAATTGGCCTGTTTTTTTTAACCAGATTTCCTTGATAAAGAAATTATAAAGGGTGACTAGTTTTGAAATGAAAGCACTGTATATATATTATATATATATATATATATATATATATATATATATATATATATATATATATATATATATATATATATATATATATATATATATATATATATATATATAGAATATTAAAAATATTCCGAATTTGATGACGTTTTCTTCTTCTAAATTCAAAAGTTGGCGGTGGATTTAAATTTCGTAAACGCCGTTGGATTAGGATCTTAAATACCTTTAAAATGATGTATCTCAAGCTAGAGGGTGTCATTTAAAATTATAAAGTTGGGGTGACTGGGGCTTAGGGGGTGAAAAGTAAAATTCCATAAATACTGTTTTTGAACGTGCCCCTCGAAATCCCAATTGGCCTGTTTTTTTTTAACCAGATTTCCTTGATAAAGAAATTATAAAGGGTGACTAGTTTTGAAATGAGAGCACTGTATATATATATATATATATATATATATATATATATATATATATATATATATATATATATATATATATATATATATATATATATATATATATATATATATATATATATATATATATATATATATATATATATATATATATATATATTGGAACCTTACACTACACTCTAATCACTTTTAAATATGCACTTCTATTTGTTTGCTGTACCCTCTGTGATTTTTTGCTTACGTGGACTGCAGTTTCGAACCTTCCTGGTTTATCATCAGCACGCTACTGTAAAGTAACGTGCTGATGATGAACCAGGAAAATTTTGGTGGTTTTTTTTTTCGTAAAATATTTGTGTTTTCGGAAATAACAAAATTTAGTATGCAAGTTATTCTTATATAATGTTTTTTACATTTCACAACTTAGACCTTTGAATTTAAAAAGACGTAATAAGCATTTTTAAAAAATCGTTCGAACTGAAGGTCAAAGACGACAGAAGAAAAAAAATTATGCCTGGTTAAGAAAATATCTTAAATGTTACAGACGTAAATCAACTGGCTTTGGGGCAAAAAGGCCAAGAAGGTCCAAAAACTGCATTTAAAATCTGATTGTTTTCCTTCTAGAAACGTCAAAGTGGCGTTTTGAAACGTCAAAATTGTTGATTTTTAAACACATATTTTGAAACGAATGCGTGTTATGAATAGTAAATATTACACGAGGTGTGTTTTACGAAGTCTTGCATTTCTGTTTCAACAGCTTTTCTTGATTTGACTCAAATGCTTTCGAAAAATTAATTTAAAATAGACCATTTCTGCGATGTTTTAGCAGCAGTCTGTAATTTAAATGTATTATAACTTTTCATTTAGCAAAATGAATTTTAAAACATAGTTGCTTTCTTTTAATGACCAGGACAAATTTCAAAGGCAGCCAGTGCCTTATGGTAGCGCATTTTCGTAAAGTTTTTTTTTATTTAAATGACTTAATTTTCTAATAACCTAAACTCTTCCATTCTGGTAAGTGACGGTTTTTATCAAAACAACATGTATGCCACATTTCATTAAAACAGCTTTGTTATTGTTAGAGATACAATCTTGTCAAACACTTTTTTGGGATGTGTCGACGTTTAAAATATTTTTAATGCAAATTCGCTACCATAAAGCACTTGTTGCGTCCAGAATTTTCTAACTTATTTACTCAAAGTTTGATTTGGTATCCCTGCTAAATATTTATTTTTGGAGTCAGTTGAAAATGAACTATTGCTTAAAGCAAAAGTTGCCTTATCAACCCAAAGACTTTGTATTGTTTTTGAAGATCTTGGTTTTATATATGGTTATACTTATCGTATGTATCCGAAATACAATTTATCGCAAAATATTGATTTCACACTACACTAATATTTTTAATCATATTCACTGAAATAGATGGCTTCCGTACCTTAGAACGCACCATTGCTTGCTTGTGAGATACCCAGAACTGAACTGAAGAAATGGTGGTAGCACTTTCTTTATATACCTACTTAAAATCACGTCGTTAATTTGAAATACTAATTTTCTATGTACTTCCATCAAGTTCTATGACACCGCGGTTTGTGTGTTTCTTTTATAATTGAGCTTAAAATTTTACAGAAAAAACCCACAGAGCTATTTGCTTCATTGCCGTTCGATCATTTCTTAATGTCAGAACTATTTTATACTTGACTTGCTTTGTAGTGTACTGTGTACAACTAATGCAATCGAGTAGGCGCTGATGTGTCTAAACAAGCGACAATCTGCACACTTCTTCCTCGGAAATGCCTACTTTCGGTGTTTTTGATGCTATCCGATGTAGATCGACAAAGCGGGCTTTCGTTTCTAATTAATAAAATAAACGAATGCCGTTGCATAACTGACGTTGCATTTTTCCAATGTGAATTTGCATATTGTTTGTGTTTTCTTATTAGAATATCGAAAGCTTGATTGATTTCTTACAGCTTTGTGTTATTAATGTTCCATAAAAACGTACTTCTATTTTTGTTTGGTTAAGAAATGTATCTGGCAAGTCGTTGTACTTTCTGTTTAATGCGTAATCAATTTCTAATTATTTTTGGTATACCGGATATGTTTCCTTTCATTGCACAGTTTTCGATTGATTATATTGAAGGTGTTTTATTTGAATGACACAATTGGTAATACGTGCTCATTGAAACGGGGTACGCTCATTAAAGTGTTTCCTTGGAAGCGCGACCATGCCACAGAGAAATTAAAGAAATGGTTCTTTCTCGTATAGACAAAAGTGCCTACGAAAAAATTGTTTCAGTTATTGTCTAGTACGCACATAAGAAATATTTATTTTCAATTAGATTATAACTATAATAATTGGACAAAAAATATAACTCAAACAATATAGATAATTATCGTCCAATTATAACTTTGTCAGCATTTTTAAGATGTCTGAAAAAAACAAGTGTACTAAAATATGACTGCCTCGTTAAATCTGATGTTGTTTCTTTTGGAGAACATTAGTTAGCTCAAAATTAGGTTAATTACATACAGGATGTATTTAAATGAAGGGTCCCAAGTGATACCAGAAATTCTTTGGTGAGAATAAGTTCGTTTAACCTAACATAGCTATATCCCAAGTCGCATAATAAAAAAGATACAGGGTGTCAAAGTGACAAATAAAAAATGGTTTTTCCTTAATAATTTCTAAAGTTTTAGTTTATGTTATACATGTTTTAACTTTTATAGCGAGCCGTTTTTTCTGGTTTGAAAAAATAATAGAATACTCATTTACGGCCATTGCCCTCTACAGACAGTGTTATGCATTAAATGTGCATTAGTTTTTTCTGAGCCCTTGTTTTTTTATTATTATTATTTCAACAACACACCAGGAGGGTTTTCAGCCTAAATACTATCGTACCGTGGGTATTGACAAGGATGAAAGAGGCAACTTGTTAATTCTGGACTTGAAGGTTTGGAGGTTCGGGGGAGAAGGAAAAACATGTGCCACCAAGGAAATCCACAACTTGGAAGTCCTGGGGACAAAAGAGCGGGCATAACAAGATGTTCTATGTCTGGTGACCTGGACAGTAAAAGGGTGCATTCGCTCTGTTTCCCTGGTAGATCTGTTGGGGGCAGCAGGTAGAGGAACTATGGCAGAAAGCTATTCTGAGCAGTGCCCGTGCAGATATCTATAAAAGAGAGAGAGAGGTCACCAACGGCACGTCGGTTGGCAAGGGATGGCAGCCTTTGGGTGAGGGTAGGGTCACCGACGAGACGTATAGCTCTCTTCTAAATGGAGTCCAGGATATCGAGTGTAGAAGCGGCAGCAGCACCCCAGATGTGGGAGCAGTATTCGAGGTGTGGTCTTATTTGTGAAGTATATAAGGTATAGAGATTAGCTGGTGAAAAGTATTTGCGAGCCCGGAAGAGGAAACCTAATTTCTTAGCAGCCGCTTCTGCAATTGATGTGACATGTTGGTGCCAATTGAGATTTCGATCCACAGAAATGCCAACAAATGAAAAGGCCTCATTACCTTGAATAATTTGATTGTTTATTGTGATGGGTCTAGAGCTCGTGTATCTCTTGCGAGAAATAAAGCAAGACTGTGATTTGGTGGGGTTGAATTGTACAAGATTTATACTTCCCCAGTCTAATATTTTTTGGAGCTCTGCGGAGATAGAACCCTCCATGAGTCTGCGATCCTCATCTAATTGGGCTAAAGAGACAGGCTTAGAATATTGTATATTTAAGTGGAGGGTGCTGTCGTCTGTGTAACTGTGAACTGGGTTGGATGTGCTAGAGAAGAGGTCATTGATGTGGAGAAGACTCAAAGTAGGGGCTAAAGCTGAACCTTGAGGAACTCATTAATTGGATACAGTTTAGAGGAATGGCCATCCACGACAACAGAAATGCTCCGGTTGGAGAGGAAATTGGCTGTCCAGGTACAGAGTTTTGGTGGTAGGCCATAGGCCGGAAGCTTATTAAGCAGCGCTGCGTGCCATACCTGGTCGAATGCTTTGGATATGTCTAGAGCGACAATCTGGGATTCACCGTGTAGTTCCATAGACTTGTTCCAAGAATGGGTGACAAAGGAAAGGAGGTCAGCAGTTGATATGCGCTGACGGAATCCATACTGCATGTCGTGGATTAGACTGTGTTTTTCAAGAAATTTTAATAATTCGGTGTGTACATCTTTTAGTAACAAAATATGAAATATTGGGGGGGTTAACGTTGCTCGACATCTTAAAGAGATAAGACCACCTCCTACGGGTATATACCGGTGGAGGGCTACTACGTGTCTCTCCCATCTGCCTCTATAGCCATGGCAGACATGGCTACCCTAGATAGGCTCCCCAAGTGACTCCGCAAGCTTATTGAACCCTTCAGATCCCTCTCTCTAGGCCCTAAAACAGCTTTTAGCCGGTTTATTGGCTGAACCTTCCCCATCCCAAATGAACGCTTACATTCCCACTGCTCAACCCGAGCGTGCCAACCCTTCCCAGTCATCGGCAAACTCATCCAGAAAGGACTAACGTCATTCCCCCTGAGAACCATATCCTTCCTGAGGAGCAATTGGGTTTCAGACACCAGCAGTGCACCACAAACCAGGTACATCGTGTGGTGGAAAACATCAACGATGGATTCAACAAAAACAAGTGGTGCAATATTTCTCGACATTGCTCAAGTCTTTGGGAGGGTTTTGGATGCAGGCCTCCTAAACAAACTTCTGCCATTTAATTATCCTCTCCCCCTGATTCTGCTAATCAGAACATACTTGCAACAGTGAAAGTTCCAGGTCAAACACCTGGGAGTCAGATCTAGAACCTACTCAGCCGCGGCTGACCTCCCGCGGACTTCTGCTATCTCCCCTCTGCTGCACAATATATTTGTCGCAGACATGCCGACACCATCCGTAAAGGTGACAAACGTACTGTACTGAGACGACACTACCATCCTCGGCAGCTCCACTCAGCCGATGATAATAACCGAACGCAGACCGCCGTAGGCAAGCTGCAAGGCTGGTATAGGAAATCGTGTCTAACCATAAACCCTGATAAATGTTCTTAGTCCTATTTTCCAAGAGGAGACACACACCTCACGAACATGTATCATTAGACAAGTCTAATTCCCTGGCACGACTCTGCCACATACCTCGGAGTTTTTTCCCTTAATTTGTATACCAAATCTGCAGCATGAGAATCCCAGCGTAGGTGTCTGTCTACAGTAATGCCAAGATCTTTAAGGGCGTCGGCACTACAAACGATAAAAGTCTGGTCAACAACAAGAGGATCCGTCTCTTCAGTTATATAACTTCCGAACTGTATATATTTAGTTTTTTGAAATAAATACAGAAACATCGAGTTTTCAATCTGGTTTAACACAACCGTTGGGGAGATATTGTTGATTTTATAAATTAGTATTTCGGATTTATACCTCCAGGATTATTATCTAACGTCCAAAACTCACTTTTTTCTTAAGAAATTCGGCAGTCTTTGCTTCATAGGTAGCGTATTCTTATTTTCAAATTATGTGTCTAAATGTGAGCAAAAAGTTTCATTAAGCCTTTAGTTTCCTGGAAAAACCTTTTTGCTTTTTTGCCCTAAAAAACGTATTAAAATCATGATGCTATGGCGACTTGATAGCAAAGCAATCTAGTACACACTTGTTTAAATTGAATAACTTCCGTAACTATTGTTTCTTTAGGTTTGCGCTTTCCATAAAAAAAATGCATTTTCTTACGTATGAAGATATTTGAACTGTACACTAAAGAAATCTGTTTTGCAATAATAACATGAAATAAATATGTGTTAAATATATAAGTTAATATCAAGCTGGGTTATTGAAATTTTAATGCATTTATTGAAAAATCGCTACCAAAACAAACTTACCGCCTCCTGAATTTATTTTCTTACAAACATGTATTATATTTCGATCAAAAATGCAGAAATGCATAAGAGGTGTTCGATTTAAAAAAGAAAATTTGTATCACCAACGACTTATGGACAACGCTGTGATTGTAAAATTAATTTTATAAAATGCAGCTTAAGATAACCTTAATATACGCGGACGACAGCACCATCCACTCAAGTATACAATATTCTAAGCCTGTCTGTTTAGCCCAATTAGATGAGGATGGCAGACTCATGGAGGGTTCTGTCTCTGTGGATCTCCAATAAATATTAGACTGGGGAAGTAGAAATCTTTTAGAATTCAACTCCACCAAATCTCAGTCTTGCTTTCTATCTCACAAGAGATACACCAGCCCTAGACCCATCACAATAAACAACCAAGTTATTCAAAGTAATGAGTCCTTTTCACTTGTTGGCATTTCTGTGGATCGAAATCTCAATTGGCGCATCAATTGCAGAAGCGGCTGCTAAGAAATTAGGTTTCCTCTTCCGGGCTCGCAAATACTTTTTACCAGCTAATCTCTATATCTTATATACTTCACAAATAAGGCCAAACCTCAAATACTGCTCCCACATCTGTGCCGCTGCCGATTTTACACTCGCTATCCTGGACTCTATTCAGAAGAGAGCTATATGTCTCATCGGTGACCCTACCCGCACCCAAAGGATGCCATCCCTTGCCCACCGACGTTTCGTTGGTGACCTCTCTCTCTCTCTCTCTCTCTCTCTCATAGATATCTGCACAGGCACTGCTCAGAGGAGATAAGCTTTCTTCCATAGTTACTCCACCTGCTGCCCCCAACAGATCTACCAGGGGAACATAGCGAATGCACCCTTTTACTGTCCAGGTCACCAGACATAGAACATCTTGTTATGCCCGCTGTTTTGTCCCGAGGACTTCAAAGTTGTGGAATTCCTTGCCGGCACATGTTTTTCCTTCTCCTCCGAATCCCCAAACCTACAAGTCCAGAATTAACAAGTTGCCTCTTTCCTCCTTGTCGACACCCACAGTGCGTTAGTATTTAGGCTGTAAGCCCTCGTGGTGTGTTGTTGAAATATTTTTTAAAAAACCTCTAATTAACATATACTATTTTTTCTCGCATTTTGTATATTAACGGATATGTTGAGCTTTTTTCTACGATAATTCGCAAAAAATTATGAACAATTAAACCATAAACTCTAACTAAAACTGCTGCCGCTGAAGCATCAGAGATAGGGTCTGCATTTTCTGGAAATATTTTAGCAAAATTCACTAAAGTCTGGACGCAGCAAGTGCATTATAGTAGGGAATTTTCATAGAACTGTTTTTAATGTTAAATATGGTTTTTGAAAGAGACATGAAATTTAGTAGATAGTGTAACCTTTATAGTAGAAACAATGTACCGTATTTCGTCAAACTAACTTTTTGTTTGGAAAAAGTACAAAAATCATTCGAAGAAAATTTAAAATTTTTCCAAAAAAAAAACTAGTCAAAATTTCCTGTACGTAATTTACACAAAAACTACACCAGTTAAGATACAATTATTCACAGAAAGCTTTTTGACAGAATTTAAAAAATGTTTACAGGAATATTTGTAAACAATCTGTTTCATGAAAATTCGCCATTTTTTTACAAGTTGAGTTATTTGAGAGTGACCTATACATGGCATCTCCATTTTATTGACGAATAATATAATTGAAAACCTCCCTAAATGCGTCATTTTCATGGGACTCCGATTGTTATTGGTAAAAACAATGTATCACAATTTTTTATATGTTTCAAATTGTAAAAAGTTGAAAAATAATTGAAATAACTCGAAAAACATAGGCGATCTCAATTTTTTCTCCTTACAAGCATTAAGATTTGCTGGAAAATGAAATACTCCACAATAAAAGGAGTGTTCCATTAAAAAAAAAGACAACTTGTATCGCCAGCTACTTATGGGCCAGACCGTGACTATCAGAATAATTTTATCAGATGCAGCTCAAAACACCCTATAAATAACTTTTATAATAGTTTTCCTTATCTTGTATAATAACAGATATATTGAGCTTTACAGTAAAAATACACCACCTTGTATATATGTAAAGATGTAAAAACTTAAATTGACCCCGGTGGGCCTAGTTTGCACTCCTTTGAAGAAATATTTTTAAAATTCTAAAGTCGCGGTCTTCGTGATAACGAATTTTCTACGAAAATTCGCGAAAAAATATAGACTATTAAACCACAAACTCTATAACTGAAACTACTGCAAAATTTGCGGAAAATCGGTCTATTTGAAATGAATTTTCTGCAAATATTTTAGTAAAATAAAGGACAATATTGTTTGAAGCTGTAACTTTCTCTAGATATATCGTAATACTTATCGAAATATTTTGATGCCAATAATCTAATGCTTCTCTGTGTACGGGTAGTTTGTGACCACTCTGTATATGTTCGAGTTTTGTCTAAATGTAATGCTTTGTACTTTTTTAAAATTACAGTAATGAATAATATCTTTAAGATAGGTCAATGGACGTTTCTAGAAAACTATGTATGTAATATTTGGCGAACAAAAACACCAAACATAGATTACTTAACATCTATTAGTTCTAAAATGCAAAATTAACACACACTCGTTTCTAGAATAACAATATTAAGTAAGTTTGAATATCTTTCACAATGATTTTCTTACGGAAACTATTAACGATAGTTATTACTGAAAGGAATTTTGCAATCAAAATAGCGAACGTTCCTCAAAACGCTCAGTCTAAAATCCTAGTTTAAATAATCCATGTCAAAAAAAATTACAGAAAAAGAGATATTATAACCAAAGTTAATTAAAATTTGTATCCGAGACTGTCTGACACGTTACCCTAATTTGTTTTTATTGTTAACGGAGAATGTTGCTTGCAGAATTCAATATCAAGTTCTCTTTTCTTTTCTTGACTTCAAGAATTAATAAATCAGTTGCAGATGTTTTGAAACACCAAATTTTGAAATAGTCTAAACACAGTAACTGCAATACGGTAGTGCAGTTTCTTAAAAATATTTCAAATTTCGAAAAATAACAAAGAATTTTTATCGTAAATGCAAATTTTTTTTCCGAAATAACTTTGTTTTAAGTTATTTCGGAAAAACTCGTTTTGATTGAGTTGGCTTACGAATTCATCCAAGCGATTCGCAAAGGTAATAGACGGAGAGCTGGCTAAGTAGGGGTATGGGTGACTCGGTGCAGTGTAATCTTTATTATTTACAGGTTCGGTTATTAGCGACGTAGCGCCATAATTTTTTTAATGATAAAATATGACGATTAATTTCATATGTATCAAAATGAAATTATTGAATATTTGTCGAATACACATATTTGAATTTTCAGTATACCATCATAACTATATACATATATATATATATATATATATATATATATATATATATATATATATATATATATATATATATATATATATATATATATATATATATATAATATAATGTATTTTTCATTTACACTTCGAAATTTTCCACTCTCAGGCGTTGTCGCCATTAGCTTCCACAGATCCAGGTATGTACGGTCCCTTTTCAAATTTTACAAATCCTTTCAATGATCATGCTCTAAGTATACACATAGTTTTTGATCGTTACTGTCAGCCTTCCATCAAAGATTATGAGCGTTCGTTGCGAGGAGGTTTCGAAGCTGACTACGAATACGTCATTTCTGGTCCAGAACAAACGCGTCCAACTGACTTTTCGAAAGAACTTCGAAATGACAAGTTCAAAGAGGCTTTGGTCAATTTTTTAATTGAACACTGGCAAATTCAAGAAGTTTCTGCCTTTATTAACAACAAAACAATTGTTCTAAATTATAGACTGCTATTCATACCAAGTAAACGCTGATGGTTAATATCATTCGCACGAGAAATACTGAATTTTGTTGCTCTCCACATGAAGAAGCTGATACTAAAATAATATATCATGCATTTAACATGATTTAAATTTAAATATAGTTATCAAATGTTCCGATACAGATATTGTTGTTATTTTGTTAGGTAACTTACATAAAATTAAGTCAAAAGTTTGGATCGAATGTGGAATTTCCGATAAGCGTCATGTTACTTATGTCAATGCGCTTCATGAATCCCTCGGATCAGACTTGTGTAAAGCATTACCGGGACTTCACGCTTTAACAGGATGCGACTATAACCCCGCATTCTAAGGAAAGGAAAGCAGCGTCCTTATAAAATGCTTTTAAAATCAAAGAGTACCAAAATGCATTCGCTGATTTAGGAAATACAGATGTAAATAAAGAAAACACTTTCTCGATCATTGAATCATTTGTTTGTGACATGTACGGTGTTATATCATGCGATAAAGTAGATCACCTCCGATATGAATTGTTCCATCAAAATTATACAATAAAAAAATGTAAATGAGCCTTTCAAAAAAAAGCAATTGAAAAATTTCTATGCCTCTTGCTCGCCACCTTGCTACATTGAATTACGTCAACATATGAAGAGAACGCATTTCATCGCAAATATATGGACAAATGCAACTTTATTTGATTCTTATGAATTGGAAGCAGAGAATTGCGGATGGACCTTGGATGAATCCACTTACGAATTCAAATGGTTTGAAGGACCACAATTGCCACCATCTGTTAAAGACGTTCTCACTGATAGTGAAACTTCGAAAGGTAATTTTGAATTTAATTTTGTCAATTTATAAACTCAATTAAATTATTAGTTTGTACTTTCAGCTGACAATGATGATATGATATATAACAGCGACGATGATGTTGAATTTGATGACGATATGGAAATTGATGGTTATGGAACAGACTAATTTTACATTCGATCAATATTAGCATTAGTATTAATATAGATTAATTAGTATAAGTATCCGATTAGTGTTATATATATATATATATATATATATATATATATATATATATATATATATATATATGTATATATATATATATATATTGTATTAGACGTATAAATAAAAATCATTTTCATGTTATTGTATAAAAACAATCAATGTCTCCCGAATTTACTTCTGACAGTTGAGCAATAGTATATGAAAATATTGTAAATTATGTTGACAAATCGCCAGAAGTGTATCTAATGAGATAAAATATAAATTATATTAAAAAAAAATTGATCCATAGAGTGGGCCGCCGACGCTCAGAGTATCGCGAATATCTTTGTAATTCTTCCACTTAGCCATCTGGCGTATTGCAGGTAATCCAGTTTCGAGTCACAGAATAAGTATAGAAATTGCCAGAAGTGCACTGAGTCACATAATTATTGCAAATTTTTTCACAACATTGGCGCCTTCTGGCGGGTCTTTATCTTCCACTTAGTCTTCTGGAATTTTTTTCTCTACTTATTTGTATAAACTCCGATTATTCTGCAAATTTTCAGCACTGTACCTTATGACTTAGTCAACGTAAAAAAATGCATATTTAACCCTCTACCCTCGCGTTATTTTTCCAGGGTGCCTTCTGACGGCCCCGTCTCACGCTACGTCGCTAATAACCGAACTTGTAAATACTAAAATTTACACTGCACCGAGTCACCCGTACCCCTACGTAGCCAGCTCTTAGACTATAATATTGTATATTTGACAGGTATCTAGCTTTTGTAAATAACTTATTTAACACGTTCACTGCGAAGCCTACCGGCAGCTGATTGCCTGCAGTGCGATACCAGATATATGTAACATGTAACCGGTAACGGTCTGGCACATTGGCGGTACGAGACACATACGGCTGGCAAACTTTTTTTTCTTTTTTTTACTTGTTTAATGTGAGAACACCGTTTTCTCATTTAAAATCAATAGTCTATGTCACTATCGTATTGTATTACGTAAACTCTTAAAACAATATACTCTCTGAGTTTCAATATGGCTTTATAAGAGAAGGAAGGTCGACCCAGGATACTATATCAAAGCTGATGAAATATGTATATGAGTCAGTTGGTAGGTATGAGCCAGCACTGGTAGTCTTTGTGGATATATCGAAAGCATTTGATTGCATTAATCATGAGGTTCTTTGTCAAATGCTGGAATCGGTGGGTTTTAGAGGACTTCCTTTGACCTTAATGAAAAGGTATTTGCATAATAGAAACAGTACACAAGTGTTGGAGGCGTCTTAAGTGAAAGCACGGTTATTAGGTGTGGTGTCCCACAGGGCTCGGTTTTAGTACCAATTTTATTCAACACACACACACATACATACATACATATATATCATATATATATATATATATATATATATATATATATATATATATATATATATATATATATATATATATATATATATATATATATATATATATATATATATAGGGTGTACCAAAAGTCGTAAATCAAACGTCACATGAAGATAGGCTAGCTCAAGCCCTATCAGAAAAACCCTATATCTTATCAAAAAGTTTACGATTTGCAAGGTATTGACAATTTTATGAAAAAAATTTAAAATGTTAAATTTTTAGGTACTTTGACACCCCCTCCTCCACATGCAGAAACAATATTTCCGGAATGTGATTTTTGTGTCTGTTTATCTTCGATAAAAGCGTTATCGAAACAATCTTAAATATTTTATATTATTATTCAGAAAATCTGAAGAAAAAAAATAAAAAATCAGACTTTTCTTCCCCATTTTTTTTTAAATTTGGAATAAACCTTCGTACTGAAAAAATGTTAGTAAAATTTACTAGCTCATAATTTCAAAAACTTCCCAGTTTTATGGAGATTCTAAAATGGTTTAAAACATTATCAATATATCTTAAAAGTAATTCACTGTCGACGATTGAAAGTAGATTTGGAAGTGAAATCAGGTAGATACTAAATATAAATAAACAGATTGTGACATTTACAAAAATTACTCTATTCATAACAGATGCTCTATTTGACGGCCATTCTGTCTTATACATAAACGATATCGTCTTAGGAACGATCTTCTTAGTCTTCTTAGACTGCTTCGTGAAATTTCTTAAGCTGCTGTTCTGATTCTTTGACGTCCACCTGCCCGAGTATGTCTGATTCAAGTATTGCCTTACTGCTAAAGCAGAGTGGGCTGGGCATTCATCATTTTGAAGCCACATTGTTCTCCGAAGTTCTAATGGGCTGTTTTCCAGCAGTTCTGGCAAATTGTTTTGTAGAAACGCCAAATATATTTGGCCATTTAACGTAGGGCGCAGTTCCACTGCTCCCAAAAGTGTTCCGTTAAAAATACCTGCCCAGAGATTTATCTTAAATTGATGCTGCAACCGATCCTCTTTGAACTCATGTGGATCTTCAATTTTCCAACTATGAAAGTTATGGAGCTTCTTGTAATCATTTGTACATGCTGACTCGCCACTCTATAAAACTTTATCGAAGGAATTGGGATCTTGTATGATTTTTCTGAACATAATTTCGCATAATCGCTTGCGCCTTGAGTATTCACGCAGTTCCAAAATTAGACTGTCTGAATATGGTACCCATACCTTTTTAAAATTATATAACTAGTAGACGTTGAGACACCAGTTCGTCTCTGTAGGCGAAGCAGTAGTCTTCAGAATGTTCCCAATCTTTGAACGTCTCAAAATGATTCATCTTAGTTATGGTAATTTGCACATTTAATATTTCATGAATGATTAAACTCTACGGACGATTGCGGAACGTTGGTTTGAGTATTGTTACAACTAAGGCACGGAAAAATGCGATTTGCATTTTCTTGGATGCATTTTCTCGTAGAAAATGCATTTTTGTCAATCAAGCAGCAAGTTTTCGATTTTTTCTCACAAATTTTAGTCGGTAATTATGAAACGACATTGGAATATTATCGGCCAACTTCGTATACTCTCGGTTGCATTGATCATGCGCACTTCGCAGAATATTTGAAGTAACAAAATAAAAGACCTACCTGACGCGATGTTTACACACAATCCTCCAAACTGACCTTCCCTGACCTGACCTGACGTGCTGTTTACACACAATCCTCCAAACTGACCTTCCCTGATATCAGTTTGCATATTCAAAAGCTAAAAGAAGGAAAAAAGCGAAGAAAAAGTACATTATGCTCACATAAATGGCAGGGTTGATTTTGCTTTCCCTTTTGGCTTTTAATTAGGCAAACTGATATCAGGGCAGGTCAGTTTAGAGGATTGTGTGTAAACAGCACGTCAGGGAGATATTTTATTTCGTTACTTAAAATATTTTGCAAAGTGCGCATGATCAGTGCAACTGCGTTTTTACTGGCGCGAGACACGCGTGAAATTTGAACTGTCCGGCGTAAGTCATTTTCCCAGTTTATTTATAGTTTATGGAGCAGTCAGTCGGTAATCACCAGGATCTATAATACTTTTATGGATTCTGGGTAATGACTTGCTGTTTATGCAGAATAAACTATCATAAATTCGCAAAAATGAATTGTAGTGCTCTAGACCTATAGAGACTTACTAATAGAGTAATTTAATAGTTAGTTTCTTTTACATTTCAGATGATAGTTATAATAAATTGGGAATTTGAAAAGCTGTGCCTTGTTAGTCAGCAAATACATAACCCGAAGAACGTAATAACTAGTACCACAAGTGGAATTTTCAAGCGGCTAGTGCGGATGTTGTTACATCCTTCTTTATGAGAATCCAGCTCATAGAGAATTATTACCTCTATGGTCACAAGAGGTTGTAGATTACGAGTGTCTCGAGAGAGATCCGCACATGGCTTTGATTTTTAACAGTTCGTAGTAGTGACTTTCACACGAATTTAAAGCAGGAACATGACAGTTTGTATAAATAATCCCATATGACTAATGAATAAAATACTGAGTATTCATATTCTTTTTTGTGCAATGTCATTATTGGATATTTTGTTAGTTATTTATAATTTATTGATATATATATATATATATATATATATATATATATATATATATATATATATATATATATATATATATATATATATATATATATATATATATATATATATAGTACAAAGTATAACAATAATAAGTTATCGTGTTTATCATTTTGCCAAATTTGGAAATGGTTATATTATATATAAGAGAAGTAAATTTTTTTTTGGAATAACAATGTTGTTATTATGTATTTGGACAAATGGTATTGAAGGAAACCTAGAAAGTGAGTCTATTTAAAATATTTTTCTAGGTGAACACAGTCAGTAATGAAGATATGAGAAGGAATTTATTGTATCAACGTTAATGTTAATATTTTTATGAAGTGCCATTGATGTCAAATGGAAAAATGTAAGCCTTATGATCTATTTGTTTGCCTATGTCTTGCAGTTCTCATGAATGTCAGCTCATCAGCCTGTAGCGACATAATTAAAATCCCTCATATATTTACAATGTAGGAATCGCACAAAACTTTTCAAAACAATTTCAATTGAACTACAGTGGAAGCCCTCTCAACTGGCCTCTGTTGAACTGATCAGCGTGATCACATCATAGTATGTACATAATAATCTAATTTCTCAGAAGGGAAGAAGACAAACTTATCAAAACGTCTAATTGTTGTGTATGTATTGTGACAGAAAGTTCAAAGTTTTCCGCTTCAGTCTTGTATGGTAATGTGTTCGGTACGAAACTATAATTATGTACATAATTGAGAAGTGAAATAAGAAGTGGCTTCAACCCACCAATCGTTATGACGTTGCCACTAAAATAATAACAAATAAATTCAACGGTGAAATGAATAATCCATCTGAAATATGAGAATAATTTAATTATTACTTCATAATACCGACTGCACTTATATACAGATTATTATCGAGTCACGAGTCAGTTAAAATTGTTATCACCTGAAAGGTTGATAAATTTGTATTATGTATTATATACTAATAAAAATCTGATAAATAATTCGTCCAATAAATTATTTTATTGTAACTCCATCAACTTAACAAGATAGTTCACAAGTCCTGTTTTAAAGAAATGTCATCCCTTGCAACCTCAGGACTGTCAAAAGTCAAAGCCATCTAGATATGCATATGACCTTGGCAGCCATGTGCGGTTTCTCTCGAGACACTCGTTGTAGAATGGCCAACACTCTAGAATTAGATTTCGAAAGGGAACGACAAGGGAAGATTCAAGTAGGACTCCCATAGGCCGTATAAATAAGCGAGTGGCAGATAGAGCAGCCGCTCAATGAGTCATTGTCTGAGTTCACCAGGCGCCAAATGCCGAGTTTAAACGTTCATCTGCTGAATACCGATATATTACTGCGACTGGACTGATAACGCACAGTTGATTTCAAGCACTATTTCATGGCGTTTGTCATTCTCCTTCGACAAATCGACAACAGTTGAGTTCCAGCATAAAAACACCGGAACTGATGAACGCAAACGTTGAGAACACTATTCAAATGTTGGCGCCTGGTGAACTCTGCCAGTGTTTGTGCGGAATAAGCGATAATATAGGAGGCGAAAGGTGAACTATAGTGCTATAGACATTTGGTAATGGAAAATATATTACTTGGTGTATTTATTGTCAAACAAGAGTTAGTTGTCATAAGTTAATAGTTTGAAAGGTTGTGTTTTGTTAGTCAATACATGCCCCCAATAACGTAAAAATATTCTCCAGTGTTTTGTTGAACAACGTGGAAATGCATCCCGAAGATTAATGTCGAACGTAACTTATAACTGGTTGTGTTTTTGAGACAGGATAAACTGTATTGAGTGCGTCCATGCGCCATAGGACAGGCAGCCCAACAGCCAATGGAATCCCTGTTATTGGACCTATTTAAATAAATGAAAGATGAAGCAAAAAAGCGACCGAGGAGTATGTCTATGCCCTATAACACACGTAGCGCAGCAGCCAACATGGAATGCCCGTTATTGGATCTGATTAAAGAAGTGAAAGATGAAGCAGAAAAGGATGCATTAAGTATGACAACCATGGCGAGAGGAAACGTTAAAGTCCAAAACACGCCCATCGCTAGAATTTAAGCTCCTACATAGCTCAGTCCCAGGAGTATTATTCTAGACCAGTTTAAAGTCGCTGCTACTGTAAATGGTTGAAACTACAGTGACTTGATGTTGAGACAATAGAAAGCGACCTTGTTGAGCGTAGCTTTCAGAGGAAATGTCTCAAATGTACTTCAAAATATTCCCAGAGAAAGAGGCAGTTTTGACAGCATTAGAGATGCAGCCTGCTACAGTAAATGGTTGGAGCGATAAAAAGCGACCTTGTTGTTTGTAGCTCTCAACTTAGATGTACTCTAAGGTATTACCAGAGAAGAAAATGGCAGTTCTGAGCATTAGATGTTACCTGTAAATGAGATTTGCCGATCAGCATTTACAACAGCTGCCTCAACTTAGCTAAGAGTCGCTGTCGGAAACAGAGTGCGTGTCGGCAGCAAACCGACGTTGCCAGACTTACACAATTAGCTTAACCAACAACTGCGATCGAATCTTTGAACCAGCTATCGCTGCAAACCTTTTTTGGCGGCAACAGCGTTATCGACAACCAGCCGTCGCCAAGGATGGCGAGAGGCAGTTGAACGATACCTCGGCACATTCCCTAGAATTTGAAATTGTCAGACGAGCGTTAAAAGGCAATGTAAGAGTTCGCGGCTTCAAAGTCCCAAAGGAAGAAAATAAAAGATTCCTGGGAGGTCGTGCACCTACTAAAAAAACTAGTAGAGCAGTGTCACATCTGTAACACTCATTCTCTGAGAGAAGGTAAGTTAGTCAATCATTGCAACAGTCCAGTTCATGGACCATAAGAGTCGATACTTCCGCTAAACCATAGACAACTTACAATCTCTCTCTAGTACATTATTTCATTGGTGAAAATATAAGCCAAGTTTACCAGTCGCCAACAGCTGAGTTTAAGCGCTGACCTTACGGTAATGTCACTGAAACTGTGTCGACTTCAAGCACTTTGTATTTTGTGACGTGTATCTGTCATGCCACTTTGACAACTCGGCAAAAACTCTCCGGAACTAGTGAACGCATACGTTGACACAACTAATCAACTGTTGGCGCCTGGTGAACTCACGTTTAAAACATAACCTTGAACCAGAAGGGACCCCACATGAATGGCAGTTGAAGCAAACAAAAGATTGGGCATCAAATGAGATGCTGTTTTTTCTTACTCATTAACCTTATGGCAATATTTAACTGTTTATTATTTTAACACTACTTAATGTTAGAAAACGTTTTGATCCACGGATAAACCAAAACGAGGTAGAAAAATTGGAAAATTATACAAATATTACAAATGAGCCTTATCTCTGGGTGTGTGGACGACAGAGAAAATATCTCCCTTGATTGTCGATCCCACTGCCCCTCAGAAAATCGATATTGCAAGCACTGCTGGGTCCCTTTCGGTGGGTGAAGATTGGAACTTGTGATGAGCACTGATAAGTACAATTTAGAGAAGCCAATTTACCACAGTATATTTTTCAAACCTGACGATCATTTCGCTAACAAAGTTAGCGTCATCAGAAGGATAAATAATGAATAGTACATTCATCAGACCCCGTCGTACATCTCACAATGTTCTAGCAGGCTGGCTACCATAGCCGTATTACTTTAAAGTAGTGTTCTCTCTGTAATTAGTATACCATACAGAAGAGCTCTAATTAGAGCGAAACCTGTCTGCGGTTCTAATTAAGGTGAGAATACATCTAGCCTTTCATCCCCCTTATAACACTATATCTAGAATGTGTCTTTTAACTTTGTTCTTGACATTTTCGGTGACAGGCAACTAAGTATGATCAGAAATCTAAATGTCACCAACATAATGTAACAGAAAAATCAATATATCTCAAAAATGGTCATGGATAAGTATAGGAAACTGTTGACAATTTTCAAATAGATTTTAACTTGCAATAAGATAAAGTAAAAAATATAAGGTGTTCCAGTAGGTATTGCGCCACTCTGGCCAGACAGTGACGTCACAGGTAGTGGGGGTAGGAGTGGGGGTACCCCCTCCCCTAGCCCCCCCCCAGCCCCACCCCCCTTGTGTCCACGCCCCCCAAGATGGCGTCCAGCCACGCCCCCAAGATAGCGTCCAGCCACGCCCCCAAGATGGCGTCCAGCCACGCCCCCAAGATGGCGTCCAAGATGGCTTCGTAACCTGTATTCTAAGGTCATTGACCTGTCTAGGAAACTTTGGCCAGGTCGTCTCCAAGATCTTATTTTTCAGTGGTTATCTTGCTCGATGCATTTAATATCCTGGCCAGACAGTGACGTCACATGACTTGGGCCAGACAGTCACATTCCAAAGTGTCTAACCTATTACTTCAAATTATTATATTTTGAAAAAAACCATTTGGAGCAGGTGAGTTTCGAACCCCGGGCACTCAGATGGGAGGCAACGATGCTACCCATTGAGCTAAGCAGACGCTTGTTAATTTATTGTTTTAGGCTGGTATATATATACGACTTTTAATTACAAACAAACCATACATGTAACATAATTAAAGTTTTTGTTATTATTAGACAAATGGATGATTTACAAAATAATAATATGTTTAATATTAGAGGCGGAACCAAAACGGAGGAACCAAAATGGCGGAATAAAAAAAATGGCGGAATGAAAGATGGCGGTCTAACCTGTGATACCTTAAGCTGACATCCCTAACATTATAAAAAATGGCGGCTTTCGTTCTTAAAGATGGTGCCTTTCGCTGATAAAGAATGGCGGCTTTCGTTCTTAAAGATGGTGCCTTTTGTTGATAAAGATGGTTGAAGACTCCATTATTTAAAGTTACGTCCCCCAACCTTTAGAGCCGACAAATGAGAGTGAGGTTGATAAGCGAGAATAATGGTATTGGTCGAAGACTCCATGATTTAAAGTTACGCCCCCCATTAAAACAAACCATTCATAAAGCTTTTGTTATTAGACATAAGACATAATAATTAATATGTTTAATATTAGACTATTAGATTTCGCATAGAAATTAGCCGAACGCCACAATTGTTATATGGGTAGGTTCTAAAAATAACACACAGAGGTCGTTGGCAAACAAAAGAAGGAAGTTCAGAAACAAAATAGACAACAGGTTCAAATAGGAAACCAAATATCGTAGAGACAATAGAGGTCGCTGGCAAAACAAAGAAGCTCAGAAACAAAATGGACAATAGGTTCAACTCTTAAGCTTAGAAACAATGGTTGGTTACAGGTTCAATTCCTTTCTCCACGTGTTTAGTATCATGTTACTCGTCTAAGTAAGCAGAATTAAAAAATGGCGACTAAAATAAGATAAAAAACTTTAAACCCTTATCGCGGAAGATCCGTGAGATGTACGAGAGAACCAATACATGCACGGTGTTAAGGAGGCCAAATCAAATTGGAATATACAATAAAATGACCACTTCCGGTCTAAACTTTAAATCGTTATATCTTTTCAACGGAAAGTGATAGAAAGGAACCGACTTCAAAAATATATCGTTTCATAACAAGCTCTACAAGAAAATGAGATAAAAAACTTTAAACCGTTATCGCGGAAGATCCGTGAGATGTACGATAGAACCAACACATGCACGGTGTTAAGGAGGCCAAACCAAATTGGAATATACAATAAAATGGCCACTTCCGGTCTAAACTTTAAATCGTTATATCTTTTCAACGGAAAGTGATAGAAAGGAACCGACTTCAAAAATGTATGTTTCGTAACAAGCTCTACAAGAAAATGAGATAAAAAACTTCAAATCCTTATCGCGGAAGATCCGTGAGATGTACGATAGAACCAACATATGCACGGTGTTAAGGAGGCCAAATCAAATTGGAATATACAATAAAATGGCCACTTCCGGTCTAAACTTTAAATCGTTATATCTTTTCAACGGAAAGTGATAGAAAGGAACTATCTTCAAAAATGTATGTTTCGTAACAAGGTCTACAAGAAACTGAGATAAAAAACTTCAAATCCTTATCGCGGAAGATCCGTGAGATGTACGATAGAACCAACATATGCACGGTGTTAAGGAGGCCAAATCAAATTGGAATATACAATAAAATGGTCACTTCCGGTCTAAACTTTAAATCGTTATATCTTTTCAACGGAAAGTGATAGAAAGGAACTATCTTCAAAAATGTATGTTTCGTAACAAGGTCTACAAGAAACTGAGATAAAAAACTTCAAACCCTTATCGCGGAAGATCGGCGAGACGTACGATAGAACCAATACATACACGCTGTTCAGCAAAGCAAACTCTATAAGCATATTCAATAAAAATGTTACTTCCGGTAGACACTTCCGGTATAGCTATTCTTAGAGCTACATACATGTGTGACACATCAAAATAATCGTCTTGTTGAACAGAAGAAATATAATATTTAAGTAAGTTAGAACAAGCTGTATTAACACCTAAAACCAACACACACTCTCTTGTACAGGCTGATTACCCTGCCATCCAATTGTTAGTAAGGTTATGTTTGTATTTGTTATTTGAATACAAACAGACATAATAAGAAGAGTGTACTTACATACAGCAAGAGACGTCATCCTTGTTTCACGACTTAACACATACTGAACAAGTGTCTCTCTCTCTTGTATTGAGGAAACAAACTGATGTAAGAGAGAGGGGGTCTTACAAAGGATAAACAACGTTTTTTACAGTTGTTAACCTTACAGAAAGGGGTTAATAAAAATGCAACAAAATAAAAATAAAACAACTGATTTACATACAATAAAAATTTATTAGGATTAATTAAGTTGTACATATTGATACATAAATGACATACATAAATGACATACTATTATTACATAATGGCTCTAACGATACCCGTTAGAGGTTTATATTCCATTACACTGTCATGAATAACCAAACAATAAACACGAGTATTTTTTGGGAAGTTGGCGTGACTCATGATGTACCAACCAACCAATCAACCAACTGTTTTTTGAGGTGTAGCCTTTATGTATGTATGTATGTAATTTAATTTTCGATAGTGTAAAATAAAATTAAAAAGTGTGATATATGAAAAAATAAGAAAACTAAAGAGTTGATTGCCTATTACAACGGTCAGCTGAAGAAACAATTAGGTAGCCAGAATACCGATACCCTAAATATTTCAACCGAAGGAGTTCACTTAGAGTCACATCTCAACTAACGCCTACAACCGCTACATACTTGGTGGACTTTGGTGGAACACAGACTGAAAACAACTTGATATCTGGTACATATGTCTGTAAAGATTTCATTCTAAATTTAGCCTGTTGGATATCCAATCATTTCTATGAAAAGTGCAACCAACCAACTAACCAACCTACCAACCAACCAACCAACGTTGAGGGGCGTAGAGATAGCAAGCTATCTACAAGTGGACCCCTCTGAACCTATGATGTTAATAATGGATTAAGAGATTGAATTGGTACGTGTTTATATTGAAGGCTTGCAAGCTGCGTACAAGTGTCTGAATATATGATGGTAATGATGGGTTAAGATATTTAATTGACATGTATTAAAGGCTTAGCGGTTTTCACTTGAGTCATCGTCATTCGAAAACTATTAGAACGAAAACCAGGTCCTTTACTCTGGTATATCTTACTCAGTAGGAACCAAATGTCTTCGAAAACAACATTCTTTGCTTTTCTGAAAGGCAAGTGAGCAGCCCCCTTGTCGAACCCCTCCGAGCTAAAGGTAAACCCCACTCTGTCTTCGGGATCGACATCATGGACTATATGACTCACAATATCTTTAATACGATCTTTGACCCACTTCTCTGGATCGTTGACATCGTCAGGTATATCTTGTAGTCTAAAGCATACGCTTCGTCTATCAAGTTTAAACTTCTTATTGGAGGTCACTGTATCTTCAAGTATTTGGAATGCCATTGTTTCGTGCTACACAACTGACTGTGTTGGTTAAAGGACCGAAGTTTAGCCTCGTGTTTATTAAAGACTAAAGTTTAGCAGATACTAATTGTTTTCACATTCACTGTTGGCTACCGACTGAACCTTAGCTCCTCGTCTTAATATTCGACAAACAACACAGACAACACAACTTATTGTTTTCACCTTCACTGTTGGTTAACGACTGAACCTTAGTGGACGCTTCTGAGTCAAACAAGAAGAAAACAATTTAAAACACATCTACGATGACCATGAGGCAGCCGACATGGACTTTGAACAATTTTTAAAAATAGATGCGGTCAGGTTAGTTGATCAACCATCCAGGTCAGTCTTCACCTTCACTGTTGGCTACCGACTGAACCTTAGCGGAAGCTCCTCGTCTTAATATTCGACAAACAACACAGACAACACAACTTATTGTTTTCACCTTCACTGTTGGCTACCGACTGAACCTTAGCGGACGCTCCTCGTCTTAATATTCGACAAACAACACAGACAACACAACTTATTGTTTTCACCTTCACTGTTGGTTAACGACTGAACCTTAGTGGACGCTTCACGTCTTAATATTCAACAGACAACAACGACAGCTGTCATACAGCCGTCTGACATGACAGACAGCTGTCATACAGCTGTCTAACACAGCTGTCTAACACAGCTGTCTAACACAGCTGTCTAACACAGCTGTCTAACACAGCTGTCTAACACAGCTGTCTAACACAGCTGTCTAACACAGCTGTTTAACACAGCTGTCTAACACAGCTGTCTAATAGGGCAGACATATGTCTAACACATGTCTAGCAGATGTGTAACAGTCACTCTTTTGCGGAACATAAGCTGAATGTTTTTAAGTCAAACAAGAAGAAAACAATTTAAAACACATCTACGATGACCATGAGGCAGCCTACATGGACTTTGAACAATTTTTAAAAATAGATGCGGCCAGGTTAGTTGATTAACCATCCAGGTCAGTCACAGCTGACGCTATAAATAAAAACGATGCTGGAAGCGAGTGACGTCACAAGAAACGGTGGTGCATGTGCCCAGGTTAGACCTCTAAGCTTTCCAGGTTAATACCGGGTTAGCTCCATGACAAGGTGGTGGACCAGTCGGGTCAGCTAAGAGTCGGGGTGGTGGAATGGTCGGGTCAGCTAGACGACCCGGTCGCCTAGCTGACCCGACCATTCCAGAGGTCTAACCTGGGCACATGCACCACCGTTTCTTGTGACGTCACTCGCTTCCAGCATCGTTTTTATTTATAGCGTCAGCTGTGACTGACCTGGATGGTTAATCAACTAACCTGGCCGCATCTATTTTTAAAAATTGTTCAAAGTCCATGTAGGCTGCCTCATGGTCATCGTAGATGTGTTTTAAATTGTTTTCTTCTTGTTTGACTTAAAAACATTCAGCTTATGTTCCGCAAAAGAGTGACTGTTACACATCTGCTAGACATGTGTTAGACATATGTCTGCCCTATTAGACAGCTGTGTTAGACAGCTGTGTTAAACAGCTGTGTTAGACAGCTGTGTTAGTTAGCTGTGTTAGACAGCTGTGTTAGACAGCTGTGTTAGACAGATGTGTTAGACAGCTGTGTTAGACAGCTGTATGACAGCTGTATGACAGCTGTATGACAGCTGTCTGTCATGTCAGACGGCTGTATGACAGCTGTCGTTGTTGTCTGTTGAATATTAAGACGTGAAGCGTCCACTAAGGTTCAGTCGTTAACCAACAGTGAAGGTGAAAACAATAAGTTGTGTTGTCTGTGTTGTTTGTCGAATATTAAGACGAGGAGCGTCCGCTAAGGTTCAGTCGGTAGCCAACAGTGAAGGTGAAAACAATAAGTTGTGTTGTCTGTGTTGTTTGTCGAATATTAAGACGAGGAGCTTCCGCTAAGGTTCAGTCGGTAGCCAACAGTGAAGGTGAAGACTGACCTGGATGGTTGATCAACTAACCTGACCGCATCTATTTTTAAAAATTGTTCAAAGTCCATGTCGGCTGCCTCATGGTCATCGTAGATGTGTTTTAAATTGTTTTCTTCTTGTTTGACTCAGAAGCGTCCACTAAGGTTCAGTCGTTAACCAACAGTGAAGGTGAAAACAATAAGTTGTGTTGTCTGTGTTGTTTGTCGAATATTAAGACGAGGAGCTAAGGTTCAGTCGGTAGCCAACAGTGAATGTGAAAACAATTAGTACCTGCTAAACTTTAGTCTTTAATAAACACGAGGCTAAACTTCGGTCCTTTAACCAACACAGTCAGTTGTGTAGCACGAAACAATGGCATTCCAAATACTTGAAGATACAGTGACCTCCAATAAGAAGTTTAAACTTGATAGACGAAGCGTATGCTTTAGACTACAAGATATACCTGACGATGTCAACGATCCAGAGAAGTGGGTCAAAGATCGTATTAAAGATATTGTGAGTCATATAGTCCATGATGTCGATCCCGAAGACAGAGTGGGGTTTACCTTTAGCTCGGAGGGGTTCGACAAGGGGGCTGCTCACTTGCCTTTCAGAAAAGCAAAGAATGTTGTTTTCGAAGACATTTGGTTCCTACTGAGTAAGATATACCAGAGTAAAGGACCTGGTTTTCGTTCTAATAGTTTTCGAATGACGATGACTCAAGTGAAAACCGCTAAGCCTTTAATACATGTCAATTAAATATCTTAACCCATCATTACCATCATATATTCAGACACTTGTACGCAGCTTGCAAGCCTTCAATATAAACACGTACCAATTCAATCTCTTAATCCATTATTAACATCATAGGTTCAGAGGGGTCCACTTGTAGATAGCTTGCTATCTCTACGCCCCTCAACGTTGGTTGGTTGGTTGGTAGGTTGGTTAGTTGGTTGGTTGCACTTTTCATAGAATTGATTGGATATCCAACAGGCTAAATTTAGAATGAAATCTTTACAGACATATGTACCAGATATCAAGTTGTTTTCAGTCTGTGTTCCACCAAAGTCCACCAAGTATGTAGCGGTTGTAGGCGTTAGTTGAGATGTTGCTTCCGACACATCTAGGGGGCCGGTATTCCGGCCCCCTAGATGTGACTCTAAGTGAACTCCTTCGGTTGAAATATTTAGGGTATCGGTATTCTGGCTACCTAATTGTTTCTTCAGCTGACCGTTGTAATAGGCAATCAACTCTTTAGTTTTCTTATTTTTTCATATATCACACTTTTTAATTTTATTTTACACTATCGAAAATTAAATTACATACATACATACATAAAGGCTACACCTCAAAAAACAGTTGGTTGATTGGTTGGTTGGTACATCATGAGTCACGCCAACTTCCCAAAAAATACTCGTGTTTATTGTTTGGTTATTCATGACAGTGTAATGGAATATAAACCTCTAACGGGTATCGTTAGAGCCATTATGTAATAATAGTATGTCATTTATGTATGTCATTTATGTATCAATATGTACAACTTAATTAATCCTAATAAATTTTTATTTTATGTAAATCAGTTGTTTTATTTTTATTTTGTTGCATTCTTATTAACCCCTTTCTGTAAGGTTAACAACTGTAAAAAACGTTGTTTATCCTTTGTAAGACCCCCTCTCTCTTACATCAGTTTGTTTCCTCAATACAAGAGAGAGAGACACTTGTTCAGTATGTGTTAAGTCGTGAAACAAGGATGACGTCTCTTGCTGTATGTAAGTACACTCTTCTTATTATGTCTGTTTGTATTCAAATAACAAATACAAACATAACCTTACTAACAATTGGATGGCAGGGTAATCAGCCTGTACAAGAGAGTGTGTGTTGGTTTTAGGTGTTAATACAGCTTGTTCTAACTTACTTAAATATTATATTTCTTCTGTTCAACAAGACGATTATTTTGATGTGTCACACATGTATGTAGCTCTAAGAATAGCTATACCGGAAGTGTCTACCGGAAGTAACATTTTTATTGAATATGCTTATAGAGTTTGCTTTGCTGAACAGCGTGTATGTATTGGTTCTATCGTACGTCTCGCCGATCTTCCGCGATAAGGGTTTGAAGTTTTTTATCTCAGTTTCTTGTAGACCTTGTTACGAAACATACATTTTTGAAGATAGTTCCTTTCTATCACTTTCCGTTGAAAAGATATAACGATTTAAAGTTTAGACCGGAAGTGACCAATTTATTGTATATTCCAATTTGATTTGGCCTCCTTAACACCGTGCATATGTTGGTTCTATCGTACATCTCACGGATCTTCCGCGATAAGGATTTGAAGTTTTTTATCTCATTTTCTTGTAGAGCTTGTTACGAAACATACATTTTTGAAGTCGGTTCCTTTCTATCACTTTCCGTTGAAAAGATATAACGATTTAAAGTTTAGACCGGAAGTGGCCATTTTATTGTATATTCCAATTTGGTTTGGCCTCCTTAACACCGTGCATGTGTTGGTTCTATCGTACATCTAACGGATCTTCCGCGATAAGGATTTGAAGTTTTTTATCTCATTTTCTTGTAGAGCTTGTTACGAAACATACATTTTTGAAGTCGGTTCCTTTCTATCACTTTCCGTTGAAAAGATATAACGATTTAAAGTTTAGACCGGAAGTGGCCATTTTATTGTATATTCCAATTTGGTTTGGCCTCCTTAACACCGTGCATGTGTTGGTTCTATCGTACATCTCACGGATCTTCCGCGATAAGGGTTTAAAGTTTTTATCTCATTTTCTTGTAGAGCTTGTTATGAAACGATATATTTTTGAAGTCGGTTCCTTTCTATCACTTTCCGTTGAAAAGATATAACGATTTAAAGTTTAGACCGGAAGTGGTCATTTTATTGTATATTCCAATTTGATTTGGCCTCCTTAACACCGTGCATGTATTGGTTCTCTCGTACATCTCACGGATCTTCCGCGATAAGGGTTTAAAGTTTTTTATCTTATTTTAGTCGCCATTTTTTAATTCTGCTTACTTAGACGAGTAACATGACACTAAACACGTGGAGAAAGGAATTGAACCTGTAACCAACCATTGTTTCTAAGCTTAAGAGTTGAACCTATTGTCCATTTTGTTTCTGAGCTTCTTTGTTTTGCCAGCGACCTCTATTGTCTCTACGATATTTGGTTTCCTATTTGAACCTGTTGTCTATTTTGTTTCTGAACTTCCTTCTTTTGTTTGCCAACGACCTCTGTGTGTTATTTTTAGAACCTACCCATATAACAATTGTGGCGTTCGGCTAATTTCTATGCGAAATCTAATAGTCTAATATTAAACATATTAATTATTATGTCTTATGTCTAATAACAAAAGCTTTATGAATGGTTTGCTTTAATGGGGGGCGTAACTTTAAATCATGGAGTCTTCGACCAATACCATTATTCTCGCTTATCAACCTCACTCTCATTTGTCGGCTCTAAAGGTTGGGGTGACGTAACTTTAAATAATGGAGTCTTCAACCATCTTTATCAACAAAAGGCACCATCTTTAAGAACGAAAGCCGCCATTCTTTATCAGCGAAAGGCACCATCTTTAAGAACGAAAGCCGCCATTTTTTATAATGTTAGGGATGTCAGCTTAAGGTATCACAGGTTAGACCGCCATCTTTCATTCCGCCATTTTTTTTTATTCCGCCATTTTGGTTCCTCCGTTTTGGTTCCGCCTCTAATATTAAACATATTATTATTTTGTAAATCATCCATTTGTCTAATAATAACAAAAACTTTAATTATGTTACATGTATGGTTTGTTTGTAATTAAAAGTCGTATATATATACCAGCCTAAAACAATAAATTAACAAGCGTCTGCTTAGCTCAATGGGTAGCATCGTTGCCTCCCATCTGAGTGCCCGGGGTTCGAAACTCACCTGCTCCAAATGGTTTTTTTCAAAATATAATAATTTGAAGTAATAGGTTAGACACTTTGGAATGTGACTGTCTGGCCCAAGTCATGTGACGTCACTGTCTGGCCAGGATATTAAATGCCTCGAGCAAGATAACCACTGAAAAATAAGATCTTGGAGACGACCTGGCCAAAGTTTCCTAGACAGGTCAATGACCTTAGAATACAGGTTACGAAGCCATCTTGGACGCCATCTTGGGGGCGTGGCTGGACGCCATCTTGGGGGCGTGGCTGGACGCTATCTTGGGGGCGTGGCTGGACGCCATCTTGGGGGGCGTGGACACAAGGGGGTGGGGCTAGGGGTGGGGCTAGGGGAGGGGCTAGGGGAGGGGGTACCCCACTCCTACCCCCACTACCTGTGACGTCACTGTCTGGCCAGAGTGGCGCAATACCTACTTGTTCCAATCGAAATTCTCAAGTTATATGAATGAAACAATAAAAATATAGTCTGTCCCTTTCGAAATTATCGAGTTATGAATGAAACAATAAGCTCAACTTATGCGCTTAGCATATAACACTCTATATAAGTTACTGGAAGCCTTAACTCTGTTTTACTTAGAACCAAGCTTCCTGTCTCTTTGCCAGGCCAGAATCTTGGACCTTGGTTAATAGCAGAGATATATGTCTTAGATCAAACATTGTAATGGCATTTCGAAAATTTTCGAAGAAATCTAAAAACTTAAAAACGTCGCATTTTTCACACATATTGCATTTATAAGACTTGATCTAGAATTCTAGGTTTTAATCTAAAAATGCAATACCTAATATATGGGGTGTTTTGAACAGAGTTGCCAGATTGGGCGATTTATCGCAAATTGGGTTATCTTTTATTGCGAGTTTTTTTCAAAGCGCCGAGTCGTAAATTGGGCTATTTTTGTTATCTAAAAATCGCCAATTGGGCGATCTTGAAGAAACGAAGTCTGTTGTAAAACTATCCGATTTCGCCAAAGTTTGATTTATTCAGAAGTAACATGGTTAGGTTAGGTTAGGTTTGATTGTGAGTGGGCCATATCGGTCCCTCCACCGCGACCATAAGGTCTATTGTGGCTCACGCCTAATAGTCTATATTTCGCCCAACAAAGCCAGCCTCCTGCAGAGGCCGATAATCTTTGTGGGCGAAAGTTGATCAAGATCCTCCGGAGCAAGCTTTATCTTGCCAAAGAGCAGGTATCTAGTCCTGTCCGCTGCCGGACAGGAACACAGTACGTGCTCTGCTGTCTTGTCACTCTCCATACACAGCTGGGACTCGGTCTCCTGACCGACTCCAATACGGTGCATGTGGTGACGTAAGCGGCAGTGTCCTGTATACAGGCCGACTAGAGTACTCAGTTGTTGTCTGTTTAACTCTAGAAGTTTTTTAGCCCTTGACTCAGACAGGCCATTTATGAAGGCCTTAGAGTGAGCTAATCCTGGAAGATTTTGCCAATACTGGATTATTCTTTCTGTCCAGGTCTTTAAGGTGCATTTTGCTGTGCATGATGTTATCTCCAGCACCGGTTCTGGTCCGACAAAGTCTCTCTGGGCACCACTCCTGGCAAGCGCGTCGGCCGCAACATTGCCATCATGGTCCGAGTGACCCGGTATCCAGACCAGCGACACCTCATTACCAGCGACACCTCATTACAGCTGCCCAGTTCGTTAAGGGCAGATTTACAACTCCATACCGTTTTTTAATTACACCGGTAGGAACCAAGAGCCTTTATTGCAGCTTGGCTATCTGCATATATCTTTATCAATATGTGTGTGCACTGGTTTTTTATACTTTCCCTTGCACACATCTCGATGGCATACACTTCTGCCTGGTGCATGGTTGCGTACTTGCCGAGGCTAGCTGATAGTCTAACATCGGTGCTGCCCCCATATGCGCCGGCTCCTACTCCCATATTGGTTTTGGAGCCGTCAGAGTACCAGCAGAGATCGGCTCTCAATAGGGTCGTTTGATTTCGCTCCCAGTCTTCCCTTTCCGGGAGGACGGTCTTGAAAGACAGATCTCTACTGATCTTTGTAGGCATCAAGTCTGAGACCATTCCCAGAATCCCGTGACCCTCAATGTCATCAAGGAGTCCGGACCCTCCCAGACTGATTTCCTTCGGCATACTGTCGGCCGTTTGTTTTAGTCTGTACGTTGTCCACCTCGACACCCTCTCCAACCATATGTGAAGAGGTGGAATATTAAGGAGGACCTCCAGAGCGGCTAGTGGTGCGGTGCTTATCGCTCCCGTTATCATCAGACAAGCTTGTCTCTGTAGATGAGCCAGTTTGGACCTCGCGATACCACGAAGTGCCTTAGGCCACCAAACTATGGCTCCATATGTTATAATTGGTCTGACAACCACTACATAGAGCCAGTACATCTGTTGGGGGTTTGTTCCCCAGAAGTAACATAGACGAACATTCTTTTATCGATGAGAAACAATGACATTTCGACATCCATGAGAAACCAAGAGTACCCAGCATGTTTGAATATATAATAGAGAAAAGATGATAGGTGACTGGTGACAGGGATAAAATGTTGTTTATGTTTTATATTATATAACAGTATATTTTATGTTTCGTTATATAGAGAAAATATTTTATTTTTGCATTCTTATAACACTGCTGTGGAGTGTATGTTTTGATATTTTATAAATCAATTCTTGTTCTGGTTCCTTTTTCTTTTTAAATTTAATGACCAAAGATAGACCGTTAATTACATGTGGTTTTGATGGACTATAGATGTTTTCTCTTCCTTAACGTCAGTCTATTTCCGCGACTATAGCCCATCACCGACGCCAGGGAGCAGTTTTACCTCACTATCCTGGAAATTTTGCGGAACCTTTCTATAGGAAGGGTGGGGATCTTTTAACCTGCTCAACATTTTATGGTACACGAGACCGACGGATTTACGCCCCCCGGAAGTGCGGAACGTGCAGACATTAGACTTCGTCAAATACATTGCCACAACCCCTCGATTGACGTTAATTTTATAGTATGTACTAAAAAAGTGAAAGGGGAACCCTGGGAATCGAACCCAGTGAGCTTGGGTCGAGAGACACACGTTCTCACCATTGGAACACCTAGGCTCTATGCACTATACATCATTATATTAAAGCTTCTCGTCAACCCAAAAGAAGCTTTTTATAAAAAAAATATGAAATTCCCACCGAAAAATTAAGTTTGGAAGATTCGACAAGTGAGAATCCGGTAAAGGTTTACTTTCGGGGGGCATGTCCGATTTTTATGAAATTTTGCATATAGACGCATTTTAGGGTGTTGATGACGAAAATCACATATAATGGTGTTATTTGGAATTTTTTGTTGGAAAATTGTAGATTATACTCACGTTTGCGGCATGTTTTACACATTTTCAGGGGACATTCGTTTTATATCAAGCTAAAGAAGGGTGTATTCCACTATTCGTTATTTTCACATAGTTAGTGCACCCCTTTAACTGTTTATGTGTCTCTGAAAATTACCCTTCTTTTCATCCTATAAGTTGAAATTGACATATAAAGCCAACCTAATGTCAGATGTCAATTTCAACTTATACGATGAAAAGAAGGGTAATTTTCAGAGACACATAAACAGTTAAGGGGGTGCACTAACTATGTGAAAATGAATTAGAATAGTGGAATACACCCTTCTTTATCTTGATATAAAACGAACGGCCCCCGAAAATGTGTAAAATATGACAAAAACATGCCGCAAAAGTGACTATAACCTACAATTTTCCAACAAAAAACGCCATTAGTTGCCATTTGCCCTAATTTTTATTGTGATTTTCGTCATCTGCACCCTAAAATACGTGTATATGCAAAATTTCATAAAAATCGGACATGCGCCCCGAAAGTAAACCTTTACCGATAGTGCTTACAGAAAGTGGGCGATTTCCCATGGATGGAAAGTTGGCGATTTTAGGCTATCTTGTTCAGCAAAACGGTAATATTTAGTTTTAAAAACCTGGCAACCCTGGTTTTGAATGGAAAAGTTACCTAGCCGTGATAATTTACAATGTTTGACTAAGAACAACTTTCATTTAAATAAATAAACAAAATCAATTAAAACAAAATAAAGAAGGTAGTGAAAAAATAATATGAAATAACAAGTGAAACAACGAGACTAAATTTATTAATGCAACTGGTGTACATTGAAGTTCGGGGTTTGTATATAAACATTCTAAGAAAATTTATTAATCTGGAAAAATATCAATTAAACATTTTTTATACACAAATAGTCTGGGCTAATTATTTATTCACAGTTAACATACAACTAACAAAAACCTGTTTGATCACTGGGAATTTTGTGGGTGTAATAACAGTTGCAAATAAAAACAAAAATGCATTTTTCTTTTCACAGCAAAAAAATGTTATTTATACATTATCTAGGCGACCTTTAAGTAGACGGGTCACGTCTTTTCACGCATTGCGAGAGCGGCATTGCCGGACGGTGCTTACTGCTCTAGACCTGACCTTCCTGACCTACAGGGCAGGTCAGGTCAAGCAGCCCTGTAGGTCAGGTCAGGCAGGACCATAAAGCCATAAGCACCGTCCGGCAATGGCGCTCTCTCGACGCATGGACGGGACCGGTCTACTTAAGGATCGCCCATTATCTAATACTTATTAATATTTATTACATTATTATACTTACATAATAAATTTGTGTAGTATTATTACTATAACAAGGTGCAATCTCCAAGGGGGAACAGGAGCCAAAAGTAAATAACGATCTAATTTTTCACATAGACCAGCCATGTGAGATGTATTTACTTGTTAGAAAATAGGAGAAAATATGATAATTTTTTCGAAATATACAGGATATTACATTTTAAAGGCTTAATATATAACTCTTTCATTATTATAAGAGTTATGAAGGCTATCAAATTAACCAAATAATGCATAATCTTTAAGTGGGTGATAAATTTAACATATTTAGATTAAATCTAAGGTGATCCGCATCATTTCACCTGTTTAAATGAAATCAATTTGAGTATTCTAATAAAACACAGATAGCAACAATGGTAGAATAAAATGTGACAACCTGTATTAGAAATTCCATGAGCAAATGTAAAAAGGTGATACACCAAGAACTGACCTTTGCCTATTGACCTATGTATTTATTTGTATGGTCTCAACTGTTTTTCGAAAATTTTAAAAAACAATATAGTATTCTTACAATAAGAATGGAATGACCTCATATTCAATAATTAAAAGTAGGCAACACACAAATCTAAATTCTCAAAGCAGATTCATATCACACTACGACTGAAATAAAAAGTTTTACTCCCAAGTTAGCAACCCTTCATAAAGTTGGTAAATCACATAGTTATTAAACGAGTGTCTCGCTGCAGGAAATTGACTAGCAAAAGTTTTATTACATCGTTATAAAACAGACCTGAGTAAAGGTGAAAAGTGCAGTTTATACCAGTCTCCCACAACCCTCTGACCTGCCCTGGCCATTAGTTCGTCTCATTAAAACGCTGGGGGGAGAATGAAAACCATGAAGTAACGTACACATTATGCTCCAATGGTCTTGATGTATGCCAGGGCTAATTACCTCATGGTTTTCGTTCCCTCAGCTTTTTAATGAGGCTAACTGATGGTCGGGGTATGTTAGGTAGTTAAGGCGGTAAGGGTTCTGCTTAAACTGCATCCAAGAGAACTGAACAGCAACAGCTCTCATAGCGGATGACACAACTTTTATTATCACTGGTGATGCTGGTAGTGATGGTGGTGAGACATCGGACAATATTCTTCGTGACGCGGGAGCTTTATTTACTGATAATGAACTGTTCCTCAACGAGGATAAGACAGCTTTCATCCACTTTCATGCCAGGGTAACTTCTAATTAGTCAAAGTCTGCTAGGAAATTTCTCAGTCTCAACATCGACCCTGCTCTTGCATGGAAGAGCCAAATAGACTCGTTGGGTTCTGGTTAAACTGCATCCAACAGAACAGAATAGCATCAGCTCTCATTGCAGATGACACAACTTTTATTATCACTGGTGATGCTGGTGAGACATCGGACAAGTTTTTTCGTGAGGCAGGAGCTTCGTTTACTGATAATGAACTGTTCCTCAATGAGGATAAGACAACTTTCATCCACTTTCATGCCAGGGTAACTTCTAATGAGTCAAAGTCTGCCAGGAAACTTCTCGGTCTCAAGATCGACCCTGCTCTTATATGGAAGAGCCAAAAAGACTCATTCGCTGGTGGGCTAGCCGCATTAGTGTATGCAGTGCGTACGATTTCTGCAATGGCTGGACCTGAGGCAGCTTTGATCACCTATTATGGGTTGTTTTGGTCATATCTTATAACAATGTAATAAAACTTGTGCTAGAGTCAATTTCCTGTGGCGAGAAGCTTCGGTTATTAAACATAAAAAATGTATGTGCCAACATTTGACCTGAATTGATAGTTGTTCGTTTATTCATAATCTAGGTCTTATTAAATATTTAAGACAGTTCTTTTTAAGAATGATATGGATTCCATTAACGTTATTTATTGCATAAACTGTAACAATGCCTAGGCCCTTTAGAAAGTCGTACTAAAGAAATGGTAGCATTACTAATAAACTGTTCTGAATGTAAACGTGACAAGGAGAGCTTTTTCTACCTCTTAATGGTGTATGCTACGTAGGTGGCATTAATTTATCTTTAATCGTATCCAAACATTTGAGACATTATTTATAAACTGATGTTTTAATTGTATGCCAAAATCGTAGGTTATGTTGTAAAATGTAATTTACAATTAGTTTTGTTAATTGTAGAGTTTCAGCTGCGGCAGAGTTGCAGCTGCGTTCGAGATAAAAGTCTCACAGCAGTAACCAATAGTGCACCAAAGTGTTACAAAGGTGTAGTACTTAGAACTCTTTTGAGAAAACGCCAAAGAACCTATAAAGTTGTACATTTCTATCATTTCCACCAAACTGCCGTTCGAAATATTATTTATGAAATGTGTAAATTCAGATATTCATACCATTCTCTCGTTCCAATTACATTGCAGTAACACAAATATCAAATTATTTAAAATATATACAGTTTCTATATTTCAGTTTTATAGCTATTCAACCTAATCTTATGACAAAGATTTCAATAAAACTCTGTAAAGAAGAAAAGCGCTTCGAAACTGCATTTATCATAAAATCTAAACTTGATGTGTGATTGTCTGTATGGCCTTGAAAGCCAAGACTGTTAGCCACAAAATTCAAACGTGAAAAGGATTGAATATATTTTAATAAGCACCTTATGGTTAACAAAATCATACATACTGTGTTCAAAAATAAATAAATGTCTACAGAATCTCTAATCATTTTTTTCTGAGCACACAAAAGTATGACAATATGTTTGCCCATGATGATGTTTGGATATCAAATTAATGCAAGCTTACTAAAATGACCTACTAAAAAGAGACTATTTAAAAATACAGGCATGCTAGGAAATATTTGATCACCTGGCAACATTGCACTGTTTACCTTCATGGTGTCATTCCACTCTTATCGTAAAAATACCATACCTAATGTAATTTATAACAATAATAACTGATATCCTTTTTGTTTCAATAAAACTTGTATTTTGTATTGCATCTAGTGTTTAATTACTAGTTATATCAATTGATATCATAATATATACAAGGTCCCAGTTAAAAGTTTCGATTTTATAGCAAACATCATATACCACTCACAAATAATGTTCATTAAATTTTTAAAAATTCTACATAGGCTAAGCTTTAATTATATTTGATTAAAAAAGATACACAGGTTAATATATCAGGAAGTCAATTATTGGTGAATCTCCCTATAGAAGTGATCCAAATTTATTCTCTGTAACTTCACCAGGTTATAGAACTGAGTTAAATAAAATAATGATATTTTTTTAATTATACTAACAATAAAAAATGTCAAAATTATTGTGTTAGATGAATTTATATATTCCTAGAAAAAAGAGCCTAAATAGAGCCATTTGTGTTGCTGGATCCGAGATTAGGATCAAAATAAACAAATGTAAGGAGAGTTGGTGTCAAGTAATGATGGGAAAAACGGTTATTTTCTGTTAACAGTTGAAGCCGTTAACGTTATTTAATAATAACGGTTGAAAATAACGGCTTCAGTTATTTATCTGTCATTTTAAACTGGATAGTCGATCGATAGTATCCTACATTCCCAAAGCTGTGAGCGAGAGCGAGCACACTAGTATAAATGCATGGTATGTTATCCCGTTATTTCATGTAGTGTATAAATCTCAAATTTTGTCGATATGAAAAAGAAACAAAGGGTTAAGAAACTATAATAAGCATGTCGTAAATCTTTTGCCACTCTGAAGTGAAACTTTTAGAAATCAGAAAGGAGTCTTATATTAGTATTTACTTAGATGTTTTAGGAATTATAAACTAGTCATTTCTAACAAATTTATTTTATGAGGGGTCTTTACGTAAATGTCAATGCCACAGCAAGAATCAATAAATATGATTATTTATAACGTCTTGGGACGTTAGACGTTAGAACTTTTATTGCTACACAGGGAGTGATTCTAAGAACTCCATAACATAACGCAGCTCATAAAATTTCGGTAAAGAAATTTGCCTTTATTCTGTACATATGGTTTGTTATTACATTATGCTTTTATTCTTTCTTAGAAAGATCTCTATCTCTAGTTACATTTTCGGTTCACTGGTCATCTTTATGTCCACTTTTAAAAACTGTGCAAACAACAGCCAACAGTATAAAAAATTGAATTTGAGTTTGAGTTTTAAAAAAAATTGGAAGATATATAGTATTAATTGTTTATTTACTTATTTTAATATTCGTTGTTTTAAAATTAGTTTCAAAAATTTCAAAGGGCTGTAACTTGGAGGAGAAGGGGCTTCAAGAAAAACTTAATAAAAAGACACCCTTTATTTTTCGCCAAAGAATCACCCTGTAAAATTTTTCGCATCAATTTGGAAACACCTGTGTATATATATATATATATATATATATATATATATATATATATATATATATATATATATATATATATATATATATATATATATATATATATATATATATATATTCATTTAATTTTTTATATTTAAATGTATATAGATATTAAAAAATGTTGTAATTGTTCTTAGGTAATGTATATAAATTTAAATAAATAAGTACTTTAATTTCACGTGAAATAACCCTATTTTGCGTTGTCTATAGTGAAAGTAATAACATGTTTTTACAGAAATTCATCTTTTCACCCAACATTTTTTTATTATTAAATATTTGGCTTTACATACTAGTGGGAAACTCAACTGTTTCAAAAATAACAGCTTCTCAGTTTAACAGAATAACTCTGTTACGTGTCCGTATGCCGTATCCCTATCAACAACCGGTTAAAATTAAAGCTGTGAGCGAGAGCGAGCACACTAGTATAAATAATAATGTTATGAAGTACAGTCCGCTCTATACTGTATAACCATACATATATCTCAAGGCTATTCATCCCGTTAAATGGTTAAATAACAGTTGCCGATGAAAACCGATGTTTATTCATCGAACCTAGTTGCAGTGGAACTGAAACAGACACGACTCCGAATTCTAGTTTAGTGTAAAAAGCGTTATTTTTTAAGCTGCTATTTTTATAAGTCCATGACTGGTGGTTACCGTTACGGCTCGGTAACCGTTTAAAAATAACTGACAGTTAAATAACGACCCATCACTAGTGTCAAGGACATTAATGGAAAAAACAAGACGAGGCGCAAATTTTGAAAGTGACATTTTAAACTGATTATTTGGCACTTGAATATTTGAAAACAGAAATGTCTATTGCCACAAAACACTAAGAGGACACATTTTGAAAATCTTGTATTACTTGTGTCATGTTAACAAGATGACATTACATGCAAATGTCAGTAGGTACGGCCCTCTGTTAGATAACGTTCCTGAATTCGGATTTCAGAATTTGTACTTAATTTCAAGGTTATTTCAAAAATTATGTAATGCACCTCAATAAAAATTTGGACATTCGTACGGCAAATAAAGGATTGATCCGAAATAAGAGGAGAAAATAATATGTTGAAAAGAAAAGTCGGTTACTAATGCAAGGAAATTTCTGGCTTCATAAAAAATCCAGTTACCAGAAGGTGTAAAGAAATACATTACAAACCTTTTGTCCTAAATATTTTTATACAGGTGTTTTAAAAGTTTGTATCCATTATTTCATACATAATAATAATAATAATATTTATTTGGTCCTTTAGTTACAATTATTGTAAATCGAACAAGTGAAAAAACTTACAAGATAAAAACGTGATCGATCTGGTCTATATATAACAGGCTACTGTCAATTCTAACACCCAAAAATTTTGTCACCTTTTTGAATTGCACCGCATTTCCGTTCACCAAAATAGTGCTGTCGCACATCCTCTGTCTTCGGTGGCAGTAATGCATTTCAAGAGAAAAAGTCTTGTCATAGTTTAAAATTAGTCGATTTCTATGACACCATTCATCAAAAGATTGTACTACTGATTTTAATTTTAATTCAGTTTCCTCCACCGTCTTGCCGTAGACAACAATAGAAGTGTCATCAGCGTACATGAAGACTTTTCCGTCTTGTATAAATTGCGGCAAATCGTTTACATAGAGTGTAAACAAAAGTGGGCCAATGACACTTCCCTGGGGTGTGCCCATACTTACACTATATCTTTGGGAATTAATATTATTCGCTTTTACAAGTAACTGTCTGTTGGTGAGATACGAAAGTAGACAGTCGTTGCAAGTGCCTCTTATCCCCAACACTCACATTTTCTCCTTAACAAAAAAGGGATTCACCGTGTCAAAGACACGAGACAGGTCAAAAAATAAGGTCACCACAATGTAATTGAGGTCCATTCTCTCGTTAACATATTGAGTGTATTCAATAAGGGCAGTTTCTGTAGAATGATCAGTTCTAAATCCGTGCTGTGATGGTGATATTATATTATTAACGTTTAAAAACTTGACCCTCCTTTTATGTACTGCCCTTTCTATGATCTTTGAAAAAATGCTTAATATAGAGATGGGACGATAATTCTCCAAATTGGTACTGTCTCCCGCCTTCAACACAGCAACAACCACAGCCAGTTTCAATATGTCAGGGAATCTTCCCAGGCATATACAAGAATTTATAATGTTTGTAAGTGGCGCGGCAAGCTCAGCAGCACATTACTTAATAATTTTTATTGGAACATCATTAAAGCCGCTCGATCTTTTATTAGGAAGTTCGTTGATGATGTCAATAACTTCACATTCAGTTACAGGTGTTATAAAAAGTGTTTTGGGCTTATATTGTTCGGCTGTGCAGCTATCAGACATCTGTCCTCCGAAATGCAACATGAGCTTCCTCTCAGCAACACATGAAAAATATCCGGCAAGTACCTCAGCAATTTCTACCCTGTAGTTATATTTTTCTTTTCATATAGTAAATTCGAAATGCAGTGCTCTTCACTAGGTTTGTTTTTCTTAAGATTAACAAGCTGCCATAGTGATTTAGTTGTATTTGGGGCGTTACAAATATAAGATGCTGTGTAGTTTTGTTTTTCCTGTTTAATTAGGCTATTTACCTCGGCTTTCATTACTCTATACATAGCGTTAATCTCCTCCTCTCAGGATTGTTTTCGCATTGTTCACATTAAATTTAAAAGCCTTAGGTCATTAGGTTTTTGTTGCAGATTTGGTGAAAGCTTGATTCGATATTTTACGTTAAAACCGGAATTTACCACTTTTTTAGTTTTCGGACAAGCTACCTCAAAGCACCAGACAAAAGCGTCGAAAAAATTTTTAAATGCCATGTCTACATCCTCAATTTCACTTAAATTGAAATCGTATGTGCTCACAAAACGAGTTTTAAATTCGTTAATTGTCATTTCATTTAGAGGTCGAAAGACAATTTCTCTTTTAGCCTCTATGGAAGAGTGGCCAATTCCGTTCGTTACGGGAAACGTAACTGCCTGAGCGTAATTGGGCACGTGTATATAAATTTTTTGGAGTCTTAATAAGTTATAATTCATGTGGTGGAAAGCCAAATTCTTGATAAACAAGACATGACTGGAAAGTTAACAATGACAAAAGATTCACTACATTAGTGGTATTTTTAGATTTGAAACGTACATTTGAAACAGTAGATAGACAAATATTATTAAAATTAGAAAAATGTGTTACAAGGTACAGTAATGAAATTGTTTTAAACTTATATGACACCTAGAACACCAACCCTGCTGTGTGGAGAATGTATGTCAGAAACTTAAGGTATTGAAACGGGGGTTCCACAGGGGAGCGTGATTGGTCCTTTACTTTTCATTCTTACATTAATGACATTATATTATAGTAT
This sequence comes from Tillus elongatus, assembly GCA_964006375.1. Lineage (NCBI taxonomy): Eukaryota > Metazoa > Arthropoda > Insecta > Coleoptera > Cleridae > Tillus > Tillus elongatus. The sequence continues at coordinate 119,838,543 of OZ023268.1, read as the reverse complement.
TATAGTAAAATTCATTAACCGTTGTTGTCCTTACTTTGTAAAACTGTTCCACACTAAATTTAGATTCTCTCACTTGTGAAACCAGAGAAGTATCTCTACATCTGTATTTATAGTATAGTAAAATTCACTTATTTGCTGATACGCTATTATATTATATGTATCAGGAAAAAGAACTCCAAAATAAATTAAATGCAGAACTGCAAAACATATGTAACTGGCTCTACATGAATAGTCGAAAACTAAATGTTAATAAACCAAAGGTGATGATAGATATTTAGTAGAAACAGTCATACAGCTGAAGAACAAGGATATGAAATTGTAATAGAAAAACAAAAAACGACAATAGTAGATAGCACTAAATATTTAAGGATACAAGTAGATGAGAAACTGAAATTTAGTGATTACATTGATTCTAAATCGGGGAGCCAGTGGCGACAAAAAAGTTGATGTTTTTTTCTGTGTTTGATGCCTTGTTTCAGATTGCATTTCCCGTTGTCAGAAAAAGATCCATGCCCGGCAAGATTGCTCCTAAACCATGGGTATCAGCGGAACTTGTAAGAGAGGGCTGTTTGCTTTGTGATTTTCCACTTCTCCTGGATACGATTACGGATCCGTGGTGTAATGAGTTGTATAATAGTCTAAAGAAATAGCATGGTGCTAGGTTAAAAGACGCCAAGAAAAAATACTATGAAAATAAAATCTCTAAGGCTTCAAACCAAAATAAAGCTATGTGGGGAAACAATTAAAGAAAATGTCATCGTGGGGAAGATGAACAGCAAGGTGGCAAATCTGAGTGTTCTGTCTGGTGACGGAGTCGTTTTGACAGATCCTAATATGATTGCTGACAGTCTCAATGCGCACTTTATCGACTCTGTTAAGTATCTGACAAAAAACTGTTACCTAAATTGTGCATTGAAGAATAGCTCTAATCCCTGTCTTAGAGTATGATGTATTAAAGATTATAAAATTACTTTATACAGACTTGGAGAATACTTCTCTAGCTTCACTGTTGGTTTTTAGTGGTGAAGGACGTAGCCAGCGCGTGAGCTAACTGGAGCAAGTGGCCCTTCGAATTCTGGAAGTTCTAGGATGTTCTTCAATGCTTCTGTGACTATAGTTTCGCTGCTTGACAGCATTTTCAGACAGATTAAAATTGAATTAGTACGAAATCATGACAACTACAAATAAATATCTGTTGCTAGGTTATGATATGATGTTTTGATCAAAAAATTTTATCAAATAGAAAATAAAATGAAACACAGATGACAGATGAGGTTTTCAAAATGTCTATGTGATGTATGTCAATATTTAACATAAAAACTAGAACTAGCCTATAATAACTATGATAACAGTTACAACAATAAAATAACTAAACAATAACAGTATAAAAGTAGTCTCTATACAACGAAAATATCGACATACATCAACTCATTATTTTATTACAACTTTTTTGAAATAATAGTTAAATTTATTTTCTTTGGCATATTTAATTAGAAAGAAGAATATCCAAGAAAGGGGAATTCATTAAATCAGTTTGCTCGTTTAAAACAAGGTAGTTATTGTCGTGTGTGTGCCTTTTGACTTCTAAAGCTTCAAAAAAGTCTAGTTTACGTTTGTCATCATAAAAATGTAGTGGTTCTATGCGGTTATTTATTGTAGGTCTATGTTCGGTATCAATAATATGTTTTGCAAATGTAGATTTGTCAGCGTGGTTATTTCTAAATGCAGAAATATGTTCTTTGTATCGGGTGTTAAAATTTCTAGAAGTTTGACCTATGTAGATTGCGTTACAATGTGTACAAGCTAATTTATAAACTCCAGCTTTTGTCAGGAAACAAGATTTTTCTTTCGCGTTAAATAACAAATCACGCGTCGTGTTGTAAGATTTAAAAGCTACCTTTGTATTTGTACAAGTGTTTAAAATTTTTGAAATGTTTTCTGAAATGGTTCCAAAATAAGTTATCGAAACGTATCTGTTGTCTTCTTTGTCTCTAAACATTCTTATTTGATGCCCGTTCATAAGCAGGGACCAAAGCACTTGGTTACTAATTACAGAGCTGTTTGTATTCAGTCAGAGATACCCAAACTTCTGGACTTTTTTGTCTCTAGACATATAACTTGGGAATGCAGACATGTTTTCGCCGAACAGCAGCATGGTTTTCTTAAGGGAAGATCTACAACGACCAACCTTCTTCTTTACCAGAATGTATTGGTCTCAGCTTTGGAGGATAGGTTACAGATTGATTCGGTGTATACAGATTTCTCCAAAGCGTTTGATAAGGTAAATCACGCCTTATTATTGTCAAAACTTGCATTGTTGGGTTTTAATGCCAATTTGTTGTCTTGGGTGCGCAGCTTCCTTATGGGTAGGTCCCAGAGTGTAAAGATCAGGAACTTCATTTCTGGTAGTATTACTGTTTCTTCAGGAGTTCCTCAGGGTTCACATTGTGGACCAGTCCTCTTTAATCTTTTTATCAATGATGTCATACATTCACTTAAGCATAGTCAGATTTTGATGTTTGCTGATGATATCAAAATTTTCAAGATTGTTCGTTCCAGACAGGACGCTTTACTTTTACAGGAAGACTTAAATCGTTTTGCTCGGTGGTGTGGTGACAATCTTCTGACTCTGAATGTTGATAAGTGTTTCTGCATTACATTCACTAGAGCTCAGTTTCCCATTGACTTTGTGTACTCCATGGGCTCTGGTGCTTTACAGAGGAAGGAAATGATTAAAGACTTGGGCATTGTATTGGATAGGGAATTATCTTTTAGGGATCACATGGAGTACATAGTATCTAAGGCATATAAAATGTTAGGATTTATTCATAGATCAACTCTGGATTTTTCATGCAATAGCTTTAGAAGGCTGTATTGTGCTCTGGTTCGCTCTTTGTTGGAATGCTCTTCTGTAGTCTGGAGCCCGAATTACAATATTTATATCAATCAGATTGAGGCCGTACAAAATAGATTCTTAAGAATTTGTGCTTACAGAATGGGCTTGCAGAGAAATGATCTTAACCTTTCTTATTTGAGGAATCGGCTGCACTTGCAGTCACTGAGAGGTAGAAGGATTGTCAGTGATGTTTGTTTTTTGCACAAATTATTAGTGAATAAAATTGATAGTCCTTCTTTGCTTGAGTTAGTCTCTCTAAGGATTCCGAACTGCACGAGAGCGAGGGAGGTTTTTGTGGTTCCCTTCCATCGAACCAATTATGGCTTTTTCAGTCCGATGTCGAGAGTGGCGAGAACTGCAAATGAGTATTCGGAGCTCTTGGACATGTTTAATGATTCTGACCGTGTAATTAGAGGAATTTTGAGAGGTGTTATTGATTGAATTGTCATTCATATGGTGTACAGGTTATGTTTTGTTTTTTTTTTATGTTCTCATATTGTGATTATTTAAGACTAATGTAGTTTTAGATGTTCTTATTATTATTGTAAATGGTTAATCCGTTGAATAAATAAATAAATAAAAAAAATAAAAATAAAAAAAATAAAAAAAAATACCACTTAACTTTGTACGCAGATGACACCACTGCTGCAATCTCAGGGAAAAGTTTTGAAGAGCTTGGTGCTGCAGCTAATGTGTGCGTGTCTCATGTGTCAGCCTGGTGTTTGCGAAATGGTCTGGTTCTTAACACGCGGAAGACTGAAATGATTCTTTTTTCTCCGGTGGGTGTGCTTCTGAATCTGAGTCTATATGTGAGATCTGATAACAGTTCAATGAGACAGGGCACGTCTGTAAAGTTTTTGGGGCTCCATCTGGATTCCAACTTATCATGGGATGTCCATGTTGACCATGTGGTGGCCTCTCTTGCATCTGGGAATTACGTGTTGCTGCATTTGAGGGATTCCTTGAGTACTCAGGCGTCGTTGACATGCTACTATGGTAGTGTCAACTGTCTCCTGGCATATGGTTTGATGTGTTGGGGCGGCTGTGTGCATCTGGGGAGGGTTCTCTTGATGCAGAAGAGAACTGTCTGCACCACGTTTGGCCTGCCGTCTTGCCCATCTTGTAGACCATTATTTGTATGGTATAGCATTTTAACAGTGACGTGCCTGTATATGCTTGAGGCGCTTTGTTATGTCAGAAAAAATATTGCAATTTTTACTACCTGCGGTAATATTACAGCATATGAAACAAGACAGGGTAAAAATTTGTATGTTCCCCCTTATAGGATCGAACAGATTAATCGGGCACCTCGCAACACTGCAATACCCTTATATAATCATTGACCTGACAGCGTCAAAAATTTGAGCAGCCTCAGGCAATTTAAGCTTGCCTTAAAATCGTTTTTTAGATAGCATTCTTTTTATTCTGTGAGCGAATATTTTAATTTTAAATTTCAGGGTTGATAAGCTGTTTTTTTTGGGTTTTGACTATTTCCGATATCTTGTAGAAATCTATGGAGCAGTTCTAATAAATAAATAAACAAATAAATGTAAGAAAATATTAAAGAAGTAAAAGAGGCATGTTTGATATGTTATTAGATGCAATAACTTTATGACAACATTTACAGGACACATACCTGGCAAAATGATATTGTTGGTTCACGAACATAATCTGTCATTATTTATAGTAACTTTTTTTATTGACATAACTAAAATCATAACGCATTTAAATTTGAGAGCTTCTGAGGTTCGGTTACTTTAAGAGAGATTATGAGTTTTCAATTTTAACTGTAGGAAATTTGAAATAGACTGCATTATTATTAAATATATATATATATATATATATATATATATATATATATATATATATATATATATATATATATATATATGTAGAGACTACTTATCTGGTTTTACAATTGTTCGTTTTCTTCTCTGTAACTGGTTTCACTGCTTTATGTGATCATCAGACAGGAGAAGAAAACAAACGATTGTGAAGCCAGAAATGTAGTCTCTGCATCTATATTTAGTATGGAACGGTTTCGTCAAGCAACGACCACAACAATTAATCCATTACTACTGTTAGAGAAGTGAAATAAAAATCTTTAAAACCTATAAATTCAACACACTGTGCTTTGAAAACAACTCAGTTGTCAGTATATAAGAAAGGATCATTATTTTATTGAGTTCTCTAACCTTATAGTTTTATGGCTTAAACCTAGATCACTGTGTATATACTCACATAAAATAGATACAGGACTTTTGTTTATTTTAGTTGATTCCAAAACAGTAACAACAGTTACCTTTGCTTTCAACCCACCAAAAATTAAAGCAGCTTTATTTTACTCACTTGAGGATATGCCGTTAAACTGTCATTAAAATTATAAGCAAAAAAAGATTTAATATAAATATAATAGTGTCATAGTAGCACTAGCTGATTACATGGTGTTGCATTTGTGTGTGTGTGTGTGTTCAAATGGCAACGGAATGATTCTCTACTAGCCACAGACTAGTATAAATGATACAATACCTGATGTTGCACATATATTGAAAACTACTTTTCAAAATTTACACATCAAGTTTATTTAGATTTACACAAAACCTTTCTGAAGTTGGGTATAAGAACGGCCATTCTCCAGAAAACTTCACGAAAGCCTTGTATTCCAGTAGGAATCAGAGCTGCCTGAAGTGGGGTAAGAACTCGAGGAAAATCGATGCTTGGAGGTAGAGTGAAGAGCAGAGGAAAAATGCAATCAAGATATTATAGTAATGATTGTATATCTTTATGACTTGAAGCTGCTTATGAGAGTGACGTCGCTGGATGATTGCGTTAGACTGCAAGAAGATCTAGACTTGCTCTATGAGTGGTGCTTACAGAATGGATTGGAACTAAATGTGAGTAACTGTAAGGTCAAGACTTTCACACGTAAAGCTTTCCCTGTTCAGTTTGAGTATACTGTGGGTCGGTTGGTGGTCGATCGTGTGGGGACTGTGAAGGACTTGGGGGTCCACTTTGATAAGAAACTGTTGTTTGACATTCACATCAATACCATACTAAAGGAGTGTAACAGGTTTTTGGGATTTATAGTGCGGAACTGTGGGTCGTTTACACTTTTTGGGGCTCTCAAAGCTTTGTATTGTGCTTTTGTTCTTTCAAAGTTACGATATGCATCTCTTGTCTGGGGCCCATATTATGGTGTGCATATAAGCTCACTCGAATCTGTCCAGAGAAGGTTCCTAAAATATCTGTGGTTTAAGGAAACTGGGCGTTATCCGGAGAGCGGGTTCGATCATTCTGTTTTGCTTGGGCACTTTGAATTTGTCAGTATGTGTAAGCTAATAAGAGTTGACTCAATCAAGTTTTTATATAAACTGATACACAATGTCATTGATTGTCCAGAATTATTGGCACAGATAAACTTCCATGTTTCCAGGGTGAGTGGGCATAATATGTCATTTTATAATAATCAGGCTAGGACTGTTGTTATGTTAAGATCTCCAATATATATAAGGTGTGAAACTTTCCTTATCATTTGTTCACGTAGTGATATATTTAGCGACAGTTTGTGTACATTATTGCATAAAGCTATTGAAATGTTGTAGTTTTAGGTTTGTTTTTGGATTACTATTTTGTTATTGTTAATTTATGGTAATCTCACTCGCTAATTAGTTTGTAAGTGTCCTGTAATTGGTTCTGTACTTGGTCTGTTGGACACAATAAATTATTATTATTATTTATTCATGAGCCTGAAGCTACAAGTATTTTGAAAAAGAACTCTTGATGATCTAAAGCCTATGATGAAATGAATGCCACAACAAGACTACGAAGCATGTTTTAAAACCGTGTTTAATTCCTTGAATGCTAAGTTTTATCAATATATTTTCTTTGTTTTCCATTTAAATATGTCTAAATTATAGATTTTTTTGACAGTATTCTATACTATATCATGTTGCCTTTCAAAAGCTATTTTTTAACACGTAAAAAAAATTTGTAAGGCCTTTTTTTACTTACAACCTTGGTACCTCCATGTGAGGGCGTATTGTTCAACCGACAGCTCCTAAATGTAGGCAACCCCTGCATACACAAATTCATTTAGGCGTATGTACAATAATATACTGGCTGACTATATTTTATCCCATGAGTGTTTAACTTTATGCAATAGGCAATTTGCTTAACACCTTTGCGTGTTGATATAGTATATTAAGTTAAAAGAACCCTTGTTTTGTATTTATAAGTTCATTTTAAAGCAAACTAAATCGCCAAAATAACAGATTTTTTTTCTGATATTTGAAAAACAGAATAATAAAAGGCACCTAATAAGAGTCGAACTGATCCTTCGGTTCGAAAATATGTTCGCACTAGCGATGTTGAAGTTGTTCGAAGTTCGAAATATGTAATTCTCCAAAATAGTTCGAAGTTCGTTGCTCAAAAATACTTCGAAAATTTAACTTTACAGGCATTGAATGCTACCAAAGATAGCGAAGTTGCGGCCCCGTTAACTCGGTAGCAGCGCTTTAAACTCGTTATCGGTCTCATTGAGTGGATAGCATAATTTTAGGAGATTTCACTCATGCATATTTTTGACAGGTGGTGGGCACATTGAGACACGACGGAGCCATTTAGCAATAACAGAATTATTTTTCTTATATATCCTAGCCTCCCAACACCTTTTTCAGTAACAACATTATGATGGCGTTGTTCAAAAGCGATTGGTAACGTAAATTTTCAGAATTTATGAGGATAATTGTAGATTGACTTTGGAAAACACTGGTTTCAACATGATTTATTTCACCATGAGCCAAAACTATCAGCACCAGAAGGCATTTTCACCCAATCAACCTGCAAATTTGCCGAACTCTTCGTTTTTGTTAAAAGAATGGGAATCTTTCACATATCAAATATTGTATGGTAAAATATTCCTAAATTTTGTGTTTAAGGAAATGATATATGAACACTGAAGAATTTTGGGTAGTTCGATTTTCGATTTTAAATTTCTAAGACGTTCGAAGTTCGACTGTGAACCTTAGACATACTATTTCAGAGGTTCGAAGTTCGAGGCAACATATTTGCTTGGGTTCGATCATAGTTCGGTTCGAACAAAACATGGGTTCGCACACCTCTAAAATATATATATATATATATATATATATATATATATATATATATATATATATATATATATATATATATATATATATAAATGTTTGCAGCAAATAAGCATTAAAAATAATATAAAAGACAGCTTTTTTCTCGTTTATTTTGTTCATTACTTAAAGAAATAAATAAGAAAAGACTTCGACAGGATAAGTCCCAATGCAGCTCCATAAGCTGTCTTGTTTTGGTTTTCGACTTGATCATGCATTTATTTGAGCTTATTTTCAAAATGTAACAAGTCCATTTGTTTAAAATTTTTTGATATATATGACGTTGCATTCCTCGAATACCCATTTATGCATCACAATTTCTCCCACTTGCAAAACGAAACTAGCCCCTTTGAAATACGTGATATGTTTTAGCTTACTTTATCAAAACGCAACAAGTCCATCTAGTTGTACTTTTCAAAGAGCAACAAGTCACGTTTATTTATCAAAACGTATTAAGTCCGTGATACGACTGAAGGTTTTCAATGTTTCTTACTGCTATTTCTGTTAGTGTGCTGTTGGCTTGTGGTGATAATGTGCTTGAATAGCGTTTAACGCAATTTTGAATAAGTAGTTTTATTGGTTATCATAATGGACTCTTTTGAAGGTGTAGGTGCAGCAGAACATAATAGAGGAAGTCGCAAAAAGTCAAGGCTTTCTAGTAATCTAAAGAAAGATTCAAACAAAAATGTGGCATGTCGTATTTTAGATTATGTCCTGGCATTGAAGTTTAAATATGTATTTGTAGCTATGCAGCGGCAGACTCAAATTTGATGAACTGTGTAATCCTGTCATTATAATAAAAAAAGAAAACATCAGTTCTGTGAGATTAATAATGAGACATTACCTTCTGCCAAGAAGTACTTGTATAAGGATACCTCAAAAAATAATCAGAATATACAGCCACGTTCTTCATTGAAAGTAGCCAAACCAGTAAGAGACCATAATATACATGCTAAAACATATGAATCTCACATAAAAAAAGAATTTTTATAAGACAAGTTCAAAACCAGAACAAAAGAGGTTGTGAAGGAAACCATTAACTCTCAAGTACAATTATACTGATGTGAAGATCCATCAAAAAAACCAAAAACCCTTATTAGAGGACTAACTTTAGCAAACGCATCACTCACATTACAAAAAAAAAAAAAAACTTCGCCAGATAAAGGTAAATTTGTCAACATCCTGCTAAAAGCATCATTTGCAGAGAACTGGTACTTAAATGAAAATCTGAAGGAGTATTTTAAAGACTTGATGGGTGACCTTCAGATGCCTGAAGAACTGAAATGACTGATGAGGAACAAGCCGAAAGTTGTGATTATGTTCATGAAGAACCAGAGCTTAAAACCTACAGGAATGTTGTTGAATAATTGTTTGAAAATGTTCAAAAATTTTCCGAAAATAAACTTCAAATATTTCCGAGAAAACTGGTTTCCTAGCCAACAAGCCTTAGGTTAATAGCAAATTGAGTTATTGAAATTTAAAGGATTTAATGAAAATTTGCGACCAAAACGCACTTACTCCTCGATTTTTTTCTTACAAACCCATCAGATTCCAATAAAAAATGCAATAATACAAGAATACAAGGGTGTTCAAAAAAAATATTTTAGGGATCACCAACGACTTATGGGCCACTGTGATTATCAAAATATTTTTAAAAGATGCAGCTTAAGATACCTTATAATCAACGAATACAATTTTATCTTGTATAATAACAATTATATTGAGCTTTACCGTAGAAATGCGTCACCCTGTATATATGTAAACAGATAAAAACTGAAAGTAAACCCGGAGATGGATTCTAGGGTCCTACTTTGCGCTCATTTACAGAAATCTTTTTAAAATTCAAAAGTCCTGGTCTCGTCATCAATGAATTTTTTCTACAAAAATTAGCTAAAAATTATCGACCGTTAGACCATAAACTTAACTAAACCTACAGCCAAAGCATCAGAGAAAGGGTCTATTGGAAATGAATTTTCTGTAAATATTTTAGTAAAATGAAGGAAAATGACGGTTGAAGCTGAAACTTAAGGATTTGCAGAACACTCTTCTTGCGACATTTTCTTTACATAATCGGTATTTGTTTCAGGTTCTTTGCCTAAATGTTGCCAATTATGACGTTTCAAATCGTGACTTTAGACGTTTTAAGGAAAACCCCTTTTTTTTTTCTTTCAATGCCTAAAACTTTATTGTCTTTTAACTTACACACATAAATTTTCATTCGTGGGTCACTATTCATAATGCAAACATGTGTACCAAATTTGGTTGCCCTTACTTTATTTCGGGAGTTATAATTTTTTTCCAAAATAAAACACATTTTCTTGGAAAAAACTGGACTGATTGTCCTGGCTAACGAACTTATCAACGCCACTTGCAAAAGGAAGGTACTCACCAAATTTGATCAAAATCTGTCCCTTATTTTAAGTTATCGCTGTGATACAATATATATATATATATATATATATATATATATATATATATATATATATATATATATATATATATATATATATATATATATATATATATATATATATATATATATATATATATATATATATATATATATATATATATATATATATATATATATATATATATAAATTGAAATCTAGGGGTCCTAGTTTGCGCTCATTTGAAGAAATTTTTTCAAAATTAAAGTCGGGATCTCAGTAGTGACTTTTTTTTTTTAACAAAATTCACAAAAAATCATAAAATTTGTGATGTGGCTGTATCTCAAAATTTAGAAAATGGATTTGTTGCACTTAGAAAATAAGCTCCTCATTTGATTTATTTTCTCTTTTCAAAACAAAAAGGAATTATGTGTGTCTGTGTTTTTGTTTCTTTACCGTCTGCCTATTTCCGCAACTATGGCCAATCACCGACGCCAGGGAGCAGTTTCACCTCACTAGCCTGGAAATTTTGCCGAACCCCTGCCTTTCTGTAAGGAGGGTAGGGAACTTTAACGTGCCCAACATCGCATGGACATGGGACCGACGGATTTACGCCCCCTCCGAAGGGCGGAACGTGCAGACATTCAACTTGCTCAAATACAATGCCAGAACCTCGGTTGATCTTATTGTTACAGTTTGTACTGAAATGATGAAAGAAGTAACCTGGGATCGAACCCAGTACCTTTCAGTTCAGAGGCACACGTTCTTACCTCTGAACCACCGAGGTTCTAAAAGGAAGTATGTCGCTTGAATAATCTGAATTCAAATTTGGCATATCTTTGCTACACTATTTGTTTCTATTGTTTGAACACAAGTCTGGGCTGTTTCAATTTCTCTCTGTGAAACGCATCTACCACATCAAACAAGACTGAACTGTAACTTAATCTTGAACCGGCCTGACTTAATCTTGCACTACTATTTCTAGCATATACCACATTTGACAAAATGAATAAAGCTGCTTCAAATTTTTGTAAAATACTTTGGAATCGACTCAAAATCCTGTAGTCAACATATGAATATACAATTTCCTCATAAAACTTTTGTATAAATGAAAATAAAACTATAAAAAATCAACATCCTGATCTTCGGGATATCAAAACAACAACAAAAAAAAAACAAAATTAAAAAACAACAATTTTTATTACTTATGTACCTCAGTAATAGGTATGTTTCAGCTGTAACATTATCAAGTTTTATGGAAAAACACTAAACAACAAAAAGTACCTATAGGAAATGTACAAATAAAAATAATCAGCCAAGAAAGGCGACAACCCAATAAAAATAAATACGTAAGCATTTTAAAAAATAAAAAGAAATAGGCAGTCAATAAAAAATACAGTATAATGTACAATTTTAAACATAAAAAAACATAATTAAATCTAAATTTTTACATGCATAATTAAATGTAGGCAATTACAAAAAACAAAATCTTTATGAAAACTTGCTAAAAATATAAAATATCCAAACAGAATACTCCTAATAATCTTTAACAACAAAGTTTCTTTTCTGTACATAACTCAGCCAAAAATATTCTACAAAATATACAAAATAAAATTTTAAAATAAATTAGTACCTAATATAATTCAAAAATCTTAAACGACATCCATGGTGCTTATCTTTTATTATCTAAGAGTTCAATACGTGAATAATAAATTTCAATGAATTGGTTAAAAACTCATTATCATCAATAATATATAAAAACAGAAATAAACTGTACAATAATAATAATAATAATAGTAACATTAATATATTTCTAATTTCATAATTTTATAATTTTATATTTTTTGGGCCTCATTAAAAAAAGCATGAAAAATTAATCAATTCATTCAAATTATAAGCTTAGTCCTATTATTTTATAATGACACGAAACTCTCAAATAAAAATAGAAAGTCCCAGTTATCAGTTACGACTACCAGAGTTCCACATTAACACAGTCAAATATCATTCTTTTTATTACTAGAATATTTATAAAGTTGGTTCAAAACTTATCTGCTTTATCCGAGCTTCAAATGGTTCCTCTATCTTCGGTTAATATGTGGAAAAAACACCAACAGAAGGCATTGCTGTGCAATATACAATTTCCTGAGATGAAACAGTTCATAGTAAGTATTCATTGACTTGATGGGTGGAAAAAAGACACCAATATGAACAGATTGATAATGCATTATTCATCTGGTTTTAGCAACAAATGGCAAACTACTTTCATGCTCTATTCTGCAGCAGAAGGCATTGCTGTTCAGCAAACAATTTCCTGAGATGATTCAGTTCACAGTAAGTATTAATTAGCTTGATGGGTGGAAAAAAGACACCAATATGAAGATTGATAATGCGTTGTTCATGTGGTTTATGCAACAAAGAGCAAACTACTTTCATGCCCTATTCTGCAGCAGAAGGCATTGCTGTTCAGCAACCAATTTCCTGAGATGAATCAGTTCACAGTAAGTATTGATTGGCTTGATGGGTGGAAAAAAGACACCAATATGATAGGATTGATAATGCGTTGTTCATGTGGTTTATGCAACAAAGAGCAAACTACTTTCATGCCCTGTTAGGCAGCAGAAGGCATTACTGTTCAGCAAACAATTTCCTGAGGTGAATCAGTTCACAGTAAGTATTGATTGGCTTGATGGGTGGAAAAAAGACACCAATATGATAGGATTGATAATGTGTTGTTCATGTGGTTTATGCAACAAAAAACAATCTACTATCTTGCCCTATTCTGCAGCAGAAGGCATTACTGTTTAGCAAACAATTTCCTGAGATGAATCAGTTCACAGTGAGTATTGCTTATCTTGATAGGTGGAAAAAAACACTGTGTAAGGCAATGTTTTTACCACCAAGCGTAACTAGTGAGTTAAAGCCAATGGACCAACATATTGATAATATAAAGAAAAACTATAGGCCACTGTTTCTCGAAAGTCTTTTAATGAGGATCTAGTGTTGTGCTAAAAGTTACACTAAAAAATGCCTTGTATTGGATTACTCAGGCTTTGAATAATGTGTGGGAGACAGCAATACACAAATCCTGATTTGGAATTTTGGGTCCTGGTCTGGATAAGTGATTATGATGAATATAACAAGATACCTTTCAGTGAACTGCAAGCGAAACAAATAGGGGAAATCAGTGATAAAACAGAGGATATGTTTCAACATCTCTGACAACTAAATGGTTCAAAAAATATCACAGAACATGATATTTTTGCATCTGATGATGAAAAAAAAGCGTTTATCATCAAATAACTAACTGACCCTATCTTATAGATGCAGGAGTTGTAGGAAGGAACAGAGGATGAAACCGCTTGTATGTCACATCAGGGTGGTTTTGCTTCTTAGAAAAGGCACTTATATATTATATTAAACAAACAAAAGCCACAGCAATCGCCATATTACTTTTAAAATGCCAGGAGAGATATTGCAGTTCAAAAAAGACAGACCAGTATAAACCAATCACGGATTGAAGGTTATTTAAAAGCATTGTAATATGTTACAAATGAATTTGTGTTTAGTAGGATCTAAAAGTATATCACAGGCATTTCTATGCATTACTCTTTTGGTGAAAGAGAACTATAAACCATTAATATTCATATGATCGCATAATCTGAGTTTATGTTTCTCAATGGTAATGTTAACTCGCATAACTGGGACTGTACCGCACTTTAAAATTTTTCGACACCATGTAACATGTAACAGAACCTCTAAACTTTAATTGACAAATTGCAGTCCGTGATTTTTGTGCATAAATTGCATTATTTTAGAGGCAACATTTTATCACATAAAACCGGCTTGTTCATAACGAATCAGGGTCAGCTTTAGGGTGGGACGCAGCGCTAGCGCCTTGACTCGGAAATCAATCAGTTAAGAAAGAATAACATAAAAATGTCGGTTTTTAAATTCAATGAAAATTCCATTTTCATCATCATATTTTTTTACAACCAAAACAAAATTACTTTTATGTAACTTCCTCTTTGTTTGAAATAATTTTATAATGTAATTAGACCATATGCAAACTAATGTATTTAAATTATAAATTTATCAAGTAGCTTATGCTTGTCTTCATTATTTTTTTATCAGACACCGATTATATGAATTCGATGTTCAATTTTCTAATTATATATATATATATATATATATATATATATATATATATATATATATATATATATATATATATATATATATATATATATATATATATATATATATATATATATATATATATATATATATATATATATATATATATATATATATATATTGTAATTCAATAATACATGGAACGTTTTAAATATAAACCTAATTTTAAGAAATACGATAACTTGTATTAACGTATTACAATTTCACAACCCTGATTCGATAGGTGCCCTTTTCCTAGCACTGATTTTGCTAGGAAGTCACGGGCAAAATGCTAAATAATAATAAGAAATAAGGAAGATCATGCCAGGGGCAAGCGGATGGCAAAATCCGGCCCTGTATCGAATGATACACCGAATTTTAAACAATTTAGTAGTTTAGAGGTTACGTTAGAATAAACTATTATCAGTAACATGCTAAAATATTATGTTTATTAAATTTTTTTTTTTTTGAAAATAAAAAAGTTAAAAATATAAAATTATATAAATGTATACAACAATATTCACTGGAATATTTAATAGGCAATCAAGATTTTAGAAATCTTTAAGCGAATGCATTTAAAATGTATAATTATGTTTTCGCCAGTACTGACTGACTAAGGCAATAGAAAGTATCAACTTTGTCAGCTGTTATGTTTCACATCACTATAAAATTCTCGTACTCTTACTCCCACTTATTTAACTATCAAATATAGAAACACCTTAATCATTTAATTTTATTTACAGAGATACTTCCAGTTTATCAGTAAAGGACTGTTTATAATAACAAAAATTTAAAAGAAGCAGATTAATGATGGGAATCATTGTTACGTTTCAATGCTCATGTGTAACTGTTACTTTTGGATCCGGTATCAGTTTCTTTGTACTCATGACTTAGGTTATAAAGAAGTCATCTACAGAGACAACCTTGTCTGATGATAACGGGAGCGGTAAGCAACGCACCATCAGCCGCTCTGGAGGTCCTCCTAAATATTCCGCATCTTCACATTTGGCTGGAGAGGGTGGCGAGGTGGACAACGTACAGATTAAAATAAACGGCCGACAGCATGCCGAAGGAAATCAGTCTGGGAGGGTCGGGACTCCTCGATGACATTGAGGGTCATGGTCTCAGACTTGATGCCTACAAAGATCAGTAGAGATCTGTCTTTCAAGACCGTCTTCCCGGAAAGGGAGGACTGAGGCCGAAATCAAACGACCCTACTGAGAGCCGATCCCTGCTGGTATACTGACAGCTCCCAAACCAATAGGGGGGTAGGAGCTGGCGCATATGGCGGCAACACCGATGCTAGATTATCAACTAGCCTCGGGAAGAACGCAACCATACACCAGGCAGAAGTGTATGCCATCGAGATGTGTGCAAGGGAAAGTATAGAAAACCAGTGCACACACAAATCAATAAAGATATATTCATATAGCCAAGCTGCAATAAAGGCTCTTGGTTCCTACCGTTGCAATTCAAAAACGGTATCGAGTTGTAAATCTGGCCTCAACGAACTGGGCAGCTGTAATGAGGTGTCGCTGGTCTGGATACCGGGTCACTCAAACCATGATGGCAATGTTGCGGCCGACACGCTTGCCAGGAGTGGGGCCCAGAGGGATTTCATCGGACCAGAACCAGTGCTGGAGATAACATCATGCACAGCAAAACGCACCTTAAAGACCTGGGCAGAAAGAATGACAAGACAGAATGGCAAAATCTGCCAGGATTAGCTCACTCTAAGGCCTTCATAAATGGCCTGTCTGAGTCAAGGGCTAAAAAACTTCTAGAGCTAAACAAACAACTAAGTACTTTAGTCGGCCTGTATACAGGACACTGCCACTTGCGTCACCACATGCACCGAATTAGAGTCAGGCAGGAAACTGAGTGTCGACTGTGTATGGAGAGTGACGAAACAGCAAAGCACGTACTGTGTTCCTGTCCGGCGGCAGACAGGACTAGACACCTGTTCTTTGGCAAGACAAAGCTTGCTCCGGAAGAATTGGATCAACTTTCGCCCACAAAGATTATCGACCTCTGCAGGAGGCTGGCTTTGTTTTGCGAAATATAGACTATTAGGCGTGAGCCACAATAGACCTTATGGTCGCAGTGGAGGGACCGGTATGGCCTACTCACAATCAAACCTAACCTAACCTAGGTTATCAAATGAGTGGGCTTGGCAATAAGTATATTCTGTGGACTCAAGTAGTACAAAAGATAGCGAATATCAACTATCTATATACTACGCATTTGAAAATACCAGCCGTGAGAACCGACTAAATAGCATAACACAGTCCATCTTTGAATTTGACTGTATATGAATGGTCAAAGAATTGTTCAACAGTGTAGCAGCATTTTTTAACAAGGAACGATTTGATAAATCTGTTTGATTAACCTTTAGCTCCAACATGGTTAATGTGGTTGCATCTTGTTTTATTAGATAAATATTACATATATGTAATAAAGTACTAGTGTGAAAGCTGGCTGTGTTGTTCAATTGTATAGACTGACTTTGATAGATCAAGGAATATTCCTGCCGTTTTATTTCCAATTTTTATTGCTTTTGTCTCCTCTAATAGTTAGTACAGTGCTTTTGCCATGGAGCGTTGTTTTAGATAAGCATTATGTCTACTTGATAAGATCTTTATTACTACTGCCTTGATACCTGCTGTACCATTGTTAACGTGGTTGCAGCTTGCTTTATTATATAGTTATTACATACATGTAATAAAGTACTAGTCTCAACTGTCTTTATGCATGTGAAAGCTGGCTGTGTTATTCAATTGTATAGACTGACTTTGATAGATAAAGGAACATTTCTGCAGCTTTATTTACACTATTTATTACTTTTATGTCACCTAATAGTACAGTGCTTGTTCTACGGAGCATTGTTTTAGATAAGCATTCTGTTTACTTGATATTATTCCTGCCTTGATAGCTACTGTAACATGGTTAATGTGGTGGCATCTTTCTTTATTAGATAGTTATTACATACATGTAATAAGTACTAGTCTCAACTGTCTTTATGCATGTGAAAGCTGGCCGTGTTGTTCAATTGTATCAACTGACTTTGATAGACCAAGGAACATTCCTGCAGTTTTATTTCCACTTTTTATTGCTTTTATCTCTAATAGTTAGTACAGTGCTTTTGCCATGGAGCGTTGTTTTAGATAAGCATTATGTCTACTTGATAAGACCTTTATTACTCCTGCCTTGATACCTGCTGTACCATTGTTCACGTGGTTGCAGCTTGCTTTATTAGATAGTTATTGCATACATGTAATAAAGTACTAGTCTCAACTGTTTTTATGCATGTGAAAGCTGGCTGTGTTGTTCAATTGTATCAATTGACTTTGATAGATCAAGGAACATTCCTGCAGTTTTATTTCCACTATTTATTGCGTTTATCTCCTCTAATAGTTAGTACAGTGCTTATGCCATGGAGCGTTGTTTTAGATAAGCATTATGTCTACTTGATAAGACCTTTATTACTCCTGCCTTGATACCTGCTGTACCATTGTTAACGTGGTTGTACCTTGCTTTATTAGACAGTTATTACATACATGTAATAAAGTACTAGTCTCAACTGATTTTATGCATGTGAAAGCTAGCTGTGTTGTTCAATTGTATCAATTGACTTTGATAGATCAAGGAACATTCCTGCAGTTTTATTTCCACTATTTATTGCTTTTATCTCCTCTAATAGTTAGTACAGTGCTTTTGCCATGGAGCATTTTAGATAAGCATTATGTCTACTTGATAAGACCTTTATTACTCCTGCCTTGATACCTGCTGTACCATTGTTAACGTGGTTGCAGCTTGCTTTATTAGATAGTTATTACATACATGTAATAAAGTACTAGTCTCAACTGTTTTAATGCATGTGAAAGCTGGCTGTGTTGTTCAATTGTATAGACTGACTTTGATAGATCAAGGAATATTCCTGCAGCTTTATTTCCACTATTTATTGCTTTCATGTCACCTAATAGTTAGGACAGTGCTTTTTCTATGGAGCATTGTTTTCAATAAGCATTCTGTTTACTTGATATTATTCCTGTCTTGGCAGTTGCTGTAACATAGTTAATGTGGTGGCATCTTGCTTTATTAGATAGTTATTACATACATGTAATAAAGTACTAGTCTCAACTGTTTTTATGCATGTGAAAGCTGGCTGTGTTGTTCAATTGTATCAACTGACTTTGATAGATAAAGGAACATTCCTGCAGCTTTATTTCCACTTTTTATTGCTTTTATCTCATCTAATAGTTAGTGATTTTCTATGGATTATTGTTTTAGATAAGCATTCTGTACTTAATATTATTCCTGCCTTGATAGCTGCTGTAACATGGTTAATGTGGTGGCATATTTCTTTATTAGATAGTTATTACATACATGTAATAAAGTACTAGTCTCAACTGATTTTATGCATGTGAAAGCTGGCTGTGTGGTTCAAGTGTTACAACTGACTTTGATAGATCAAGGAACATTCCTGTCGCTTTATTTACACCATTTATTGCTTTTGTCATCTCTTTTAAGTTGATAGTGCCACTAAATGCGAATGGAAAAGAGTTCAATTATTATAGCTTCAAAGATGCCAACTACATCGATATCAATTCATATCTTAGACTGGTTGCATGGGATGAGGGGTTTTATGTGGTGCCTTGATAGCTGCTGTAACATGGTTAATGTGGTGGCATATTTCTTTATTAGATAGTTATTACATACGTGTAATAAAGTACTAGTCTCAACTGTATTTGTGCATGTGAAAGGTGGCTGTGTTGTTCAAGTGTTACAACTGACTTTGATAGATCACGGAATATTCCTGTCGCTTTATTTGCACCATTTATTGCTTTTGTCATCTCTTTTAAGTTGACAGTGCTACTAAATGCGAATGGGAAAGAGTTTAATTATTATAGCTTCAAAGATGCCAACTACATCGATATCAACTCATATCTTAGACTGGTTGCATGGGATGAGGTTTTATGTGGTGCCTTGATAGCTGCTATAACATGGTTAATGTAGTGGCATATTTCTTTATTAGATAGTTATTACATACGTGTAATGAAGTACTAGTCTCAACTGTCTTTGTGCATGTGAAAGCTGGCTGTGTTGTTCAATTGTATCAACTGACTTTGATGGACCAAGGAACATTCCTGCAGTTTTATTTCCACTATTTATTGCGTTTATCTCCTCTAATAGTTAGTACAGTGCTTATGCCATGGAGCGTTGTTTTAGATAAGCATTATGTCTACTTGATAAGACCTTTATTACTCCTGCCTTGATACCTGCTGTACCATTGTTAACGTGGTTGTACCTTGCTTTATTAGACAGTTATTACATACATGTAATAAAGTACTAGTCTCAACTGATTTTATGCATGTGAAAGCTAGCTGTGTTGTTCAATTGTATCAATTGACTTTGATAGATCAAGGAACATTCCTGCAGTTTTATTTCCACTATTTATTGCTTTTATCTCCTCTAATAGTTAGTACAGTGCTTTTGCCATGGAGCATTTTAGATAAGCATTATGTCTACTTGATAAGACCTTTATTACTCCTGCCTTGATACCTGCTGTACCATTGTTAACGTGGTTGCAGCTTGCTTTATTAGATAGTTATTACATACATGTAATAAAGTACTAGTCTCAACTGTTTTAATGCATGTGAAAGCTGGCTGTGTTGTTCAATTGTATAGACTGACTTTGATAGATCAAGGAATATTCCTGCAGCTTTATTTCCACTATTTATTGCTTTCATGTCACCTAATAGTTAGGACAGTGCTTTTTCTATGGAGCATTGTTTTCAATAAGCATTCTGTTTACTTGATATTATTCCTGTCTTGGCAGTTGCTGTAACATAGTTAATGTGGTGGCATCTTGCTTTATTAGATAGTTATTACATACATGTAATAAAGTACTAGTCTCAACTGTTTTTATGCATGTGAAAGCTGGCTGTGTTGTTCAATTGTATCAACTGACTTTGATAGATAAAGGAACATTCCTGCAGCTTTATTTCCACTTTTTATTGCTTTTATCTCATCTAATAGTTAGTGATTTTCTATGGATTATTGTTTTAGATAAGCATTCTGTACTTAATATTATTCCTGCCTTGATAGCTGCTGTAACATGGTTAATGTGGTGGCATATTTCTTTATTAGATAGTTATTACATACATGTAATAAAGTACTAGTCTCAACTGATTTTATGCATGTGAAAGCTGGCTGTGTGGTTCAAGTGTTACAACTGACTTTGATAGATCAAGGAACATTCCTGTCGCTTTATTTACACCATTTATTGCTTTTGTCATCTCTTTTAAGTTGATAGTGCCACTAAATGCGAATGGAAAAGAGTTCAATTATTATAGCTTCAAAGATGCCAACTACATCGATATCAATTCATATCTTAGACTGGTTGCATGGGATGAGGGGTTTTATGTGGTGCCTTGATAGCTGCTGTAACATGGTTAATGTGGTGGCATATTTCTTTATTAGATAGTTATTACATACGTGTAATAAAGTACTAGTCTCAACTGTATTTGTGCATGTGAAAGGTGGCTGTGTTGTTCAAGTGTTACAACTGACTTTGATAGATCACGGAATATTCCTGTCGCTTTATTTGCACCATTTATTGCTTTTGTCATCTCTTTTAAGTTGACAGTGCTACTAAATGCGAATGGGAAAGAGTTCAATTATTATAGCTTCAAAGATGCCAACTACATCGATATCAACTCATATCTTAGACTGGTTGCATGGGATGAGGTTTTATGTGGTGCCTTGATAGCTGCTATAACATGGTTAATGTAGTGGCATATTTCTTTATTAGATAGTTATTACATACGTGTAATGAAGTACTAGTCTCAACTGTCTTTGTGCATGTGAAAGCTGGCTGTGTTGTTCAAGTGTTACAACTGACTTTGATAGATCAAGGAATATTCCTGTCGCTTTATTTACACCATTTATTGCTTTTGTCATCTCTTTTAAGTTGACAGTGCTACTAAATGCGAATGGGAAAGAGTTCAATTATTATAGCTTCATATATGCCAACTACATCGATATCAACTCATATCTTAAACTGGTTGCATGGGATGATGTTTTATGTGGTGACTCTATTGATGAGGATGTGGCTCTTTTTTACAGTATATTCCACTTATGAATCGATTTGTTTGTACCAAATCGCAAATACAAGAAAGCAGTGTTCCCTGAATCCTTGTTATTCAAAAGAAGAGTGCCCATACAAAATACAAAGAAACTTACACAGTAAATGACTACGGTGAATTTGCCTAGGTCAAAGGTGAATGTAAAACTTACAGTGTTATAAGTCGAGATGAGTAAACACGTGATCTGGAGGACAATATGAGAAAAAACCTGAGTTCTGGAAATATTTCAACACTAAAAGAAAAATCTTCATATCCCTTCATGTATGGTGCACAGAGTATCAAAGCTATGCAAGGTACTGAAGGCAGGACCATTTTTGAGAATGCTAGTTGACAATATGGTGCCTAAATATAGGTTCGAGAAAAATTGCAATATAGAAATTCAAAGAGGTAAAGATGGATAAATGGACATCAGTGACAGCAATCTGGTACACCAACGGATCTAGGACCAAATCAGGAGTTGGATCCAAACTTTTCAGAATAAAGTCGACAGCCAAAATTTCAGTGACTACGAAACGTAACAATATTCCAAGCAAAGATAGCCACAAAACAGATGATTGAGCAACGAACGACAAACTAGGCGATTGCCATATATGTGGATTGTTAAGTGTATGTCACCAGAGGATGTCAAGCGTTTACTGCAACAGAGTACAAAGAGAGGCACGATGCAGTTGCAAAAATACTCCCATCAAAGACTGGCTCTGAAAATGAGACTTTTGCATCTTGGTAAAGTGCCCTACTATAGATACACTCTTGAGCCTGTTCTAGAAAACTCAGAATACAAGTTGTACTAGGATCGGGCAGTGCCAACGGACCAACGAGTTGCCCACAACAGGCGAGATATAATAATAGTGGATAAGTCCAGCAACCAAGTGACACTGACTGATGTGGCCATTCCGAATACTAATAATCTAAAGATAAAGTACAACGAGAAGATCATTAAGTACAGAGACATCGAGATGCAAGTAAAAAGACAATGGAGGGCAGACAGTGTCAGAGTGATCCCGACTGTCATGTGGTCAACTGGTGTGGTTACTAGAACATTAAGAGACTGAGCTTTGGAGAGCACCTTTATAAGGTTATGCAGAAAACAGTAATACTTACAACTGCCCACACGTGCAGAGATATCTGGGAAATGAGGATGTATCACATTGTCGTTCAGGACTCGATAACTTGGAAAGAGTTCCATCTGAGCTCCATCCCTTTGGTAGCTGAGATACCTGGGATGAATGAATGTTACCCTTTGAGGGAGTGTAAAATCCCTTTAGGCTAGTCATAATAATAATGTAACTTATTAGTTTGATATACCCCTCTAGGTGTAGAACATGTCTTATTTACAAAAGTATAAACCACTAAAATAAAGATGTATATACAAGCAAATAAAAAAAATGAAACTAAATTAAACATTGGTAAAGATATCCACATACTACCTAAACATAATGTAAAATACTTTCATTTACAGCAAGAAAAAACTAAAAATCAGAGTATAAAATCTATCATTGAAGAACTCCTCCAAGCTGTAGTAAGGCCGATTTGTCAAAAATACCTTAATTTTTTATTTAAATTGCTCCAGGGGCTTATTCCTAACTTTATCCGGGATATGGTTATAAATTTTGATCGAGCTATACTGCAATGGAAGGCATGTTGAGGTCCATAATAGGTTCGAACCTTTTTGTAGCCTAGTCACGCCAAACATGAAGAGAACGATCGATAAATAGGCCAAGGCCATAACACTGGGATGGTGTAAAAACTTCCCACGACCGACAGGTCAAAAAGTTTATAAAAAAACCTTTGCCTGAATTCAAATAAGAGCTAAAGGGAAGGAGGAGAAATGCCATTCGAATAATAGTAGGTCTAACAAGACACTACTGACTCAACAAACACCATGAGCCAAATTAGTGCAGATTCTGCCAAATTTTAGACGAATGTATTAATGTATTGTCCCATCGTAAAGCCCTAAGGAGGATGAGGTTCCAGTCACTTGCGGAGAGAAAACCTAAGGTTGGAAGCTACACAAAGGAATCCCTATCAAGACTGTGGAAGCTGATAGAAAGGTTGGATATGATGCTCTTGAGATTACATGGGAGCATCCGAATAAGCATCAAAGGCCAAGGTGAGAAATGCTGGTTAGCCAGCTCTCCCATTAATCTAATCTAATTTAATCTAATCTAATTTAATCTACTCTAATTTAATCTACTCTAATTTAATAGTCTAATATAAGTTAATCTAGTCTAATCTAATTTAATATAGTTGAACCTAATCTAAGTGTACTAATAATATGTTGTTTGGCATTTTATACATAAAAAGTATTTTTTAAAGCGTTCATTTCTGCAAGTATGGCCAATCACCAACGCCAGGGAGCAGTTTAACCTCACTATGCTGGAAATTTCGCCGAACCCCCGCCTTTTTTAATGAGGGTGAAATTCCTGAACGTGCCAACATCACACGGTATATGGGACTAATGACTGTATGCCACCTCCGAAGGGCTGAACATGCAGACAATCAAGTTGCTTAAACAATGCCACAATCTCGATTGATGTTAATGTTACAGTATGTATAGAAAAGGTGAAATGATTACCCAGTGGAATTCAAACCCAGGAGACTTGGGTTCTGAGGCACACGTTCTTACCACTGGACCTAGGCTGTCACTTTATATGTATTATATATGTAAGTACATAACTCTAGTACAAACATTGGCCACATGGCTGTAAATTATCTTTTGTATGCACTTGTGAAATTTTGTTGTTAGTGGTGTAAATTTTAATTTACAACTTGTGTAATGACATTTTTGATCATGCTTCAGTTATAGGCGGCATGCAGTGGAATGACGGATAACATTGTGTCTGTTACTTCTAAGTAATACATAGGGGTTTAGGGGTATGCGATCAACAGTGA
Source organism: Tillus elongatus (assembly GCA_964006375.1). Classification (NCBI taxonomy): domain Eukaryota; kingdom Metazoa; phylum Arthropoda; class Insecta; order Coleoptera; family Cleridae; genus Tillus; species Tillus elongatus. The sequence goes on along the minus strand of OZ023268.1, from coordinate 119,813,900 downwards.
CCAACCAGAATAAAATCAAGAGAATTCATATCATAGGGATATGAAATAATACATATATGACTTGTATTTCAACATAATTTTTTCACTCTGAAGTTAGGTTAGTTCCTAATATGGAATAAACATGTTCTATGTGATGATACTTGATCTTTATGCCGGATGATATGTGACACATTTTACTGCAATAAACTTGTGACCCGAATGCACAAATGCTGCTGCTAATGATTACTAAGTACCAAATACCAGATCCAAAAGTAACGATTACATACAAATGTTCAAAAGCAACTATGATTCCCAACTCTAGTCCCAACCAAGCCCATTCCATTAGTTAGATTTAGGGACGCTGTCACCTTTTGGATCTATTATTGTAATGCAACGAAGTTTGGTTCTGCTTCTTTAAGCCTTTCCAGCTACGTATATGACGCCCGACTTCACCAGCACCGTCCATGTGAGAGTAAAAGTGTTTGTTAGATGCATTTTAGTCACCATAAGAGAGGCATGCTAGTTTCGTTGTTTTAGAGTTCATCAATGTGACTAGTTATATTTGCCAAAACGCAACCAAAACAAATTGACCAAATATAGTCAGGTTTATAAGTACTTGAGAATAATCACAAGTAGTGATATGTCTCTGTACGTACTATGAACTAGATTGTCACCAGCTATAATAGACATCAAGTACTATCGACTGAGACTGTGTAGAACAAACCCGACGATGCAAATCAAAATGCATCTCTCAGAAACACCGTTACGTTCTCTTCGCTTGGCAAGGGGCTAGAAGTACTAAGGACCAGCGATTTAATAATCATTCGTTTGATCTACACAGCTTTTGCTGTTAGCTCTTGTGATTAATCTCAGTATAACAGCAAAACCTATACATGTCTCTTATGATGCCCAAAATGCATATCACTTATATTCTTGTCCTACAGTTCGTTAAAATTTTAATTTTTTTATAAAAATTCAATTGAACTGCCGATGTAACTGAAGTCATAAAAAAAAACAGTTATTTCTACTGTCTTACACTGGTCCAGTTAATTTTCACTCGCAATATAAAAATTTGAATAATCTTTATGCCCTTTTAAATATAAGATCAGACTATTTAAAAAATATATATTTTCAGTTGCTTCAATGACAAATAAAACAAAACAAAATAACTTTGTAAAATTTTCTGTGAAGTTTTACCGAATGGGGTTACAAACATTTTATTTGTGATATATTGTATATCTTATGTACATCAATAAAGATAGCGAAACTGAAACACCGTCTCAGAGTTCAATAAATGAACTTTTATCAAGTGTTTTAGCATACAGGAGAGCCTCATTCTTTCAAGTCTTATTTATCAGAGTTTCTGTATCATTCAAGACGATCAATGACCCTTCGCATTCAACAGTGCGTGAAAATTTATGAAATCGCTTTGGTGTTTTCATTTTTTACCCATTGCAACATTGTAATTTGTCGCTTGTAAACTATAGTCACTTGTCCACTCTAAGGTTACCTGTCAACTGTAAAGTCGCTTGTCAAGTGTAAAGTCACTTATCAACTGTAAGGTACTTCATGCAGACTTGGAGACTACTTCTCTGGCTTCACTGTTGGTTTTCATTGGTGAAGGACGTAGCCAGCGTGTAAGCTAACTGGAGCAAGTGGCCCTTACGATTTCTGGATGTTCTAGGATGTTCTTCAACGTTTCTGTGACTATAGTTTCGCTGCTTGACAGCATTCTCACACATATTAAAATTGAATTAGTACGAAATCATGACAACTACAAATAAAGATATGTTGCTATGTTGTGATATGTTTTGATCAAAAAATTTATCAAATTGAAAATAAAATGAAACACAGATGACAAATGAGGCTTTCAAATTGTCTATGTGATGTATGCCAATATTTAACATAAAAATAGAACTAGCCTATAATAACTATGATAACAGATACAACAATAAAATAACTAAACAATAACAGTATAAAAGCAGTCTCTATACAACGAAAATATCGACATACATCAACTCATTATACTCTTTCTAATTAAATAAGTCAAAGAAAATAAATTTAACTATTTTTTCAAAAAAGTTGTAATAAGATAATGAGTTGATGTATGTCGATATTTTCGTTGTATAGATTGCTTTTATTGACATACATCACGTAGACATTTTGAAAGCCTCATCTGTCATCTGTCTTTCATTTTTTATTTTCATTTTGATAAATTTTTTGATCAAAACATCATATCATAAAATGATATGATGATGATCTTTATTTGTAGTTGTCATGATTTCGTACTAATTCAATTTTAATATGTCTGGAAATGCTATCAAGCAGCGAAACTATAGTCACAGAAACGTTGAAGAACATCCTAGAACATCCAGAATTCGTAAGGGCCACTTGCTCCAGTTAGCTTACGTGCTGGCTACGTCCTTCACCAACGAAAACCAACAGTAACCCCAGAGAAGTAGTCTCCAAGCCTGTATGTAGTATGCACAAGTTTCACCAAGTAAGGGCAACAACAATCAATGAATGTAAGGTACTTGTCAACTGTCAAAGTATTAAAACAACCTAACATGTGTAACTTGTTAAAAATCGTTTGCATATTTTACATAATTTGATATCCGAAGGTTGTGTACTAATGATAAGCGTAGCATTTGTGTAGCTTAATTATTATGATGGATATAATATATGGAATAACGAAGATGATAGAAGCTGTCATTTAGGTATAGTATCGAGGTGAGTGGATCTCTGAAAACTGTCAGAAATTTGTTGAGTCAATGCCAAAACGGTAAAAGCAGTTATTGATGCCAAAGGGGGGCTTATTTCCTATTTATTAATATAATGGTAATTGTATAATTTAACAAAACTATTAATCTGTAAACCATTTTACTATAAAATTTGCCCACGATTCCATTAATTTTCACCATGCTGTATATTAATTTGTTGGGTGCTAATAGGTTTTAAGGTAACTGTTCTAATATTTACATATATGTAGTTATGTATACATATCTATTTAGAAAGTGCTAAGCAGTGTATAGCAACAGAATCAATATTACTACACATAGACCTAGGACTAAGGAAGACTTAAACTATAAGTGGTTTAACCAGAGAACTTAGTATTTCTCACATGAATAACCGCAAAGGCCTATTCGAACACAACAGTAATTTATTGATATGTAATACGTAGTATATTTAATAACGTAAACTTACTTATGTTATTGCTCAAATGTTACGGACACAATTCAAATGACGCTCGATTCTAACAGATTTACTATGTGATCCATATTACACAGGTTTCCTGTTAACCAAACTACCCATGATTCAGTTTAACTCAAAAGAACAAGACTCTGCTGTATTTACTTGTTGCCTGAACAAGATGATTCAGACACAGCTAAGCAAAGATCTGCTTTCTTTCATTTTAAATCGCTCAAATCATTTCAACAGTGGAATTTATTAGTTGATTTATAAAAATAAATTCAATTCCACTAAGTGAACTAAGACGTTTTACTCTTATAGAAAAAAGTGGAAGGTTAGCTGTAGTTTGGCTTCAAGTTGGAGGGTGCTACAAGCATAGACGAGGAACACAGTCTCTCCTCTTTTAAAGCTTGATGTCATACACAAAATTCCTGCGCAGAGTTAGAAAGCGCAGTCTTGCCTCGTCTAAATATTAACTGTCATGTGCTATGTACCTAAATGAAAGACAATTGATGAATAAATCAACAAACATTATTGTTCTGGTTTAAAATTTAATTAGTAGTAGTAGTAGTTGTCATATTTGAAAATAATCTCATTGCACCTGTGACAGCAGCCTACTATGACCTTTCAAACTGAAAGGTTTTCAATTTTGACAGCTGCTAATTTTCGTTGCGCACCTTAGCTATTTGATTTTTTCCCAGAACAGTTGCTTATTTTTGTCAATTAGTGTAAAAAGCATCGAAACACGTAACACTCCTCCTTGCATCAAGTTAAAAAATGTTTTATTTTAATTTGTCGACTACTGCTTGATTAAAATGTTGAAAAATATTTAATCTTTTTTATTTCCCTTTTAAAGCCAAACTAAAACAAATATGCCCAGTTGCATAATTACCAGTTAACCAAAAATTTGTTTATTTAAAATAAATGTTTTCAATCAAACTATAAAACGTGGCTGGATAAAAATTCTACGTTTAGATTTCGTATCTCCTGAAGAATGTTAAGCTGTGCTTTCAAAGTCAGTCATATAATTTGTATTTATTATTAGCTATACAAGTGGCAGCACAATAATAGCTAGTTTATTCCGATCAGAAAATGAAAATTAAGACAATTTAAAAAATTGAATAGATTCGTGCACGCTTTCTGAGTATTTATACAGGGTAGTTATACAGACCTTCCGGTCCGAATTCGAAGAGAAAATTTGGGTTTGGCCATAAGCGGCTATGTGGAAGCAAAGTAAATTACTTTCAAACACATGGTACTTCCGGTTATACCATGTACTATCGTTATTTTAAATAGAACACCCTATATATTATTGCGGTTTTAGATTCCGCATCGAATTCTAGAATAAATTTTATAAATGTATCAAAGATGTGACATTTTCAAGTTATTTCGATTTTTTCGAAAATTTTTAAAATGTCTACCATGTTTGATAAGACATATCTCCGCTATTAGACAAGATCAGAGATTCTACCTTAGTGAGTGTGCTAAAAAAGCTTAGTTCTAAGGATGCGGTGGATATCTTTAACAACTTATGCATAGTGTTCTATACTAAGCGTCCAACTTTAACAACTTCTTTCATTCGTAACTTGATAATTTTAAATACAACACCCTATATGTTTTACTTCATCTTATTGCTCATGTAAATCTCTTTGAAAATTGTTAAAACTTCCCTATACCTATTTCTTACCATTTCTGAGATATGTCGATTTTTCTGTTATATTTTGGTGCAGACATCAGATATCTGGTCATATGTAGTTGCCTTTGAATGAAAATGTCAAAAATAGAGTGAAATTCAACTGACAGTTCCTAGGCGATTTCATTGTTGCATGCTTGTTGTTAATTTTTTGTTATGAGAAGTGCTAAAATAATATGGATAACAATACTTTTTATTTTCGTTATTCTGCAGATGATGTTTTCAATTTGTTTTCAATATATGGTGAATGTAACAGAATAGTTGAGAGAACAGTTCGAACATTTAACACAAGATTCCCTCATTTGGCTTCAATGAATAGAACAATATTCAGCAGAATTATAAGCAAGTGGTCAAGTCATGGAATAATACTGACACGACGTGTTGTTAAACGTTACAAAATTGAAGACAATGAAATGAATGAAATTATAGTTCTTGCATGTTTTGAAGCATATCCACAAAGTTCGTTAAGAAGTGGGTCTCAAGATTTGGGTTTATCTATCTGGGCAATACACAAAATATTGAGAAAACACAATATGCATAATTTCTCACTTCAGCTCGTACAAGAACTCCACCCCAGTGACTACCAACAATGGATAAACTTCTGTGAAGACTTATTCATAAAGATTTTGATAAAGATTCAAGAAGATCCTTCATTTTTGAAAAAAATAATATGGACAGACGAGTCTAGGTTTGATAGAGAGGGTATTGTCAATTGCAAGAACAAGCATTATTGGCCTAGAGAGAACCCGCATTTAACGAGACATCGAAATTTCCAAAGCAAATTCGGTTTCAATGTTTTCTCCTTAATTTGTGACAATGTTGTGTGTTATTACATTTATAACGGAAACTTAAATGCTCAGAGGTATTTAGTGGAGATTCTTAGAAACATAGTAACAGATTTTATTGAAAATCTGCCAGCCAATACATTATTTAGTTGATGGTATCAACTAGACGGGACTCCCTATCAGGAACTAAATAGGATGTTTGAAGACCGATGGATGGGTCGCAACGGTCCCTGCAGATGGCCGCCAAGATCACCAGATCTAACACTGTGTGATTTTTATCTCTGGGGCAGGATAAAGAGTAATCTCTATGCTACTCCAGTGAGTACACGCGATGAACTTATTCAACGGATCATCGAGGCCTTTCAAGGACTAGATCCACGCGAAATAAGCAAAGCAACTTCACACGAAGTAAATTTGAGAATTTTGAAATGTCTCGATAGGAACAGGAGACACACTGAAAATTTCCTATAAGCTTCTACCTACCTATGATTTATTTTTACGTTTGCTATTTATTATTTTTGTTAAAAGTTTATAAAATTAATGTTCTTGTTCGTGTTGTTTGTTTTTTTACTAATGCCTATTTATTTTACAGCCACAGCAAAATTTGTTGAATTTAATGCATAGGACAAAGCCAGATTAAAAAAAAGTGAGGATTTCAGATAATTAAAGATTTTAGATAAGTGAGATAGGTTTAACATAATGTAACAGAAAAATCTATATATCTCAAAACGGTGACAACAAGCAGCTACAATGAAAGTCTGGTTCCAAGATATAAGAAGTGATGCATCCCTACCGAACCGAGCTATAAAAGCGATTCCATAGGCGGAGACATTTATTTTTATAGGGATATAATATTCTCTATTAATTTTTAAAAGATAATTCGTTCAACACTACTACTACTACTGTCTAATCGAAAGTCCAGTATATATTCGCATAGGGCACTTATAACTACTATCAATTAAAATAGAACGCTATACGGTACAACGGTTTTAATCTGAACATGCGAAAATACTAGACCTCCCGCTCCTTCATAGAGCAGTTCAAATTCTGAGAATGTCGACATCATTCACAACCGAACCTATAAGTTTCGTAGAAATACAATACACCCCCAGATATAGGTTTTATAAAATTAATAAAGCGGATAGATGCCGACTGTAGCTAGACTGCAGCCCCATTCAAGTGTTTAAAGAGTTTAGAGTGTTTCAATTGAAATGGACTAATTTTTATAAACAGAAGAGTGGATGATATCTGCGCCTATGGGATGGGAATTAAAATGGATTCTATACTTTCTCCTCTGTCAGCGAAGTTACGTACATGTTAAGGCCAGATTTCTTCGTCACCGCTTCATAGCCATTGTTCGTAATTTACCGTTGCAGCTCGGTATACACACTTTTACCTTGTTGAGAGTTAAATAGTCCATATCATTATTTCTACTATGCGCAAACTTCTTCTGCCGATATGTAGCGGCAAACTTATTGCAATTATACACGATATTTCAGAATTGTGAGAGAGTTTAGACACAAGTCACATCGTTTATTTTAGAACCCGACTATAGGAAGTGTCAGTTGAATTTCACACTGTTTTTGAGATTTTCAGTCATAGGCAACTACGTATGACCAGTAACTGATGTATGCACCAAAATATAACAGAAAAATCGACATATCTCAGAAATGGTAAGAAATAGGTATAGGGAATTGTTAAACATTTTCAAAGAGATTTAAGTGAGCAATAAGATGAAGTAAAAAAAATATAGGGTGTTCTATTTAAAATTATCAAGTTATGAATGAAAGAAGTTGTTAAAGTTGGAAGCTTAGTATAGAACGCTATGTATAAGTTGTTAAAGATATTATCCACTGCATCCTTAGAACTAAGCTTTTTTTAGCTCACTCACTAAGGTAGAATCTCCGATCTTGTCTAATAGCGGAGATATGTCTTATCAAACATGGTAGTGACATTTTAAAAAATTTCGAGAAAATCGAAATAACTTGAAAACGTCACATTTTTGACATATGGTGCCTTTATAAAATTTATTCTGAAATTCGATGCGGAATCTAAAACTGCAATAATATATGGGGTATTCCATTTAAAATAACGATAGTACATGGTACTTCTGGTATAACGGGAAGTACCATGTACTTCAAAGTAATTTACTTTGCTTCCGCATAGCTGCTTATGGCCAAACCCAATTTTTTTCTTTCGAATTCGGACTAGAAGGTCATAAACTTCTAATGAACGCGACTCGCCAAACACCCTGTAGAACTCGATATTACCAGTCATTGATGTAGTCAAGGAAGTTCCTTGTTTGTGGCTCCCTCCAACTCAGCTCTCCAATTTCGTAACTACAACTTTTAAACCTTTTTCATTTTTACTGTGAGTGTTAAACCTCTTGTCTTAGTTTCTCCATGGATTTGGCATTTGCAATATCCTAAGATAAAACATGTTGCAAACAAGCTAAGAAGCTACTGTGAAGCCAGAGAAATAGTCTCTACGTCTGTATTTAGTATATTTCACTAAGTCAAGACAACTACAACCAATAAGTCATTCAAAACATAAAATCTGTATTTTAAGTTTGGTTTTTTTTTTTTAATATTTGCTTGAACGTCCTAACAGTACCCGAACTACTGTAGATCAACTTTTAAAATCCAACCACTACAAAGCATAAAAAATCAATTAATAAAAAAAAAGGAACTACAAAGCTTCAAAAGAAAATAGTAAATAAGGTAAAATACTAAACCCACCTTCCGCTGACTTCAAGATTCAATAAGACAGACAATGCAGTAACAACTTCTGATTGTGTAATTATTCATGAAGTCCACGGCAGGAGAAAGCTAAGATGTAGCTTAATTTTGAATGTTTCTTCCTGAATTACTGAGTAAATCATTCTCTGAACAATCTCATAAAACTTGATAAGTTTTATATTTGCTGTATTTAAAAATTTCAAATGAGTCTATTATATTATGTCTCATACTTCTGGTTGTAAGGTGACCCCTTGACATAAGTGTCTTATTCCGTCTCATATTTTTGGTCGTAACGAGACTTTTTGACATCAGGTTCATCGAGGTCGCCACCCGTGCTCGAGGGACTACCACTTTGTTGCTCCTCGACATGTCTTTTTAAGTCTAACCCAATATTGCTGTAGCTGCTACCAGCACTAAAACAAAATGAACAGATTTAAAAATTATCACTAGAGAACTAGACATAGTAGTTGAACACTTAATTGAAATTCATTTATTCATGTAAATATACAAAAGTCTAACATGTCAAAAATTAAGTATAAAACATGTATGCGACACCACACACATCCAACTGTGTTTTGTCAAAATTGAAATGCATGATATTCCTCACTACTACAGAAAGCATTTTCTGTAAGGCTAGATGCATTCTCACCACAATTAGAACCGTAGACCGGTTTCGCTCTAATTAGAGCTCGTCAGTACGGCATGACGAGCTCTAATTAGAGCGAAACCGGTCTACGGTTCTAATTCTGGTGAGACTGCATCTAGCCTTACATGCTTTGTCCCTATATTAGAGTAGAAATGGGTCAGGGCTGACAATTTTCTAAATTGTTAGTTAGTTGTATACAGTATCTAATATTTAACACTTTGTGTTATTTGGAGCTGCCGAGACAACATACTACTTGGTTCCGCAACGAGGTGGCGGCACGTGCTTCGTGTCTTATATCGCACTTAGTATTGGAAGGCTCTACCATAGCCGTATTGCTTTATAGGTGTATTTTCGCTGCCATTAGTACCGGTCTACGTTTATGATTGTGATGAGAACCCAACTAACAAAAATGTTCTATAATTTTTAAATTATAGTGCAAATTTGTTGTGTTACTGTTATATTACTGTTGTTCGAAAGCAGTTTTGTTCTATTAAGGCTGCCAAGGTGAGTATTTAGCTTCTCGCAGCAAAATGTTTCTTTAAATTTATTGTTAAGCGTGTTCTTAGAGCAGAATTATAAAACATTTTAGAGATTTCGTTTTTCGTTGTTTTGTAAACGTCTATACAACAATCGTTATAGAATATATTAGCTTACAGAACAAAATTGTTCTGTAATAACAACGATCTTCCAAACATATCTGTCAACTTGCAAACATTTATAAAGCTTTTCTTTAAGTGATTATGTGAGCAATTATAAAACAGTTTTGTTAACATTTTCTACGATACAATATAGCTGCAAATAGCATAGTATACTTGAACGCAGGTGTTAAAAAACTATTTTATTGTTGGATGGAACGCGACTGTAATAGAACACTTAGAAAACAATTTTAGTACAAAATTATTCCTTTGCATAAGGTCTTTATAAAACATATTATAGCTTTTATAAGAAGCACAGTTATATACTTTTTATTTCGTGGCAAGTTGTGTATTCTGTAGCGTGTAATTTCTAAACATGTCCAACTTGCAATCAATCAATAAATGGAAAAAGGTAAAAAGAAGCGGTGCTGTTCGAAGGAAAGTCAATAAATATAAAAATACTTTAGAAAGTAGCAAATATGTTAATGAACATGTTAGTAGTGTTTTACATAGTAAGCAGCACAACAAACAACAATTTGAGTTTGAGGTTAAGTCACATATTGCTACTACATTTATGTTGCATAAATATCGCAGCTAACGCGAGTTTAGCACTATAATGATGTGTAAGTGTTGCCGAAAATGCTTTTATAGAACAATTAAATGGGGAGAAAAAATGTAGTAATAATGTAAAGCATACATAGAGACTTGGAAAATATCGGTGGCGCTAGTCAACTTTTACTTTAAAATTGACAATAAAAGTCAATGCCAAGCCCACTTTATTTTTGTTTAAATACGTCTCTGTTCATATTACAGGTTTTAATATATTGTCTGTTTTGTAGCAGTGTCTTAAGAGATAAAATAGTGAGAATTCCCAGCGACTCGTATGCCTGTCTGCAGTCATCCTATACCACAGACCCACGAGAACTCTGACAGCCTTACACTGTTAGCCGAAGACCCTCAGCATCCCTGCTGAATGTCCCCAAGCCAAGATTGTGTAGGCTAAAAATTGCCAGACAAATCACGAGTGTTTATCTGTTCAAATGCAAAATGAAACTAAAGGGCTTGAAGTTAAAGGTTCCGCACCATTCAATGAAGTTTTGTTCTTAATCGACCTTGATATATAAATACTTTCGAGGGAATCAAGCATAGTTTGATGTCTAACATTTTTGACAAGTTTCAAATTTTCTTTGTCGATGTGGTGATTATTATCCCATATATGTTGTGCCACACATGATTTGTCCACCGTACCATATCGTAAATGTGCGAGATGTTCACGAAATCTGGTGGCTATATTTCTCTTAGTTTGACCCACATGTTTAAGATTGCAACTTATCGTGATTTGTCTGGCAGAATAATAAATTATTTTCAATAACTCGGTCGGTCTATACAGATACTAAGCTCTATGTTTGGTTATCGACTTAAAGACCCCCCTTTCGTTTTCTTTGTATCTAAGAAGTCCATATAAATATTTGTTTTTACGTAGAATTAAAAATCAATATAAATACTTGTTTTTTTATGTAGAATTTTAGTTGAATTATTTATCTTTTGTTAAAGTTAACATTTTGAGCCAAACACTCGGTTTGTTTTAAAAAAAAAGATAAGCGACTGTTATTGATCTGTCCGCCAGATGTGCATGTCGGCTTTCTTTAGTTGCTCCAATATTCACATAGTGAAATTTCTAGATCAAAAAGAACGTGTAGCTTCCTTAAATATCTCGGTACCTTTCATTTTAAGCCCATTCTCTTTAGATTAGATAAAAGCTCATAAATTTGTCAATCAGAAGACCAAAGTAGTTCTTCGACCTCGCCCATTCAAGTATTGGGACAATAGACAAACGATGGTCACCGACTCCAACTTTTACTTCGGATTAGTTTGTTGCCAAGGTGTGATATAAATACACAGTAGCAGTTGATTTTAATTTAGAATGTTTCATCCTCTGATGACGCTAACTTGGTTAGTGAAACGATCGTCAGGTCTTTGAAATATGTGTTGTGGTGATTTGGGTTCTCCGAGTGTACTTATCAGTGCTCATCACAGGTTCCAGTTTTCACACACCCCATTCTCTAGTCAATATATATGTAGCATTTAAGGTTTTTATCATTTAATGTCAATGATACTGTTTACTTACCCATATGTAATCACACAAAAAGTACTGATATCTTGCAACAGTGTTTACGGCAGACATTGCATTTATAATAAGAACAACAACTCTATTCAATAATATATAAATTGTAGAATTTAAGGTTTGTATCTATTAATGTGAATGATACTGTTTACTTACCCATATGGTGAATAATTAGCAGTTTGAACAATAACCGGCTGTGGAGAAAATGCACCTGGTGACATCGATCTCTCTTCTACGATAGTAGGTGGCATTATATGGTATTTTTCTGAAACGATATAAAAAACAAACACTAATTACAATGTACTGTGGTTAAAATGTACCACCTAGTTGTCAAATATTTAGTATGCTATAAACAAGTATGTGTTAAAAACCAAGTTATAAACAAACTGCCTATCTGAGGTGAACACAGATTACATGTTACATATGACTGACATGGACAGTTGCAATTTAGCGAAAACACCTACATCGGTTGCATTAGGGTGTTTCTTTAGCCATACGCTCAATGGCAATTCAGGATTAAAATCTATTATACAGACGTCATGATCTGCAGCCTATGCTAATTAAGCTAATGCTAGTTTGTCTACATTATCAGAGGCGTAGTTCAATTTTTATCTGATTACTCAATGTCTAAATTTGTTTATAGCTCTCAAGCTCCAACCGCAACAAACCCTTCTGGACTCTTGCTAAATCTATTGGGAATAATTTCTGCAAGAGCACGTTCCCACCTCTTGTTTCAGGGGATGAAATTATTTCTACTGCCCTGGGCAAGGCTGAACTTTTGCCTCGTTGTGCGCCGGGGATTCTACTCTCAACCCACCTCTAAATGTTTAACCACCAACAGTCCCCAATGTCACCCATAAACTGACGGATATCATTTTCAAAATTAAAAAGGTACGAAAGATGCTCTCTTCTCTTAATACCAGGAAAGCCTCTGGCCTTGACGAAATCCCAGCAATTGTTCTCAAAAAAATGCGCTCCAGAACTTGCTCCTGTCCTGACTCGTATGTTTTAGAATTCTTACAATAGAGGCATATTCCCTAGTAACTGGAAAACTGCTCGAGTACAACCCGTCCCCAAGAAAGGATCCAGAGCGCTTCCTAGCAACTACAAGCCTATTTCTCACCTTTCAGTCATCTCTAAAGTGATGGAAAAGTATATAAACACCGAATTACTAAAATTTCTTGAAAAACACAGCCTAATCCACGACAGTCAGTATGGATTCCGTCAGCGCAAATCAACTGCCGACCTCCTTTCCTTTGTCACCCATTCTTGGAACAAATCTATGGAACTACACTGTGAATCCCAGATTGTCGCTCTAGACATATCCAAAGCATTCGACCAGGTCTGGCACGCAGCACCGCTTAATAAACTTTCGGCCTATGGCCTACCACCAAAACTCTGTACCTGGACAGCAAATTTCCTATCCAACCGGAGAATTTCTGTTGTCGTGTATCCAATTAATACAAGAGTCCCTCAAGGTTCAGCTTTAGCCCCTACTTTGTTTCTTCTCCACATCAATGACCTCCTCTCTAGCACAACCAACCCAGTTCACAGTTACGCGGACGACAGCACCCTCCACTCAAATATACAATATTCTAAGCCTGTCTCTTCAGCGCAATTAGATGAGGATCGCAGACTCATGGAGGGTTCTGTCTGTGTTGATCTCCAAAAAATATTAGACTGGGGAAGTAGAAATATTGTACAATTCAACTCCACCAAATCTCAGTCTTGCTTTCTATCTCATAAGAGATACACCAGCCCTAGACCCATCACAATGAACAACCAAGTTATTTAAAGTAATGAGTCGTTTTCACTTGTTGGCATTTTTGTGGATCGAAATCTCAATTGGCACCAACATGTCACATCAATGGCAGAAGTGGCTGCTGAGAAATTAGGTTTCCTCTTCCGACTCGCAAATACTTTTCACCAGCTAATCTCTATACCTTATATACTTCACAAATAAGGCCAAACCTCGAATACTGCTCCCACATCTGGGGTACCGCTGCCGCTTCTACACTCGCTATCCTGGACTCCATTCAGAAGAGAGCTATATGTCTCATCGGTGACCCTACCCTCACCCAAAAGCTGCCATCCCTTGCCCACCGACGTGCCGTTGGTGACCTCTCTGTCTCTTTTATAGATATCTGCACGGGCACTGCTCAGAGGAGCTTTCTTCCATAGTTCCTCCACCTGCTGTCCCCAACAGATCTACCAGGGGAACAGAGGAATGCACCGTTTTACTGTCCAGGTCACCAGACATAGAACATCTTGTGATTTCCGCTCTTTTATCCCGAGGACTTCCAAGTTGTGGAATTCCTTGCCGGCACATGTTTTTCCTTCTCCTCCGAACCTCCAAACCTTCAAGTCCAAAATTAACAAGTTGCCTCTTTCCTCCTTGTCGACACCCAGGGTGTAATAGTATTTGACCGTAAGCCCTCGTGGTGTGTTGTTGAAACATAAAAAAAAAATGCTTGCCGTTTAAGTATCTAGTGGTATGATATTTCTCCATATGTAAATGTTCAGGGAAGATGTAAATAAATTACTGGATTTGAGCTCAAAAAGTTTATGAAAAATTGCTACAACAAATAGCTACACGATCGTAAATAATTCCATCATAAAATGCATAAAATATGTAGGCTGCAAAACATGCGGAAATTGAGTGTATCTAATTATGTGTAATTAAAACACTTTAGCAAGCGAAAATGCGCGGTGCAACAGTCAATTGGATGTATGGTGTAACTAAAAACCGCACCGTGGATGATAGGACACAAGTAGTTAACCTCTAAGAGGGTCGCTTAGTCTCCACATAGAAAAGTGCAAACTCGGAATTTAATAGGTGGAGTAGAAAATAGTGGAAGCTCGGCAGCCTCGAAGCCAAGAAGTACCCGCGCGTCGATAATGTCAAGGGTTTTCTTTTCGTTATACAATCAGAGAAAATTTAGAAGGAAAGTGAAATTTCAGAGAGTGAATTAGGAGTGTTTTTTTTTGAAGGGCGATTATCTCGAACGCGCGTGGTTGAACGGACGAAGGAGGGGCTGATAAAGCATGATACAGAGCTGGCGTATTGCTTCAGATTTCTTGGTAAGTCCGTTCTGTTTAAAATATTGCTTAAATTGTCTTTTATTAGAGGCTAGCTGCCTCGGGTACTGAAGTAATTTTTATATAAAATTTCTATAGATATATCTTGGGCCATAGGCTGAAAGATAGTAAAGATGAATTTAGCCGTAGGGGGCTAGAGTATAATTAGAGTGAATTGGAATCATATCGAAATTGTGGATGGGGTTTTAAGGGACTTTAGTAGACGGGGATTGTTGTGAAATCCTATAATAGAAGTACAAGATAGGGCTTTGACCCATAAGGGTTTAGTCGGGGGCTATAAGGGGGTTATATGAATTTGAGAGCTGTAATTAAGCTAAGTAGTTCTTTTCTAAAATTTGGGAAAACCTCCCACACCGTTTTGTTTAGATAACTGTAGATTTTTTAAATTTATTTGGATTGAGACTTTTACGTTTAATTTTAATTAAGGAAACCTATGGAGTAATTGATTATTTACAATTTATTGTGCTGTTGAAATGTTTATCCGTTTAAATTTTATTTTGTATTAAAGCCATTTTAAAACTAGATGCGAGGTTTTATTCTTAGCGTAAAACTCCCTAAACTAGAGTTACTTGAACAGTCCTTTTAAAATGATTGTGACGTGTTTGTCACTCGGTATACACCAAGGCTGAATATATAGTAAAATTTTGGGAATTTGATCCCAGATGCTCGGTTATACTGTTCCAAATAAATTTAGGCAAGACCTCCCTTGAAGGTCGTAAAACTTAAACATTGTTTTCAAGGTAAAGGGGGTGGTTTGTTGAATACACGTTCCGCCGCTCGAACGTTGCCGAGTTTAAAAAACGTACCTGAATAAATAATCACTTAAATTTTAGTAACAATAATAATTAGAGTTTACATTTATTTAAAATCTTTGTATTAAAGAAAAGCAAAAGGCACGTAAAACCACCCCATTACAACACAAAAGAGAGAAAGAGGAAATTAATAAAATAAAAACAGAACAATTACATGTTGGCCAACTCACCTTCCCGATGGTCTTGACCGTTACTGTTTCCAATGTCCATATCGGACCTCGGCAGCATTAACCTGGCTTTCGTGGCACCGACCAGGGCTGACATCTGCTGATGACCAATCATACCTCCTGAACCAGCATAAGCTACAGAAGATGGATTACCTGGACTGCCTGGTGCGGACTGGCTCACTTCTATCATGTGATCAGGCGTTGGTGAATTATCACGGGATAGGCATTCTGGAGTCATCATGCCACCACTGGAAATGCCTATATGGCTAGGAGATGCCGGGGCACTTCTGGCAAAGACACAAATATTATGTTTCAATTCATCTAAGGTTTGTATACTTATAATAGCATCGACTGGTGGTTGTCATGTCAATTCACATCATTTTTGATGGTAGGCAGGTTTAATAGTCATAGAATGTTTGCTTAAATCTAAATTCAAAGTAAGCTATGAAAACAAGTTCGTATGACAACTGAACACTTAGTGAAGTATCTCTGTACAAATTTCTTAAAAACTGTAAACCTTGTGAACTAATAATCTGCAGCTTAGTATGAATGATGCTAAATGTAGTAAATATCTAAGAAAGAAGATTGTTCTGAAGAAACAAGCATTCAATACGGAAAGAACTCTTCTTATTGATAAGCATTTGACCCAAGGAAAAGCTTCAACAAGTCATATATGTATGGAATATTATAAAGAAGGAGGTGAAAAGCTATACTTTATTTATTTATCACAACCTTGAATATTATCTAGTCTCGGTAAGTATGCAACCATATGCCAGACAGAAGTAGATGCCATTGAGATCTGTGCAAGGGAGATTAAACAAAAGCGATTCACACACAAATCGATAAAAATATTTTCTGATAGCCAATAGCTATAAAAGCACCTGAATCCTACTGTTGCAATTAAAAATGGTATGTAGTTGCAAGATTACCCTTAACGAACTGGGAAGCAATAATGGTGTATCGCTGGTCTGGATACCGGGGCACTCGGACAATGGTGGCAATGTAGTGGCTGATGCTCTTGCCAGGAGGGGATGAATTATATCAGACCGAAACCTGAGCATTGGGGATACCCTTATGCACCTTGAAGACCTGGATGGATGGAATGTCAAAATCAGCCCTTCTAAGCCTTCATAAAAGGCTTCCCATAGTTAAGGACTAAAAAACTTCTAGAGTTAACAAGCAACAACTGACAACTCTGGTCGGCCTGTATACATGACACTGCTGTTTGCTTCACCACAAGCATGGATGTGGGCTTGGACAACAAACCGATGGCTGGCTGTGTATGGAGAGTGACAAAACAACACAGCATGTGCTAATTTCCTGTCCGCCGACTGCAGGCGGACCCAGACACCTGCCCTTTGGCAAGACCCAACTTACACCAGTGTGTGATGATAGTCTAGGATATACCTGTGAGCTGCCAGTTACACATGCAAGCTACCAGTAGCTTGCGATCGATGGGTTAGCGACCACTAATTTAGTGTATAACAAGAAAACACCTTTACATACCTAGAGCTTAAACCAAATGGAGCCCGGAAACATGGCACACCTCTCTGTCTTCTTCTCCTAAATGCCTGTTCAATTAACTTTGACTCTGACTGAGGATCAATCCTCCAAAAACTACCCTTACCAGGTTCCTCTTGACTTCTTGGGACCTAGAACATGGAAATATACAATTTTATATTTTGTGTAATTGTAATTTTACAAACAAAAGTTTCGATGATTTGTTTTAGTTACAATACCTGCAATTACTGTATTAATATTATGGCTTACCTAGTGTTTAATATAAAGATATCTTGAATGAAAATGCTGTGTTGTCATATGTCAAAATCCAAATAAAACTGATATATTTGCAGGTTTCAATGACAGCAGAGCAATAAAAATAAGATGGATATTGCCTTTAAAAAAGCAAAGTTACCTACACTATCTGAAAAACAATTCACTTGGCAACATGGCCAGTACCATTGTTGAATCTGGCATCTTCAACGACTTTCCTGTAGCAAATTTAATTTTTTACATGAAGCGGTTTCTGAAATATGGGATCGTTTCTGGACTTTGGAATACAATGTATAATTCCTTAATTGAACCACACATAAATTATATGACTGTTATTTGGGCATCTGCATCAAAGTGGAGATACAATGAACTTTTCTATCCTGAATCGAGTGGGAAAGGCAAATATGCAATTCTCAGTAATCTCACAGAATACATCAATAATATATTTATAATCTAACAAATATGATAGCTCAGCTGTCAGAAATTAATTAGAAATACTTTTGACACTGTTAAATAAACCTGAATATCGAATGCGCTATTAAATTCAGAAGCTGGAACTGCATTACAAAACTGTAAATTCAATTATCGGTCTTCAGCTCTTTGTAAATACAAGACAATGACTGAATTCACCAGGCACCAACAGCTGATTTTAAAGGCTCATCTGCTAAATACCGATACACTTCAGCAGTTGGAGACTGATGAACACACTGGTAACTTCAAGCACTATTTTGTGACGTTTCTATCATTCTGTGTTGACAAATCGACAACAGTTGAGTGCCCCTGCGTGCGTTCGCACAACTATTCTACTGTTGGTGCCTTATGAACTCACCCACTATCTTCAAAAGAAAGCGTTATCCACAATAATAGTCAGTTTGGTGATCTTTAGGTTAACTTTTGCAATTGATATTTTTCCTAATTTAAGTTTACTTTGTACCTCAATAATTATCACGATATGGAAACAAAGTATATCCTATTATTTAAGTATTTCATGGTAAATAACACCTAAAACCCCAGTTTAGATTAACTGATATAAACCATTGCATAAATGTAATACATAAAAGATAAAATTTAAAATCAAATCTAGTCACATTTTCCAATGCCTCTTCACATCTTTCTGTTCTCAAGCAGCACCTAGACGAGGTCTCTTTCCCATTTCGAAGCCCACAGAGAGATAGTCTCCCTCGGAGTTCGTCTGGACCCGACATCTGTCAGTGTTTGGCTCGAGGCAGTATCATATGGAGTCCTGCACCCGAGCATCATGCAGGCGAGACGTTTGCCCATTTCGAAGCTCACAGAGGAAGCCTCAATCTCTAGATGTAATCCAGCCCTAGACATCGAAGTTCCCTCGAGGTTCGTCTAGACCCGACACCTGCCAATGCTAGCAAGGTTGTTGGTCCGTTTCGAAGCACACAGTGACTACCGCGAAATCCAGGTTTATACCACACCCTAGAGATCTCAATCCCCACAGGGTTTATCTAGACCCGATACCCACCAGCCATTGACCCATGGCGGTATCATTTGGAACCCCGCTCCCGAAAAACATCCAAGCGAGGTCAATTGTCTGTTCCGAAGCTCACAGTGGAGGCCTTCAAATCCGGGTCAATACCACTCCCCAGAGATATCCGCCTCCCTCCAGGTTCATTTGGACCAGGACCACCCCCCCCCCCCCCCCCCAAATCTGTATTTGCCTCCAGTTAGCCGCCTCTTATGACAGGCAGGGGGTTCTCTTGGGCCCATTCTTTTATTTCATCCCCGGGCCCACAGGGGTGGGCGATTTCCTTAGTTACTGAAAAGTAATTAAAAAGACAAAAAAATGTGAACCAAAATTACCTGCTCTATCAATTCCAGTTTAATAACCGCTGGATAGATAATATGCCCTACGAATTCTAATTTAATATCTGCTGGATAGATAATGTGCCCTACGAATTCTAATTTAATATCTGCTGGATAGATGGGGCTAAGATGCACAGGAGAATCATTCCTGTTGAAATGTATTTTAATTTGCCATTTCTATAATTTCATAAATGTCACATGGTTACAGATTTCCGTAAAGAAATTACAAATTAATTAGTGTAAATGTGTAAATCTGTTTAGTTTAGCTAACTCAATGACACTGGAAGAGTTTTCTTTGTAATATGTATATCATTAAGAATGCATAATGTCATATAGAGATATTCGCTGTAAAAACTCGATAGATTGGAGTTAGTATTGTTAGGTTAAATTAAAAATCAGTAGATGTACCAAAAAATCGGTAGCATCGGCTGCACCGATCTCACTGGACTGAACGATATATTGTTTGAGAGTGGGGGAAGCAACAAACACAGTGGTGTGGCCGACAACCGCACGAACAGTCTCCCTGCGACCCCAGTGCTTTGGAGGCCGCACTTCTGGGATTACCTTGTAAAAACACACCCAAATATTTCATCTTTTTATTACAATCGTCCAATCAGCCATAACTTTGTTTGTTTTTTTTTTCACATTTTTTACAAAAACCACAAAGCGGCAGACTTTTCACTTCAGTCTACAGTACTTGAAAAAGAAGAAAAGAGGATAACTTCTGGGAAATCTGATTCAATTGATGAAGCATGGAAAGTACAATAAAATGAAAACACAGGATTATGATGTGATAACAAGGCGGTATGGCTTGACTGGTTCAATTGATGAAGCATGGAAGCTGCAATGAAATCAAAACACAGTGTTATAGTTGTCATAACCAGGCGACATGGCTAGAGTGGTTCAGGTTCAATTGATGAAGCAATGAAACTGCAATTAAATCAAAACACAGGGTTATGGTTGTGATACCAAGGCGGTATGGCTTGAATGGTTCAATTGATGAAGCATGGAAGCTGCAATGAAATGAAAACACAACGTTATGGTTGTCATAACCAGGCGACATGGTTCGAGTGGTTCAGGTTCAATTGATGAAGCATGGAAACTGCAATGAAGTGAAAACACAGGGTTATGGTTGTGATAACAATGCGACATGGCTTCACTGCTTTAATCGATGAAGCATGGAAGTTGTAATGAAATGAAATGAAAACACAGGGTTGTGGTTTTGATAACATGGCGATATGGCCTGACTGGTTCAACTAATAATAAAGCATGAGAGCTGCAATGAAATGAAAACACAGGATTATGGTTGTGATAACAAGGCGACAAGACCTGTTTCAATTGATGAAGCATGGAAGCTGCAATGAAATGAAAACATAGGATTATGATTGTGATAACAAGGCGGTATGTCTTGACTGGTTCAATTGATGAAGCAATGAAACTGCAATTAAATCAAAACACTGTGTTATGGTTGTGATAACAAGGCGGTATGTCTCGAATGGTTCAATTGATAGAGCATGGAAGCTGCAATGAAATCCAAACATAGGGTTATGGTTGTCATAACCAGGAGACATGGCTAGAGTGATTCAGGTTCAATTGATGAAGCATAGAAACTGCAATGAAGTGAAAACACAGGGTTATGGTTGTGATAACAATGCGACATGGCTTGACTGGTTTAATCGATCAAGCATGGAAGTTGTAATGAAATGAAAACACAGGGTTGTGGTTGTGATAACATGGTGATATGGCTTGACTGGTTCAACTAATAATGAAACATGAGAGCTGCAATGAAATGAAAGCACAGGGTTATGGTTGTGATAACAAGGCGGCAAGACCTGTTTCAATTGATGAAGCATGGAAACTGCAATGAAATAAAAACACAGGGTCATGGTTGTGGTAACAAGGCGACATGGCTTGACCGGTTCAATTGATGAAGCATGGAAGCTGCAATCAAATGAAAACACGGTTATGGTTGTCATAATCAGGCGACATGGCTCGACTGGTTCAGGTTCAATTGATGAAGCATGGGAGCTGCAATGAAATAGAAACGCAGGGTTATGGTTGTGATAACAAGGCGACATGGCCTGGCTGGTTCAATTGATGAAGCACGGAAGCTGCAATCAAATGAAAGCACAGAGTTATGGTTGTCTTAACCAGGCGACATAGCTCGACTGGTTCAGGCTCAATTGATGAAGCATGGGAGCTGCAATGAAATGAAAACACAAGGTTATCGTTGTGATAACAATGCGACAGAGCCTGGTTCAATGGATGAGCATGGAAGCTACAATGAAATGAAAACACAGGGTTATGGTTGTGATAACAAGGCGACAAGACCTGTTTCAATTGATAAAGCATGGAAGCTACAAGGCGGTATGGCTTGACTGGTTCAATTGATGAAGCATGGAAGCTGCAATGAAATAAAAACACAGGGTTATGGTTGTCATAACCAGCCGACATGATTCGAGTGGTTCAGGTTCAATTGATGAAGCATAGAAACTGCAATAAAATGAAAACACAGGGTTATGGTTGTGATACCACTGGCTTGACAGGTTCAATTGAGGAAGCATGGAAGGTGCAATGAAATGAAAACACAGGGTTATGGTTGCCATAACCAGGCGACATGGCTCGACTGGTTAAGGTTCAATTGATGAAGCATGGGAGCTGCAATGAAATGAAAACACAGATTCATGGTTGTGGTAACAAGGCGACATGGCTTGACTGGTTCAATTGATGAAGCATGGGAGCTGCAATGAAATGAAAACACAGATTCATGGTTGTGGTAACAAGGCGACATGGCTTGACTGGTTCAATTGAGGAAGCATGGAAGGTGGAATGAAATGAAAACACAGAGTTATGGTTGTCATAACCAGACGACATGGCTTGACTGGTTCAGGTTCAATTGATAAAGCATGTGAGCTGCAATGAAATGAAAACACAAGGTTATCGTTGTGATAACAATGCGTCATAGCCTAGTTCAATTGATGAGCCTAGAAGCTACATTGAAATGAAAACACAGGGTTATGGTTGTGATAACAAGGCGATAGTGCTTGACTAGACTATGACGATGAAGTTTTAAATATCATTGACAACCACTATTTTGCAACTTATTCTTTATCCCACTTACCTTAATGAAGTATCTATTAAGACTAAGATTATGCCTGATGGAGTTTTGCCATCCTTTATCGGCAGTACGGTAATAAGGATAATGTTTAGTGATGTAACTGTATATACCGGACAAGGTAAGCTGTTTATCAGGAGCACTAGCTATTGCCTGAACTATAAGCTGGGCGTAGGAATAAGGGGGCTTAGAGTCGTCCCTACTGCTGCCAGCACCGCTACTTCCCGCAATATAATTATCATTTATGACCACAGGTGGCACCTACAAAGGAGAAAATGTCATTAATAAATAATAAATATGAACATGGTAGTGTGATCAAGAATGGCAAGATTGGTGGGTAAAATTTACAATTCCAAGCAATTAAAGCAACATTTAGTAGAAAACAGCGGCAATGGATTTATTGGTAAAACTGAAGGGCTTCCATTGAATTGCCCACTTCAAGTAGTCAACGAAAAAAGCCTATCCATGAATATTAATTCTTGGCGTAGCATTACCCGATTACAAACTTTAATAATGGTTACCCTGTTAAAAATAAAATATGTGACTAACTTTATTTATAAAATAATTTTACCATTACTAAACTTAAATATGTGACGAACTTTATAAAATACTTTTACCATTACTAAACTTAAATATGCGAAGAACATTAATTATTAGATACTTTTTAACATTACTAAACTTAAATATGTGACAACTTTATAAAATACTTTACCAATTGCTAAACAGAAATCTATATGTGGCTAAGTTTATAAAATACTGGCGTGTGTTTTGCAACAACTTGAAGATATTCTCTTAACTCCTCAAGCTTGTTTATTAAATAAATCTAATTTTGTTTTAAAATTCTACCCTAAAGTTTATTTACATTCGGTATAATCAATAATCATATATATCAATCTAATATAGTAAACAACCAAAGCTATATCCACAGTGTTTTACTTGAAATGGTAACACCGGAATAACT
The DNA here is from genome assembly GCA_964006375.1 of Tillus elongatus. Classification (NCBI taxonomy): domain Eukaryota; kingdom Metazoa; phylum Arthropoda; class Insecta; order Coleoptera; family Cleridae; genus Tillus; species Tillus elongatus. The sequence goes on along the minus strand of OZ023268.1, from coordinate 119,790,350 downwards.
TTTTTTAATTTTAGGCAAATTTTCAAAAACTTTTATTCTGTATGTAAAACATGTGGAGCTTCTTTGAATTGGTAAACTACATTATAGCCTTAGTAAATAACTAGCCGACTTTGATCAAAAATTATCACAAAAATTGGAATATACTAGGCTTTTATTTTCAGAAAAATTTATGAGAAAAAAGTTGTTCATAATCACCCCAAAACCCCAAAGTTTGGTTAAAAACATGAACAAAATTTACCCACAAGAATGTTGAATGAAAGATAAGTATTAATTCAAATCATATTTTACAAGGTTGCCATGATTTATTAGCAAATATGAGATTTGTCACATGAAGCATTGATAATTTGTCACCTAATAAATTCCTATAATAGTGGTGATTTTTATTGATTATGACTGCAGAAAGGCTTACTATAGCCGAAAAAGTGGAAATTGCTGGTGATAATGTGCGTTCAACAAGAGAAGCTGCAGGTGAATTCAATGCAAGGCATCCTGGTCGCCCTATAACAAGGAAGACTGTATTTAAAGTAAACCAACTTTTCAATAATACTGGAAACGTAAACTAAAACTATGTGTCAATTGAAGTGGAGCACCTCTCATTTAGGATGTTAGTTAAACATTTGTAGCTCAAAAACAAGTTCGCTGAATCTACTCGGGACGTTTCAGAGTTTTTATTAATACTTTTTTTTTCTACAACACACCACGAGGGCTCACATCCTAAATACTATCATACCGTCGGTGTCGACAAGGCGGAAGGAGGCAACTTGTTAATTCTGGACTTGAAGGTTTGGGGGTTCGGAGGAGAAGGAAAAACATGTGCCGGCAAGGAATTCCACAACTTGGAAGTCCTCGGGACAAAGGAGCGGGCATAACAAGATGTTCTATGTCTGGTGACCTGGACAGTAAAAGGGTGCATTCGCTCTGTTCCCCTGGTAGATTTGTTGGGGGCAGCGGGTGGAGGAACTATGGAAGAAAGCTTCTCTGAGTGGTGCCTGTGCAGATATCTATGAGAGGGGGGGGGGGTCACCAACGGCATGTTGGTGGGCAAGGGATGGGAGCCTTTGGGTGAGGGTAGGGTCACCGATGATACGTATAGCTTTCTTCTGAATGGAGACCAGGATAGCGAGTGTATGTGGAAGCGGCAGCGGCCGCGGCACCCCAGATGTGGGAGTAGTATTCGAGGTTTTGCCTTATTCGTGAAGTATATAAGGTAGAGATTAGCTGGTGAAAAGTATGTGCGAGCCCGGAAGAGGAAACCTAATTTCTTAGCAGCCGCTTCTGCAATTGATGTGACATGTTGGTGCCATTTGAGGTTTCGATCCACAGAAATGCCAACAAGTGAAAGGACTCATTACTTTGAATAACTTGGTTGTTCATTGTGATGGGTCTAGGGCTGGTGTATCTCTTATGAGAATAAGCAAGACTGAGTTTTGGTGCAGTTGAATTGTACAAGATTTCTACTTCCTCAGTCTAATATTTTTTGGAGAGACACAGAGATAGAACACTCCATGAGTCTGCGATCCTCATCTAATTGGGCTAAAGAGACAGGCTTAGAATATTGTCTATTTGAGTGGAGGATGATGTCATCCGCGTAACTGTGAACTGGGTTCGATGTGCTAGAGAAGAGGTCATTGATGTGGAGAAGAAATAAAGTAGGGGCTAAAGCTAAACATTGAGGAACTCCTGCATTAATTGGATACAGTTTAGAGGAATGGCCATCCACAACACAAATGCTCCGGTTGGAAAGGAAATTTGCTGTCCAGGTACAGAGTTTTGGTGGTAGGCCATATAAGCGACAATCTGGGATTCACCGTGTAGTTCCATAGACTTGTTCCAAGAATGGTTGACAAAGGAAAGGAGATCGGCAGTTGTTCTACGCTGACGTAGACTTAGACTGTGTTTTTCAAGAAATTTTAGTAATTCGGTGTTTATATACTTTTCCATCACTTTAGAGACGACTGAAAGGAGAGAAATAGGCCTGTAGTTGCTAGGAAGCGGTTTGGATCCTTTCTTGGGGACGGGCTGTACTCGAGCAGTTTTCCAGTTACTAGGGAATATGCCTCTATTGTAAAATGTCTTAAACAGACAAGTCAGGACAGGAGCAACTTCTGGTGCGCATTTTTTGAGAACAATTGCTAGGATCTCGCCAAGGGCAGAGGCTTTCCTGGTATTAAGAGAAGAGAGCAACATACAGTGAAGTTCGCTTAAAATGACTATCAGGGGACCGACGAATTTTCGTCATTATAGATGGACATTGTTATATAGATCTGGAGGTTTTTTTTTTAATAAACACAATCAAATCATATTATAACAAGTTTGTTTAAAGATATACAACCCACCAGTTATGAAAAACAAAATTTAAGTAAGTACATGAAAATTATTTTTTGAAAAAGTTTATAACTTTTGTTTGCTTATGGGATTGTAGAAAATAGTCCTTTTCCAGTGCTGTTTCCAATATCATTAGATTCTTAATGAAATCTTCATCTACCTTGTCATTAAATGAGATATGTCTTCGCACAACTTTTAAAGCTCGAATATCCTCTAAAGTTTTTTTTTAATCCTTCGTCAACGCGACGGGAGGTTTACGTCGATTTTTGGTATTCCATTGTGAAGAATATCTCTATACCTAGTGCAATTTTTGAGATTTTGTTGATATCGTATTCGACTATGTTGCTGTCAGCAAATTTGCCTCCTAAATTTCTTGCAAACCACGTTGGGTTAGGTGAATTTTAGTTATGCAGTTGAGAAACCTTCAATGCTTCGGGACGTTTCTGAGATTTTGCCGATATCGCAGCCTCCAAGGTTGATATCATTAATTTTGGATTATAGCTCAAAATTTACAAGCAGCAACAATGCAAGCGGGTCGCAAAAAAAACATAGTGGGTAATAAAATCTTGGAAACCTTATGAGGTATTAAGGTGTTCTAAATTGCATACCTAAAATTCACCTAATCCAACTCCCTGACTATTGGAGTACGCGTTTTGCCAAGAAACGATGTGATTAAGAGTCAAAGACCTTAAAAACAAAATTCATGACAGCAACGAAGGGAATGTGATATTGACCAAATCTCAAACAGGTCCCGAGATATAGAGATAATCTGCATCACTAAATATAAAAGCAAACATAATCCGCCTCTCGACCAGTGGGGTTCGCTTGCATTTTTACTTAGGTTGGACTTGACCTAAAATACAAAATTGAATATAAAAACGTGGTGGGCTGTGATATTAATAAAATCTCGAAAACCCCCCTATCAAGGTAATATATATATATATATATATATATATATATATATATATATATATATATATATATATATATATATATATATATATATATATATATATATATATATATATATATATATATATATATATATATATATATATATATATATATATATATATATATATATATATATATATATATATATATATATATATATATATATATATATAGCTCTCCTTGTAGACTAATCGCCCTCGTTTAACGTGTTACTGAAAAAATCTACTTATATTCCACCCTGTATCTTGTAGCGTGCTAGCGCAAAGTTTGTTATTGTCTAGCAATCAAAAGCCCCAAGAAACATCTGTCAACATATGGAAATTAGAGCAGATTCCGTGAACTTGTTTTTGAGCTGCAAACGATTAAACACCATCCAAAATTTAAAGTGTTTATACAAAAAACAAGACCTGTTCAAAGATATCCAGACGATCAGGTTATTTTAAATTCCATAAATGAAAACTCTAAAACAAGTATAAGTGCAGTATCACGTAATTTAAATTTTTCTAGAAGATTGCTTTCATTAGCATAAGAAAGTTAAAATTTCCATTTAAACCGAAGGTTTACATACGTTAGAACCAGGTGTCAATGACAAGGTTGGGATATTGCTTGCGATGTCAAAGAAATTAGTTAAATGACAGGAATTTTCTGAATAATATTCTGTATACAGGTGAGGCTACCTTTACAACAAATGGTGTGGTATCATCGGAAAATTGCCGCCACTGGTCTGCAGAGAATCTACACTGTGTATTAACTGCAGAAAGAAGTATTCTCAGAAAATTAATAATAATCATAATAATTTAAGCGCAAGTAGACAAATCTTACAGCTTAGTGTTACAAAAAAAAAAGGGGGGGGGGGGGAGATACAGGCTAACAAAAAAGTTAATAAAATAATTTCTTTTAAAGTTATAAAGATAATTAACTTTAAATGAAAACTGTTTGCTTGCATTGTAAAAATAAATTTACTATCATATGCAAAAACCTAAAACCTAATATGTAAGTTTCAATTTTTAACAGAAAGTTTCAAATGTTACTGTAAAATAAGAAACTATCAATTGCAACTAAATTCATCCATTGCCAACTGAAACGCTGCTTCTTGATCACACTGTATAAGATATTAATAAAAAATATATATAAATGAAGTGAGTGGTCTGTGACTTGACTAGATGGTGCAAAGTATGAGACAAAGTATTAGAAAGCACATAACAGAAAGCCAAATTAAGCATAAGAAAAAAAATCAGGAAGAGTTTAATTCATCCCTTAATGAATTAAACTGTTTCTTTTGGGTAGTTGGGTCCTGTTAGGTAACTGACTGTTCTGCAAATCATCTAACACCAATTTTAGCTTACCATAGCTCAGTGGGCTATGACTTAAACAGCCTGTAAAAAATAATGCCTGGCTTCCAAACTGCTTGGTGTCTATTATTTCTAAACGTCAACAGGTATGGGTTTGACATGATGAAAGGAATAAAAAGCCTTTTAATTATTCCTTTAATCATGCTTGATAGCTATCCTGTCTGCTCAATAGGCTATAATTGTAGTTATAAACTAAGGAAAACACTGTTTTCCAAACACCTTACGATTAAAAGAGTGATTTTGATTTAGATACTCTTAATATACCTACTTAGTTACCAATAGCTTCAAACCAAATTTAACTTACCATACCACAGAGTGTGGTGACCTAATAGATAATACTTGGTAAAGGATCATGAAGCCTAGTTTCCAAAATGCCTGCCGTCTGTATTGTCTGCCTAACAGACTACAGTTGTAGTTTCAAATTAAATAATATAGTTTTCCTGATGCCTTACGTCAAAAGAGTGATTTTGATTTAGCTACATAATGTTACCTGATTAGTTACCACACCTCCACAAAGCAGCGGACAAACATTTGGCCACGAACTCGATAGATGCTGATTTCCAGCGATGGATGGCTATCAGTTGTAAGTCTGCTGTTTCTTAATAAGTCATCTCCGCTCGTACAAGCTGCTCGAAGCCTCTTGATGGGAGGATATTCTGTGATATTATTATGATAATTATTAATATTGTCATTATCAATGCTACTTTACTGGAAGTGAAGAAATAGAGCTTACGATTGTTCCTTATATGGTCTCAGCCTTATTCATTATCAGGGTAATTTTTCAGCTGGAAACATCTTTTACTTCAATGGTGGCTGTAATTTATTTATTTGTTGACATCAATTATACTGCGTAGGGTGCAAGAAAGCTTCAGGTTTTGTAATTCTGTAAGTACAATTTACAATTTACTTAGATCTAATTACTAAAATACACCAAATAGTAATATTGACAGACTGTGAATTTTGCAATCTTTCCGTTTCATTGAACATCCTCCTTTCCAAACATTTTCTTTTTAAGTATAAATTTTGAATAAACATCAACCAGAAACCTCAGCACCCGTAAATAGAAGTCATTTCAATGGTTTTTTAGGCATTGCTCCTATAACCATTCGTTTAATGAATTCCTGCTGGGAGTTAATTTGGCAATTTAGAAATACCTTTCGTGTTGAAAATTTACAGTCTAAATTATTCAAATAAATTCCGGGACAAAATTAACGCATCAGAAAAGCATCAGCAAAATTGCTCGCTATTATTTTATTTTTTCAAAGTTTAGAACATGAATAAATAACAGAAAGAATCAATAATATCAAATGCATCAACATCCTCCACGGTTTATTAAATTGGCGACCAAGCTGTCGCATTTCTCATCATTATGTCGTAATGCTAAACACTACTCTTATAACTTTGATCACAGCAACTTTCAGGCTTTATATGCCAGCCTTGCAGCAATTTCTTAGGAAGACCTGGATACTTTTCATGATGGTAAACTCCGTGGTACGTCACTTTTATGATCAAATCTACGATCTCTTGGATATTTATGTATCAATAACTGCTTCTGTAGCATAGGGACGCTACCCTCTTTGCTTTTCTATGGAGCTTAAATGCGTAAATTTAAAAAGCGTGGTAATCCAGAACATCTATGGCTCTTTACGGAGATAAATTAACAAATCCAGGTGAATATTATTTTAGAATAGAAGATATAGTCTCAGAAAATGGAGAAGTTGGTGATATCTAACCCCAAGAAATTCCTTAGCTACACTGGTTATAAAATCCAAACAACGTTTCCTGATAATGTATCTTGAGAGGAATATGTTGATAGCTCGACTGCTACATTCAAGCAATATATCATTTCCCAGAATGATGTTAAGTCTCAGTTGATTACAACGTTAACTTTGTTCCCGAATTTTATATCGATCATTTTACCGCCTTAAAATAATAAAACCTAGCCTCTTATGTGGTCCATCCTTTATCCCAGGATCTTTTATTAGGGACTGTTTGAATCTTTTACTAGTAGTAGTAGCAGTGGTGGGGAGGCCAACGCCAAGCAAGTAGACCACAATGGACCCTTTTTGCCAACCCCAGCAACCATGCACTACTCTTCCTCAGTTCCGTCGCCAAACCGCCTCGACCTCGAGATGAAGGCCGTGGCGGTCTTTAATTGGACGATACTTGCCTGATTCCTCTGCAGAGTCCTCGATCTGAACAATTCTGCTCGAAGACTCCCAAAAGCCTCGCATTCAGACAGGTAGTGTTAGGACGTTTCTTCATCCTCGCCGCATTCCTGGCAAATGGGATCCCTCTCTACGCCTATCAATGTGAGGTGTCTTCTAAGGGCGCAGTGGCCTGTCAGCACCCCAAGGATGCGGCGAAGTGTATGTCGCCTCCTTCCGAGTGGCCAGACAGCTTTATCTCTGTCCGGCCCCTCCACGAAGTCCCTCGCCTGCCTGCAGCCACCAACCGACCCCCAGTGCCTCTCCACTGCTTCCTCGGTCCACCTGTCTAAGGCGACAGACAGTCTTCCTACTTATGCCTATTGCAGGCTCCGGTTCACAGAACGGCCGCCGGGAACCGAGTCTTGCGAGATCATTCGCCACCTCATTCCCCGCCACAGTGTCCCGGAACCCACACCAGTTGCAGCCGCGATCTGTCGGCGAAACAGACCAGGCTTGCGGGCTGGAATGCAACCTCATTTTCCCTCCACTGATCCCTACTGGGGATCCTGAGGGTGTATGGCCTAGTTACTAAATCCGTTAAAAGATATTTTTTATCTTATTTATTTATTTATTTATTTATTTATTTATTTATTTATTTATTTATTTATTTATTTATTTATTTATTTATTTATTTATTTATTTACTTATTTATTTATTTATTTATTTATTTATTCATACACCATCCAACAGCTTAAAAGCCAAATTAAGGATGGGCTAATACACAAAACATAATAACAAACAATAATCAAACAAACTATATAAAAGATAGTCAAAAATTAGATCGCTTTGAAAAACATTTTTATCTCTGATATATTACATGAGAAGATATCTAGGCTATCCTGCAATACAGAGTAATCAGTGCACATCTGGTAAATTGGAGACGATCGCAGCAATCGCGTACGAGCAGTCGGGAGATAGAATGTGCCTGGAAAACATGCTGCAATACGATGCATATTGAAATTAAGTTGCTGAAACAGATTAGGGCAGTCGAACACAGAATTAACCAGTTTGTATAAAAATATAATGAAACTGCACTGCCTGCGCATCGACAGACTCTGCATACTAAAGCGAAGAAGTAAACTTTCCTGAGGAAAACCAATAGACGGATATCGACCATCCTCACGAAAGCTAAGAAATTTTAGAATTTTCCTTTGCACTGATTCTAGACTTGCCACATGTATCTCATAAGTAGGAGCCCACACAACTGAGCCATATTCAAGTCTAGACCTAACCAAACAACTAAATAGCAGGAGGAGGGTGTCAGTCTGTGAGAAATTTTTGCTGTTTCTTATCAGAAACCCAAGAGTTTTGTAAGCAGAACTGACAGTCTGCTCATAGTGTGGTTTAAAAGATATAGTACCATCAAAAACAATTCCAAGGTCCTTAACTGTCCCGGGGCGATCAAGTGGAAGCTCTCTTATATTGTACCTGAAAGTAATTGCGTGTTTATTTCGAGTAAAGGACATCACACAACACTTGGAAACATTCATAGAAAGACCACTCCAACAACACCATTCATCAAGGATCTGAAGACAGTTCTGGAGCTGCAAACAGTCATCAACACTCGAAATATTTGTGAAAATCTTAATATCATCTGCATACATTAAAAAGGAACATGTAAAACATGTTTAACTGGGTCAATAAATATATATTAAACAGTAATGGACCGAGTATAGAACCCTGCGGCACTCCCGAAGTTGCGTTATTTTAAACACAGGAAATTTCACAGATAAATGGAAGATATCAGGTACTGTTCCCAATTCAAAATCAAATGTAAGTGCGAGATTATCATCTGATAACTACTTTTTCTGTTCCTCACATGACTTTTGAAGCCTGTTTACACCAGCATATTATGTTTAATATAAGCAACAAACTGTCTCTTAGCAAGGTTTTATTGCGCAAGGGTCTGCAGTCACGAACTTGGCGTCGATTACACGATTCATTACAACTGCTCTAGATCATGCTTCATAAGTGGATGTGATATACTCTGACCTGTCTAAAGTATTTAACCAACTCAACCATAAAGCTCTTGCAAATACCCCTTAAAATTTCTAATTCTCTGTTAATCTTGTCAGTATATATATATATATATATATATATATATATAATATATATATATATATATATATATATATATATATATATATATATATATATATATATTTCAACAACACACCACGGAGGCTTACAGCCTAAATACTCTCGTACCGTGGGTGTCGACAAGGAGGAAAGAGGCAACTTGTTAATTCTGGACTTGAAGGTTTGGAGGTTCGGAGGAGAAGGGAAAACATGTGCCGGCAAGGAATTCCACAACTTGGAAGTCCTCGGGACAAAAAGAGCGGGCATAACAAGATGTTCTATGTCTGGTGACCTGGAGAGTAAAAGGGTGCATTCGCTCTGTTCCCCCGGTATATCTGTTGGGGGACCAGGTGAAGGAAATATGGAAGAAAGCTCCTCTGACCAGTGCCCGTGCAGATATCTATAAAAGAAAGAGAGAGGTCACCAACGGCACCGATGAGACGTATAGCTCTATTCTGAATGGAGTCCAGGATATCGAGTGGAGAAGCGGCAGTGGCACCCCGGATGTGGGAGCAGTATTCAAGGTTTGGCCTTATTTGTGAAGTATATAAGGTATAGAGATTAGCTGGTGAAAAGTATTTGCGAGTCTAAAAGAGAAAACCTAATTTCTTAGCAGCCGCTTCTGCAATTGATGTAACATGTTGGTGCCAATTGAGATTTCGATCCACAGAAATGTCAACTAGTGAAAAAGGCTCATTACTTTGAATAACTTGGTTGTTCATTGTGATGGGTCTACGGCTGGTGTATCTCTTATGAGATAGAGATTTGGTGGGGTTGAATTGTACAGAACCCTTCATGAGTCTGCGATCCTCATCTAATTGGGCTAAAGAGACAGGCTTAGAATATTGTATATTTGAGTGGAGGGTGTTGTCGTCCGCGTAACTGTAAACTGGGTTGGATGTGGTAGAGAGGTCATTGATGTGGAGAAGAAACAAAGTAGGGGCTAAAGCTGAACCTTGAGGACCTCCTGCATTAATTGGATACAGTTTTAGAGGAATGGCCATCCACGACAACCGAAATGCTCTGGTTGGATCCACGGATACGAAGTCTTTGGGAGTTTCTAACGATAAATCCTAGTGATGTCATGGAAGTGGTTACCACTTCTGCCTCATGAAGATTAAAATAGAGTATAGGATCATACAGGACTTCGAGATCAGAAACTAACTCAGCACGTACCAAGTTGTCCAAATGCCGAATCTGTGGCATTATTATTTTGTTCAAAATGCAAGAGGGAATTGCTTGTTTCACGTATGAAAATTGAGATTAATGGGAAGCAGTTACCCTTTTCCTTACAAGGAACAATTTAAGAGTTATATTGGATACAAAACAGATTTAAAGAGCATATTGAATTACTATTACAAAGATGTTATATTCACTTAGCAGGTAGTAGTGGACTTTTCCTTTACGTGATAGTAAAGGATTTTTCCACGCCCGAGGAGGTACCACCCCTTACATCAAGGGGCCGGTGAAGTCCCAACGGACGTTTCCGGTTCTGGTGTATGAGTCGGTTTCCCTT